>OW240916.1:214073110-214276138 GCA_933207985.1 Pelobates cultripes | reverse complement strand
TTTTTTTTTTTTTAAATCCCAACTATTGTGACACCAGATCTAATTAGTGGCACTTGTCAGCGTATCCACTGTTAGCGTAACACACCCGCTTTAAGGACACTGACTGCTATTCAATCTATAACAGTAAAAAAAGTTTTTTGTTTTTAAATCCAAGCTATTGTGACACCAGATGTATTTGGTGGCACTGACTGGAGAAATGGGCACAGTATGCACTGTGAGCCTGACACAGAAGCTGGCAGCAGTGGCAGACAACTGACTGCTATTCAATCTATAACAGTGAAAAAAGTTTTTTGTTTTTAAATCCAAGCTATTGTGACACCAGATGTAAGTGGTGGCACTGACTGGGAAATGGGCACAGTATGCACTGTGAGCCTGACACAGAAGCTGGCAGCAGTGGCAGACAACTAAGTGCAATTACATTACATAGAAAAAAATAAATAAAAAAAAAGCATACCCTAACCCTAACCTAGCTATGCTTTTCCCTATCTAATGAACAGCAGCTACACTTTCCCTCCTCTTACTAAGCATGCAGCTTGAGAATGAATGTAAAAAGGATGCCTTCCAGGAGGTGGGAGGGTCTGCTAGGGAGGGTGTGCTGCTAATTGGCTGGAATGTGTCTGCTGACTGTGAGGTACAGGGTCAAAGTTTACTCAATGATGACGAATAGGGGGCGGGTCGAACCCCGCATATGTTCGCCCGCCGTGGCGAACGCGAACATGCTATGTTCGCCGGGAACCGTTCGCCAGCGAACCGTTCGGTACATCACTAGTCCCTATTGGGCTACAGCCTCTCCAACATTTATTTGTAGTACTAAGGTGTAATTTAGAAAGCCTAGATGGAGTTAGGTACCACCTTTATACTAATTTATAATGCGACTCCATATGATAAACACATTGTGTAATGCCTTTCAGAGTGAGAAGGAAATCATGCCACTCATCTATTGTGTATACCCCACCCAGTTCACTCTCCCATTTTAACATATATTCCAACTTGGGACCTATTTCACCTGAAAAGACAGTGTAACAGAGAGAGATGATATGTTTCCAGCCAGGGTCCAACAAATAGAATTTTTCTAATTATGACATTTCCAATTTCTTCTCAATCGAACCCCTGTCTGAAACAGCAAAATGTTCTTTAATAGATGTTACCAATTTCTCATGCATGAGGGCATTAAAAATGCTTAGGCCAAATTTCTCTCTAAATTGATTAAAAGGTAAGAACAAGTTATTGGATGAAAATAAATCATTAATGTGGGAAATCGAATGGGAAAGCCAATATTCAACATCCAAATCAGGCAAGACATAACGAAATGTAGTCAGGGGCATAGCTCTGGACCAAGTGGCATTAGGCTAGATTTCCTTGTATAAAAGATTCCATGCCTTAAGAGTTATTTTAGTAAAGGAAAACATCTCTGCCAATCGCGGGCGCTGAGAAGGAGGCAGTCACCATAAGTCTTTAATTATATAAGGGAGAATTTTATTTGTTTCCATCTCAAGCCAGTGGGGACAGACCTTATTCTAATTAAATTTGATTGCCATTGCGGCATTGGCCGCTGCAACCGCAGCCGGTTCCCTTATTTACCACTATAATGTCTTAAAGCATAGAACTTAACTCTATAAAAATATACTGGCCCATTTTGGGGGTGGGAGGGAGGGGAGAGGACTGGGGACATCAGAAATCATGAAGCAAGCAAATAAGAAAAAGTGAATAAGTAATAATAAATAATATTAAAAACAAATAAAATATCAAAGTCTCAGGAGCACAGCATCATTCTAGAAAATCAGGAACCCGGAACATGAAAACCTGGGCATCCAGAATCAAGGACCATGATGCAGTAATCTCGCTACTGGAACAGTAAATCCAACTTTGGAATGACGGAACCAGAGGAAACCAAACCAAGACCCTTCGAACAACACCAGAGGACCAGAACCAAAAAGTGTCTTCATGGAGCTTCTAATTAAAACAGAAATTGTTTTAATACATTTTGCAACTGAGATTCTACTTCTTAAAGCAAGCAACCGGTGCAGGACTCGAAAAAAAAATAGAATAAAAAATAAAATATGACATCTTGCAACAGTAGATCTTACTTTGGAAGGCTGGAATCAGAGGAAACTAAACTAGGAATTTTCAGGCAAAACTGAGCATCATCATGGATTACCTTTCCAGTATTCTATCCACACATCCTATATTTTATGATATTTTTGGTTACGGCCCCTGGCCATCCAATGTAGCTCCTCCATTTCTCTAGTATTTTCTACTTTCCCCATCCACTGCTCCACTGTTGGAATTTGTGTCTTCCTCCAGTATCCCGGTATCATGGCATTTGCTTCACCTAGTAATATCCATAGCAATTGTTGCTCATGTAAATCAGGGAAGACATTATGCCAGCCTAAAAGCACCTGTCAAGGTAATAGAGACATTGAGAATGAAAGGATTATTTTAATAATATTACGAATTTGATCCCAAAAAAGCATAAGGTTTGAGCAGTACATATATGTGCCTGCGATCCCACTTCATTTTGGCAACAACAACATAAAGGACTAACTAATGGAAATAACTCTGCAAAAAAGATATGCCTAATCTTGGACTCTTAGTGCTGCTGCCCATTTCAACTGAAACCCCTCATTCTCATTTTCTACAATACCTTGTTTATTAAAAAAGCAAAAATCAATGAAAGTGGTCTTCTTACTTTTTTACAAGAACTACATTCCTCTTCAAAAGGGGTCAAATTTCTAGGTACCCATCTGGGAATATTCTTCTTAGTCATATAATCTTTCAGTGGTGCATAAGCCAGAATTTGAAGTAACGTATGAAATCTATTATGTTTCACTAATTGGATCAAAGTAGGAAGTGATCCATTTACAAGTAATGATCCTACCGCCCTATCATCTTCTAATCCCAGGCATTTTAATACCTGTGCACCCTGTCCATTTTGAAAGTCCAAGTTGTTATATATAGGGAGTAATGGGGATAATCTAGGAGAGAGCTGACTTTTTGATTTTATATGGCCTCCATCTCTTCAACACCGTTCCTATCACTGGATGATTTAAGGATAGTAAATGCGAGATAGGAGAGATATGCCAAGATAATGTATCTAGAGTGACTTTTACAAAGCTCTGTTCAAGCTCATACCATGGTTTTCTGTTATTTTTATTAATCCATTCTATTATTCTTGTGAATAGAGCTAAAGGATAATAATGTAATACATTAGGGAGCCCCAACCCCCCTCTTTCCATAGCGCTATACAATTAGTGGAGGATGTAAAATATACACAGACAAATACAAAAGGTATAGCTAGATAGCCCGTGAGCTTACAATCTAAAGGATTGTTGCAGAGATGGTTTGGGGATTGTTCCTAAGGCAGAGTAGAGATAAACAGTTATTTTAAGGAATTTACAGCTAGGACTAGCAAGCATTGGGGGATAGGGGGAGGGTTGAAGGAGTGGGAGGGCACAAGAAACATTTGTGGTATACAATTTAGAAATTTGCCAGTCAAATGCTAGCAGCAAGATTATTAATACATGTAACTGCAATTACAGAATACTACAGTAGTACACTATAGATAACAATAACATTAATATAAGAAAGTAATAATCTAGTGGCAGAGGTGAAAGAAATCCGACCCAAGGTGCACGTATGTGGTCGAAGATCCCTACCATAAACTGAAGGTAGGGATGAGTTTTCTATTTATTTATTTTTTAACATATACATAATTTTAAAATGTCCTTTCAAAACTTAATAAAAAATATTACATTAAAATATAATTTTGAGTTGACAGTTGTCCTTTAACAGTTGTAGATAATTTAGATCATAGCAGGGATCTAAAATATTCTCAGAGTACCGACGATACAATAAATTAAATTGTGGTTGTTATGAGTCTTTATAGTGTTATTATAAAAAGATAAAATATAATTTATCAGAACAGCTGTCATTACGAACTGTGCTTTTTAGATGTTTTGTATATGTGATCTGAAGAAAATCCACCACCTGCCATTTGTATAGTTGTCTCTTCAGATATCTGCAAGCTCTGACATACTCAATTTAAGATTATTTTAAATATTTAAAAATCTCCTATCTTATTAAACGGTATAGGAAAAAGCATCATCGATAAATGATGTGCACATTTCAACACCATTTGCCAAAAACATATATTTGTTACTATTCATTACTGCAGTCTCCAAATTCTAAAAATAAATCTTCAATGATTGAAAAGAAATGGAAACTGTACTTCCAAAAACATTTCAAGAGAAGAATAGGACAAAGAAATCTCTAATTCAAAGGGCTTTTCTAATTGTACAAACTATAAAGAATGATATAAAATCAACTTGGCTCAATGGAGGTTAGCAATATGTATTCTTATTGCAAGAAATGTAAAACTAACACAAAAAATCACTATAAAGTGAGAAATACTTACCATCAATAAGATGCAGCTTCCCTAGTGGTATTCCCCAGCTTACCACCTCTCTTACACAGCACAATACAAAAACAATATTTGGGAATCGGCTAAGCATCTAAAAAGGAAGAAAATAAACCAAACATAGTGAAGTATAGTATGATACAAAAAGAAATGCACTTCTTAGAATGCACTCACAGTGTATATGAAAAAACTGTGCCTTGGAGTGCCTCCCTCGGTAAAGGCTGGGGGGCTATAACCTGCGTTGGCGCGGGAACGCAGGGTGGCGTTCCGGAAGACAACCTCTGACAATTGTAAAAAGGATTTACCTGGGAGTAGGGGTGGGAAC
The DNA here is from genome assembly GCA_933207985.1 of Pelobates cultripes. Classification (NCBI taxonomy): domain Eukaryota; kingdom Metazoa; phylum Chordata; class Amphibia; order Anura; family Pelobatidae; genus Pelobates; species Pelobates cultripes. Next base: position 214,271,396 of record OW240916.1, on the reverse strand, counting down.
CCAGGAAACACCGAAATTGGAGCAATATTACCTTATCAGGAGCAAGTAAAGGGCTCACGCCCATTGAACCACCAATGACTGAAAGGGATTAGCCCTATTTAAAGGACTTGAGGGAAGAGCATATCAGGCAGCTTGACACTTGTTTATAATACTTGTATTATTTTATTGTTGTCCCTGAAGAAGTCCACATAAGTGGAAGAAACGCATTGGACTGTTTTTTGTTTTTTTTTAAATATTGTTTTTAAATCAGTTTGTACCAAATAAATAATTTTGAAGCATGGAGAAAGTTATCCTGGTCTTCTGATTTATCTCGGATCCTACCCGCAGCAGGAGGAACTAAAAGAAGGTGATAGCCCCACAACCTTTACCAGGGGAGGCACCCCAAGGTGCAGTTTCTCATATACACTGTGAGTGCATTCTAAGAAACGCATTTCGTGTTGTATCATACTATACTTCACTATGTCTGGTTTATGTTTATTTTTAGATGCATAGCTGATTTCCAAATATTGTTTTCGTATTATTGCAAGAAATGGAGATATTGTGAAATGCAATGAGCAATGCTTAAATGTGATGGACATGCCATCTAATTCAATCCTATCCCAACTAGAAAACGAGGGACTTGGCATGTTAAACAGAGTAAATGGTGGTAGATTTTTCAAGGTAAAACACATACATTTTTTGGGCAAATTACTAAATGCTGAGATATGTTTCCATGGTAATTGCTCTTTATTTAGGATGTGACCCCAGAGTAGAACTTGCTTTAGCCTTGGTAAATCCCCCCCCACACACCCCATCCCACCCACCATTTTTGAACTCAAGATGTACGTACCATATCACTAGCTACTAATCTGTTTAGTATTGGGGGTGCTGTGGGTCATTGGTATCCATACCTGGAACACCAAAGTACTACAAGTACTACAAAAGAAAAGAGGAAATATCCACTTGATTACCCTTTATTTAGTTCTTTAATAACCTTCAATTAAGGGCACCATTGAACAATATATGTGTATGTGATATCTATTTTTAAGAGAATATTAAAATAATTAGGTCTGACTTCAGTCCTGTTGATTTTTATGGTACCTTCCATTCCATTTTGTTTTGAATAGGAAAGTTCCTGGAGGTAACTTTTTATCAAATTTAGCCTAATACATTCCATGATAGCATTCCAAAACACTGCACAAAAACTGCAATTTTACAGCTTATAATAACCATCATAACTATCATCTGTTAAGACTGTCTAGTTCAATAATGAAGTCAATAAAATCTGGATATTTAGATTCTAAGCTTGTTGGAGCAGGATCCTGATAAACCTATTGTACCTTTAACATTTTGTAATTGTCATTTTTAATGTTAAAATCCCCCATTTATAATACTGAAAAGTGATGAGGAATAAGTTGGCGGTATATAAATAAATATAAATAATAATTAATAATATGGAGTTAATGATTTCAGGATAAAGAAAGATTAGCAACATGCTTTGTTATTTAAAATCTTGTTAGATTTCATATAATTTGGAAACATACATTCTGAGAACGGGTTAATATAGTAATAACATAGGTAGCTGGTTTTAACAAGATGAAGATCTGTACAGATCAAGGTCAAAGTAAAAGATGTCAAAAAGTGCAGATATAAAAAAGTCTGGACGCCATCAGGAGTTTGTAGGCAGTACACTGTTTCAGGCCCTAGCCCAACTCAGAGTGTCAGATTGAGCTCTTTACATCTCACTCCCGGTGGTAGTGCTGGAGGACACGATTTGACTGATGTCACTTCCTCCCAGTATTACTGTGTAGCTGCTGTAACACTGGCAGCTGAGGGTTCAGATGTGGCGCAGTGTATTGAGGAGGATGGGATATTGCATTTTATCATATCACCTCCCTTGGGCTCACATTCTGTGCTGTCAGATGCCAAATTTCTAGCTCTCAGATATAGAATGGGTAAGACTGCTTGGGGGAAGGAGATAAAAGGTAGGGTCAGGGAATATTTTGGCTGCTTTATGTAGAGGGAAGAGGGATCTGAGTGTGTGTTCCTGTTTGACAGTGTGTGTGTGTGTGTGTATCTATGCACATCTGATGAATACCTGGCAGTGTATGTGTATATATGTCTGACATTGTGTCTAAAATTGTGTATGTATGTCACTGATATTGTGGACATTTTACATGGGACAGGGCCATCTTTAATATTGATTGGACCCTGGCTAACATTTGCTAGTTTTCCCTGTCCCCTACCCCCCTCCACTCCATGACATGCAATCATGCCCTCCACCACAACATAGTGGCAAAGCTAAAGTAGAAAGGGTTCTGGTGCATGGCTTCTTTTGGTCCCCACTATCGCAAGGATGGCCAAAAGGTAGATCCCCATCTGTCATACATATCCCACAATGCTTTGACAGCTTTGGCTCTACCTTTGTCCCATGCCTGCAGGATTGAATTTACCAGTGAACAGTGTTTGTGTGTCTGAATGTATGTTTTTGTATGGAGTATGTTTGTTTGAATGTAGGGATGTGTTTGTATGTGGTGTTGGCGTTTGAATGCAAGCATGCATTTATGCTTATGCAGGAATGAATGAGTTTATATATAAAAAAAATGTTAGCACACAGGTGTGTTTGTATGTAGTGTTAACGTTTCAATGCAGGAGTGTGTTTGTATGTAGTGTTGGTGTTTGAATGAGATGTATGCACATATACACATACACTGCCACACACTGTGATACACACACACACACTAATACACATACTGACATGCACATATACAGACACACAGATACAAACAATGACACACATGCAGACACACACACTGACACACATGCAGATACAAAGATGCACACACTAACTACATAAATATACATAGATACACACAACGAGAACTTACAGATGCGCACACTTATTCTGCCATGAATAAGTTAGCATAGCTGGGGGCAAACCTGGTTCCCATCACCGTGCCCCTTTTTTGGACATAAAAGGAATATAAAAACCAAAAGAAGTTGTTGTTTAAGATGATCTTAATACCCTCTACAATAAAGAGAATTTGAGATTATGGCATTCTTTTTTCTGTTTTAAGTATTTTGGTGACTGCTTCGCAACCTTTATCATGGGGGATGATAGTATAAAGGGATGTTATGTCGCAAGTCACCAGAATATAATCTTTTGGCCATACAAAGTCTTTAAAAAAGAGGAGGAGGGACATGGTATCTTTCAAATAGGATTTTATTTTTTTTACAGAGGGTTGAAGTAAAATGTCAATGTATTCAGACAAGTTGGATAGGATGGAGTTTATACCTGAAACAATAGGGCGGCCTGGGGGGTTGGTCTCGTTTTTATGAATTTTGGGGAGAAAGTAGATGACTGGAATTTTAGGGTACAGTTTATATAAATATTTAAATTCTTGTCTGTAGCTGCAGGTGTCATATGTTATTGCACCATTGTTTTTTTCTTCATTCTTATGTATTTTATATGCTGACGCGTATTTGAGACGTTGTACAAAGTATTGAAGAATCACCTATTGTCCAGCTATATCCTACATGTGGGGAGTTTCAAATACCACTGTATGCTGTTTTACCTAGAGCTGGGCATAGCTCTATCGATTGTGAGTTGGCATTTTTCTATTTCTGTGTTGTCCGTGACACCATCTCCTAACGGTTTGCACTATTGGTTTTTCTTTGTGTTTACTTTTGTTTTTCATATTTACCACTGAGGACCTTATCAAGAACCTAAGAAGACCTACCCAAGACCCACCTTGTATTTTCAGAGACTCTCTTTGTAAATATTATCTCTCATGTGTTAATATTATTTCTCATTTGCGCACCCTGTATTTTTGTTGTTTCCTGTTCTCACAGATTTTGTGAAGGGTATAGGGTTGCCCTTCCCCTCAGGTGTGCAGCTCCATCCACCTCTGTGATCAGTACTATAGCGCTGTTCCACTTCAATCACTATTTTTTCCGTTATAAATACTTCTAAGTGGCCAGTGGACTTGTGTGGTGTATGTGAGGTCTGATTTTATATACTGTGTGCTCTCACCTTTTTATTGTATTGTATACACTATACACTGACACATGCACAGACAGACTGATACAAAAACTGACAGACTGACACAGAGTCACACTGACACATACACAGAAATACACACTTGCACACACAGTCAGACACACATGCAAAATTAACAATTTAATAGCCACCGTTCAGTTCCTTACCTTTTGCTGGAGAGTGGCTTCCTTGGGGGCCAGTGTGCTGGCTGGTTTGGCTGGGAGTTAAGCTCTGGCTCTCTTCCGGGCTGGCCACATCCTTACTGCCACCGAGTGCTCCTACCTTCCGCGTGGCTCCTGTTTCTGTGGGAGGAAGTGACCAGCCGTCACTTCCTCCCAGCCGGCTGCTGAAAAGGTACCCGGTCGCACTGTTAATGGGTCATAGCGCTTGACCGGGTGCCCTAAGTGCATGGGCCACCCGATGTGCTGCCTTAGTGTGCAGGCCCACTACCCGCAACAATTTATTTTAGGATCCGCGATCCTAAAATAAATTTTTGCGGGCAGAGGGCAAACGGTGAAGCTACTGTGGGCCCCCAAGTAACTGGGCCTGGGGCAGCTGCCCCGTTTGCCCTGCATCAAATGGAATAGGTGTCCAGCAGTGTGTATCTATGTGTATTCTGGAAGAGTATGCTTGTTTTGTGTGTGTGAGACAGTTTGAGTCTGTATCTGTGTGTGTGGTAAAGCGTATGTAAGAGAGTGGAGGAGGTGTCAGACAGTTTTTTTAAAGCCTCTGAAATTTCTGATGGCAGCCTGCCAAAATGTAAATATGTATTCCATCAGAGCAAAGGAATTGATACAGTTAGGGGGACAAACAGAAAATAGCCTTGGACTTATATTAGTTTATATCATGGGTCGTCAACCTGGTCCCTACCGCCCACTAGTGGGCGTTTCAGGATTCCAGGTGGGCGGTAGGGATTTCAGAGATTGGGTGGGTGGGAGGGCGAGTGCAAGCCGGCGGTACCCCTGCGACCGGGTACCGCTGTCACCATTTGCGGCCCCGGACCACGTGGCAAACCGCCGGGGTCGCATATGGAGGGGTCCATCGGGTGGTCCATGCTGTCAGGGCCACCCGATGGATGTGGATTGACAGGGGGCCCGGTCAGCGCTGGGCGCTTTAACAGCGCGACCGGGCCCCCTGTTATTACATCACACGCTGGGAGGAAGTGACTGCACGTAACTCCTCCCAGCTAACAAACAGACCGCACGGGAGGAAGACCAGGGAGTCAGAGTAGGAACTCTGACTCCCATGCACCTGAGCCACCACTGGACCCCAGGGAAAGTCACCCTCCTGCACCTAAAAGGTAGGAAGTAGGAGGGTGATTAAAATATTTTGTGTGTGTTTGTTTGTGTGTGTGTCTTTGTATGTATGTCTTGTGTGTGTGTGTGTGTCTGTGTATGTCTTATGTGTGTGTCTTTGTATGTGTACCTGTCTGTATGTATGTGTACCTGTCTGTTTGTATGTGTGTGTGTGCGTGTCTGTATGTATGTGTGAGTGTGTCAGTCTGTATGTGTGCGTGTGTCAGTCTGTATGTGTGCATGTCTGTATGTATGTGTGGTGTCTGTATGTATGTGTGCCTGTCTGTATGTATGTATGTGTCTTGTGTGCCTGTCTGTTTTTCTGTATGTATGTGTGCCTGTCTGTTCGTCTGTATGTGTCTTTTTATGTGTGTGTGTGTGTGTGTGTATGTATGTATGTATGTGTGCCTGTCTGTTATAGTGGGCTATAGTAAGTGGGCTACCTAGCTAAGCCTTCCTACTGGGCATTGCTATAAGGAAGGTTTAAAAATAGAAAAAGGGATAAAAAAAAAAGTGGGGAGGGGAATTGAGGAGGGAGATGAGATGAGCTGACACACAGATGAGAAATCTTATTATGCGCAAGCAGAGAAGTCGTCTAAATATCACTCGAAAGAGGAGACCTTCGTTTGTTCCTTACGAAAATCGAACCAGATATCAAATATTTAGTCTCGCAACATCAACCTCAAGGATCTCATTAATCACTAGTAAAGGTAATTTCAATTTACTTTATTGTTTTCTCATTAAACTTAATAAAGTTAAAAACATTATAAACATGCATTAAGTAGAAATAAAAAGATAAATGTACGTACATTTATTTTTTTTAAAACACCCTCCTTTCTAAAAAAATATTCTGCACTTGCGCGAAAACTGGTTGGCGGTAAGGAAATTTTTCCATCAAGAAAGATGCATTAGTGGGCGGTAGGTAGAAAAAGGTTGACTACCACTGGTTTATATGTATAGGCATGCTTATAAATTACTAAAAAAACACACAAGTAATGTTATGGCGCTGGTTCAATTAATGATAAATATATAATAAGCAGCACTATATACAGTGAACAAGCTCAATCACATGTGACCATATAAAAATAAATACATAAAGTGCGCTGTGCCTTTAAGACCACCTAATATTGAAATAAAGTGAGAATAATATGTGTAATATTATATAACACAGAAAGTGATCAAGTGCATACGTGCAAAATCACACTTAAAAATGTGTGCAAATATTCTGAAAAAATAGTGACGTCATCAAAAATCACATCATTACATCATTACGCTCGGCCGCAAGCCCCGCCTCCCGGAAGTGTAGACTGAGAAAGACTGCGTTCGGCACTCAGTGTCCTGTAAAACGCTGGCGCAGAACCAGAGGAGCCTAAAAGCTCATTACTACACAGAGTAAGCATTACAAGAAGGGACTTTACAGCCTGGAAAGTGGTTTTTATTCTGTGAATACCAATAAAGATTTCTACTGTCACCACAGCTTCCAGTTTGCATATGTTGCACGAGATGCCATCTAAGTTTAGAGCAGACTAAATTGTTCTACCCTTGTGAGTGTTTTTTTCCCATATTCTATACATTTATTTATCAAACATACTGTCCTGTGATTGTGTATTTCCCCCTTTTTTTGAGATTTAAATTGGAATACTGATATACAAGATCAAAGGTATATTCCAAAGTGGGAAATAAGCTAAGTATTTTTGTGTGGTTTAAAATTTCACTATTTTTTCAGAATATTTGCACACATTTTTAAGTGTGATTTTTCACGTATGCACTTGATCACTTTCTGTGTTATATAATATTACACATATTATTCTCACTTTATTTCAATAGTAGGTGGTCTTAAAGGCACAGCGCACTTTATGTATTTATTTTTATATGTTTATAAGTTAGTACTAATCTAAGCCTCATAGTCAGCCTCATACAATAAAACATAGTGATCAATTTATGACTTTTCCTTATCTCTGCTATGTAAATATATTAATATTTAGATTTCATATATATATATATAATCTAAATATTTTTTTTATTTTTTTTATATATAATATCTTTTCGAATTTTATTATTTTGAAATAATTTCTTAAAAAAACCTTTATCCGAAATAATTTGAAAGTCTTACATTCCCCTGCCTTTTTTAGCTTGTTTCCCTTGTCTGCTAAATTTGTTGACAGCTTTCTGCTCCTTCCATATATCACCAATAGCAGATTGAGGTACAAATTTACTTAATTAACTATTAAATTTATTTGGGGGAAAATATTTCCAGTATATGTCACAAGAAAACTGAAAATAAACTAAAAATGGCACTGTCAAGTAATGATACTATAATGGTAACAGAAACAATGCTAAGAAATAGTACAAATCCATTTGACCAACAATTGATAAATGCCTTTGAGTAACGAGTGTTACTAGCTACTGCTGGTGAAACATAGATGCAATTAGTTCTTTAAATGCAATTCCGTTCCATGAAAGGTAAGTATAAGGGACTTCTACCTGTTGTGAGTTACACATCAACCATTTGACAGGTAATTAAACCAAACGAAGGAATAATGAATGGATAATGCAAAATGACAATTCTTTTATTCGTAGGGGATATGTTCCTTTTGTAAAATCAATCCCATATGAAAGATAATTAATAGCACTCTAGCAATGCTAACTAATCTCAGCAATCAGGTTTTCCCAATCAATGTAGATCAGACACTTGCTATAAAAGGTAGCCAAACACACCATAGACAAACAATAATCATTGTAATCCTTCCATACTGTTCATGACGCAGCTCTAAAAATGGTGAAGAAAGGTTATTAAGCAAAACTAATTTTTGTGAAAACTCACACTGAGCTTGTACAGAAATGGATGCACAAAGCGACTGATTTATTTTTTTTCATTTTAGAAATTTGCATATTCCTATTCAACTATCGTACAATGTCCTTGTCTAAAAATGCTATTTATTTAACATGAAGAATTAGGGCAATTAATCAAAATTCCAATCTGTGTTCTGCACATGCATGTTTGTTTTCAACAACTTCTATTCAGGTTTTAGGAAAGTAAATAGTCATAGTAGAAACCCAGAACTTTAATTTGATATTACTTTGGAGACCTGTTTTTAAAGTTGTTTCTCGGCTGCAGTCAGCTGGATAGTCAGTTGCAATTCCTCAAGGTTTGAAAATATCAATAGACAAAGCAGGCTACTTTTCTAACATTTTGACATTTTATCTGCCATGGTATTGAACTATATGTCAAATGGAATAAACTATAAAATAGACCCAACCTGCACAATCTACAAGAGTAAAAGTCTTCTTTGCTCTGGTAGCCTAGAAGATGCTATATGTTTACTTCGAGCCAAAGTATAAAGCCACTGTACATTGTGCCATAGTGACTGGTAGTTTTTGGACAGGTGAATGTTTAGGAGACTGACGTTGTATTTCTTAAAGATGAACAAGTCATTCACATATTAGACTTTTTTTTATTTACAGTCTACACTCTAAGCAACATAACTTCTACCGATTTTAGACTGTTTTAGTGGTTATGTTACGTAAAGTGTTTTTACATCATCCCCTGGAAAATTCTACAGGGGCCATCACAGTCACCTAACCTGAGCCCCATAAAATATCTGTGGTGGGATCTGAAGAAGGTGGTTGCAGCGCGCAAACCTAAGAATATTACTGAACTAGAGGCCATTGCTCATGAGCAATGGGCTATGATTCCTCAGGAACACATCTTGTTTGCAGCAGGTCATAACAGCAAAAAGGTGCTCCACTAAGTACAAAAGATGCTTGCCATTAAAGGGTTGAATAATTTAGAAACTGGAGAATTCATTATAGGTTGCATGTTCGTTGAATTGAGCTATTTAAATTGCTTTTGTTAGATTGGTTCAGTGCAAACAGTTGAATGTCTGTAAATGTTGACAATAAATCTGAATCATTTTGATGAATCTTAGAATTACACTTTGGGGTTCATTTAAAGAGACACTATAGTCACCAGAACAACTACAGCGTATTGAATATGTTCTGGTGAGTAGAATCATACTTCCTGGGTTATGGCTGCCTAAAATGCATCCAAACATTCAGTATCTCCTCCCTCTGCATGCCGACACTGAACTTTCCTCATGGAGATTAATTGATACAATGCATCTCTATGAGGAGGTGCTGATTGGCCAGGGCTGTGTTTGAATCATGCTGGCTCTGCCCCTGATCTGCCTCTTTGTCAGTCTCAGCCAATCCTATGGGGAAACACAGTGATTGGATCAGGCTACTACTTCTGATGATGTCAGCAGACTGCTTGTTTTTCTGAGTCAAACAGCATGCAGAGTTACAGCTTCAGGCTTGTTACAGTAAGATTTTGCTCTATTTATGGAGGCATGAGGGGCCCAGGGGGCTAGATGGTGGTTTTAACACTATAGGGTCAAGAATACATGTTTGATCCTTTAATGTATTTGAGAGATTTTGGCTTCATTAATATGTTGTGTGTATATATATATATATATATATATATATATATAAAAAACACAAGATCCAGCGCACTCACCTATCCACTAAACAGCAACTTCAATGTTGAAAGACTTTATTATTTTTTTTTTTTTAAAACACCCAATCTAGGCAAAAACAATGGGGGTTTAGCCACATTATATGATCATACATTGCATAAGCCTGCCACAACGTCAATGTACCCCATCTTTGGCAGGTCCTACACTAACAGCCTAATGTCTGCTCTTATGAGATTAACCACTTACTTGAGGAAAAAAAATCCATCTGGGGCTCTCTGCAGTACAAGGCTAAATAGGGCCCTGGGATGAGGCACCTATGCATGCTCATCTCTGGAATACAAAAAATTTATTCCAGAATATTTCACCATAACCCCTCCCCCTTAGTCACTCACCCTCAAATGTATGTTCGCAGTCCCAGCTCCAACAGTACTAAGTGAGGTGCTTTTAACCCCTTAAGGACACAGCTTCAGAAGCTTGACTTACGCTTAATGACACAAGCAATTTTTGCATTTTCTTGCTGTTTGCGTTCAACTGCAATTTGCATCTCTCTCATTTATTGCACCGACACATATTATATACTGTTTTTTAAAGGACAGAAAGGGCTTTAATTTGATATAACATATATATATATAAATGCTTACTTATTATAAAAAAAATACAGAAAAATGCAAAGAAAATGAAAAATATTGTTTTTTTTTACAGTTTTTGCAATAATAATGTGTGCATAATTAGTGCAGGTTAAGGAAAGTAATTAAAAATAAATTTATTTATTTGTTCTGATTTACAGAATATATAATGTGTCTGGGATTTTAAGTTTTTTTTGGTAGTTACAGGTCACAAAGCACAAGGAGTAAAATAAAATTTTAATGTGGAGCGATTTTAGAATTTGGTATGTTTGTCTTGTAAGCTTAATAGCCATAAAAGAAAACAAAATTGCCACACAAAAGTATATATTTATATAAAGTAGACATCACGGGCTATTTACCTAAGGTTGTTTTGACACTTTCTACGTAGCCATTTCACCGCCAACCTCTGCTAAATATTGGAGTAAAATTGTGTTCTTTTTGGTTTTTGGCACACAAACTTATAACAAAGAAATTCTCGTGTATATTTTGTAAAGTTGGTGTGTGCTATTCCTGTACAAAGTTTTATTTTGTGTTCAGTTACATCTGCTGAGTAAAATGACACCCCCATTGTATGTCTTTTGCACTATTTCGTGAAGTTACAGTGCCATACAGGATACCTGTCCTTTTCAGTATTCACAGTAGAATGTTGAGAGATGAATTTAATGAGCCTTAGCTTCCATTTGGGGTATTATAACAGTTTGACTGTTCAAAAAACCCCCACAAAGGCCTACCATTTGTAAAAGTAGACACTCCAGGGTATCTTATAAGGTGCATATTGTGCCTTAACATGCCCCCATTTTTTCACCAATATATGCCAAAGTATGTGGTAAAAAATAATTTTGTGCATTTTTTACATACGGATTGCATTTTTGCTGGGCGTTTTGTATATTTCATATGTGCCACTAAGTTCAAACCCCCCAAATTATGCTCAGCTAAGTCTTCTGAGTAAAATGACACCCCATATGAATGTCTTTGGCACTATTTCGTGAAGCTACAGTGCCATATAGGAGACCTGTCCTTTACAGTATTCACAGTAGAATTTTGAGAGATGGATTTAATGAGCCTTAGCTTCCATTTGGGGTATTATAACAGTTTGACTGTTCAAAAAACCCCCACAAAGGCCTACCATTTGTAAAAGTAGACACTCCAGGGTATCTCATAAGGTGCATATTGTGCCTTAACATACCCCCATTTTTTCACCAATATATGCCAAAGTATGTGGTAAAAAAATTATTTTGTGCATTTTTTACATACGGATTGCATTTTTGCTGGGCGTTTTGTATATTTCATATGTGCCACTAAGTTCAAACCTCCCAAATTATGCTCAGCTAAGTCTTTTGAGTAAAAATACACCCCCAATGAATGTCTTTGTCACTATTTTGTGAAGCTACAGTGCCATATAGGAGACCAAGCCATATCCGTTTTTACCAAACTTTGAATTTTGACGCTGGGCCTATGTGCAATTTCCAAGCATCTTCGCAGGTTTTAAATTCAAACTACCCCACAAAGGCCTACCATTTCTTAAAGTAGACACCCCAGGGTGTTTCAAAAGGTATAGTTTGAACCTTAGCGTGGGATCATTTTTCCGCTAGCTTGTACCAGATGTAGTGGTAATAAGCGTTTTTTCTGCCTTTTTGACATACAAAGTGAGTTTGCACAGTATATTTTGCAAACCTTATGTGTGCTACGACTGTATAATACTTCATATGTTGCTCAGCTATGTCGGCTGAGTACAGCAATACCCCCGTATGTACCTTTGCCAGGTATGTGTGGACATCGGAGGGGCACATTTGGGACACAGCCATTCCAGTTTTTTTCAAACTTTGAATTTTTATGCTGTGCCTATGTCCCATTTTAGAGTATTTTACCAGGCTATATAATCCAAATTCCCCATAAAGCCATACCATTTCTTAAAGAAGACATCCCAGGGTATTTCAAAAGGCATATTTTGAACCTTAGTGTGGGATCATTTTTCCGCTAGCTTGTACCAAGTGTAGTGGTAATAAGCATTTTTTCTGCCTTTTTGACATACAAAGTGAGTTTGCGCAGCATATTTTGCAAACCTTATGTGTACTATGACTGTATAATACTTCATATGTTGCTCAGCTATGTCGGCTGAGTACAGCAATACCCCCGTATGTACCTTTGCCAGGTATATGTGGATGTTGAAGGGGCGCATTTGAGACGCAGCCATTCAGTTTTTTTCTAACTTTGAAGTTTTACGCTGTGTCCATGTTCCAATTTGGAATAGTTTAGACGGTTGGTTATTGAAACTTCCCCACAAACACATACTATTTATTAAAGAATACACCCTGGGGTAATTCAAAAGGCATATTTTGAACCTTGGCGTGGGATACTTTTTTCTCTAGTTTGTGGTGTAGTGGTAATGAGCGTTTTTAAAATGTATTTTTTTACTTTTTATAACTTTTTTACTTTTAAAAACTAGTTTTTAAACTTTTGTTTTGCTTATAAATTTTTTTTAAACTTTCCTAAACTTTCTTAAAACTTTTTACAGATTTAACATTTTTCTAAGCTATTTTTTTTACTGTTAACCCCTAACTAGCAGTACGCAGCACTAACAGTAAATTCCCCATTTTCCCATAACTCCCACCCACCCCAGCTAGCAAAATATATAGTTATAAAATATTTAAATTAATTAATTAAATAAATTGAACCCCTGAGGGTTAAAAAAATAAATAAAAGTTAATCCTCAGGGGTTAAAAAAAATTAGATCACAGTATAATACTGTGATCTCTATTTGATCGCTGTAGGCAGTGATCGACTGGCAGGGAAGGGGTTAATTTTTATTTGGACTAGGTAAAGTGTGTTTTTTTGTTTTTATTACTTAAATGTTATTAAAACATTTTTTTAAGCTTAATTTTTAACTTTTTAAAGTTTCTTTTAAAACTTTTTTTTAACGTTAACCCCTAGTTAGCCTAACGTCAAATCCCCAATTCCCCACTAACTTCCACCTACCCCAGCTATCTAAATATATAATTTAAAAATAATTTAATTAATTAATTTAATTAATTTAACCCCTGAGGGTTAATTCTTTTTTTTTTTAACCCTCAGGGGTTAAATTAATTAAATTAATTAATTTAAAAAAAAAATCAGATCATAGTAAAATGTAATCCCTGCCAATTGATCACTGTAGTCAGTGATCAATTGGCAGGGAAGGGGTTAATTTTTTATTAAAATGGTTAAGGGGGGGGACACTTTAAATAAACTTTATTTTTTTTAACAGCAGGGGGCAGGATCAGCACTGATCCGGCTCCCTGCACTTCACACAGAACCCGGAAGTGCAGGGAGCCGGTAGGTAAGTATACAGAGCACATGTGCTCGCTCCGACTTGTGGTCAGAGCGAGCACATGTGCTGGGCAGCTTGACCGGGTGCTCCCGGTATGCCTCTAATGTAGAGGCATACCGGGAGCACCATTAACCCCGCGATCGCCGCGATAGCAGCGATCCGGGGTTAATTTTACCGCGTGGCGGACGAGGTCCGTCACCCGTCGTTAAGGGTCTCCCCTGCGTGACGGACCTCGTCCGTCACCCGTCCTGAAGGGGTTAATTAGCAATAGGGCTACAAAACACTCAAAATAACAACAAACATATGAAATCCTTACTATGTGTCAAACAGGGTGTCCGCTCCTTCTAATGCAGGCTGCTTTGTAGTTCAGATCATTCAGTACTGTCAGTGGCTGAGCTGTGTACATACATTTGAAAAAGTAATATTTTGCTGGAATGAGGGGTGTGGCTAAGAAGGCTTATGTTGCAGCAATCAGCAAAACCTAATTTTTTTATGCAAAAGCTATATAGATTTAAACATTCAAAAAATACAGCATATTAATGAGGCCAGAGCCAGATTGCCCATTAGCAGGGTAGGCACCTGCCTATAAGTGCCTGTCCCGTAGAGGTAACCTGCTGTAAGCACTTATAATGTGCCTTTGTGACCTTAAATAGCATGGTGTGGAGAGACACATAATGTGACTGACTGGCTCTGACTGATCCCCAGCTGCAGGGAGAAAAAAATATTTGTACTTACTATTACTTCATTGCAGTGGCGGACTGGGTCTAAAAATATTGGTTGCCAGGAAGCAGAGGGGGCCCACCCACAACTATAAGGAAATCATTTAATTAGGAAATCAAGTTTTTTTTTTTTTAAAAAACACAAGTGGAAAAAAGGTACTATGATGAAGCTCCTGCACTCCGACCGAGTACCTCCGCCTAGTCGGCTTCCTAGCTGCTTGCAGGGACCCTGGAACGCCTCAGCCCCAGTCACCAAAGCTTGACTGGTGTATCTCTGGAGCTCTTCCACATGACTAGGCTGCAACTCTCCTTCCAGGCAGGTATCATCCCCTCTGCTTATTCCACTACAGCCCTTCTTCCAGGCAAGTAATGTCCTCTCCGCCTATTCCTCTGCAGCTCTGCTTACAGTGATTATGGCTAATTCCTTTACAAAGGCACTTGCGGCTCTGAGGCCTAGCTCTCTTGTCTTATCCCAGGGCTAGAAGGATCCTTCAGGTCCAAAGACTCTGTCACTGGGATCCCTAAAAACCTACACCGGACACAAATTCCAAAAGGAACTAACATACAGAACTTTGTCTGCAATTTATTATAACACAATGACATATTTATAAGGGGGTGGGGAAGACAATAATTAACACAAAATATCCCTCCTGCCTGCAGAATTAGCAATATGCAAATCTACCCGAATATGCAAATTAGAAAGCCTTGCTATTCAGGTAGTGCATATAGCTGAGGGCAGAGGGCACTATATAGGCTCCATAGCCAAATCCTCCTGGTTGGTAGCAAGCATCAGCAGGACAGGAGAGCACACAAACAATTAACAATGAATACATAATACACACACATACATTACACATACCCTACACCTACAATGGGCACAAGGTGTCTTAAACATTGGAGTCATCCAGGGATCTAATTGAAGTGTCCATCTTATGTTCCCAATGATGGTGACTACCGTCACTGGTACTATTAAAATTTTTGTGGAAAAAAAAATAGATTTTTTTTAGTTGTTACAGTGTACACGTACTGTACATATTACTGGCAGTATACAGTAGATGCTAAATGTAAAAATGTAAATACAGATTGTTATAATGTAATTACATTTTATTTATTTTTTAATTTTAAATAAATTATGGATATATATATATTTTTTAATTATAAATTATTTTATCTTCACAGCAATTCACAAAAATGGGAGGCCCTGTATACCTGGATGGGGGGTGCTGTATGATGATTTATATAATAAGAACAACATTATATGGCTGGAGGGGGGTGTGGAGGCTGTATGGTGATTTATATAATAAGAACAAAACTATATGGCTGGGGGGTGGGGAGGACTGTATAACCATATGGGGGGTGCTGTATAATGATTTATACAATAATTTAAAAAATTATATGGCTGAGGGGGTTGTATACCTAATTGCCCACCAGCCAAATAATTGTATTATTATTGTCATACAAATCTTCATACAGCACCCACATCCAGGTATACAGCCTGGGGGCACTGTATGATAATTTGTATAACAATAATACATTTATATGTCTGTGGGGCACTGTATACCTGGATGGGGGCACTGTATATTTGACTGCACATTTTGAGGCTGAGTTTTGGCTTGTGGGGACAGATGAAGTGAGAGAGACCTCCACAATTACCCACCTTCTAAAGGAAAACTTTGTCACAGCTTGTGACAGACATGCGCCAGCTGCACTGACTATGAGGAGACTGTCAGCTCAGTCTTTCCTCCATCGCGGTGTGACCCTAGCGTGACTCCACCTCAGCATGAGTCTTCACTGTCAAGCTACAGGTGCAAGGCAGGGAAGGAGCAAGTCCAAAACTGTGTGGCAATGACGATCGTCACATAGTGTAATAAAAAACAAATGCACGCAATGCTTTCAGAGATTGTTGCGGACTTAAGGGAAAGCTGCTTTGGGCCCCCCAGCTGTCCCTTTTAACCCGCTGCTGCGTTAAAGCAGGTCATTTTTTAACATTGTTGTTTAACCCCTTTAAGACACATGACATTTGTGACGTCATGATTCCCTTTTATTCCAGAAGTTTGGTCCTTAAGGAGTTAAGGGGGCTCACTTCATCAGTGACCCACAGGGCCCACTTTGCATTGGGCAAGCGGACACTCTGGCCAGTCCGCCACTGACAGTGGTGGTTTTTGCAGCTAGTCCTTCCTACTTGGCCGAGATAAGCAAGGTTGATGATCTCAGCCAATCCAATGCGCTCCTATAGCTTTAGGAGACTAGTGCACATGTGCAAAATGATGTAGTTTCATTTTAACTAGTTTAAGACATATGCACTGATCAGCCACAACAGTCCTGCGGGATGTTTGTGGTATGGAGTGATTAATACCTACCAAACGTGGCACAAGGAAGGACAACCAGTAAACCGGTGTTAGGGTCTTTGGCGACAAAGGCTCATTAATGCACATGAGAAGCAAAGACTTGAGTGTCTGGTCCGATCACCTAAAATTGCAGAAAAAGGTAATGCTGGCCATTTGTATAAAAATTGTCTCTATACAAGTGGTACCCTTTGTTCATCAGGGGAATATCAGGTCCCAGACAATCTTGCCACTGGTTCCCATATGTTCTGTGCATCCCAGAGTGTCAAGATGGCTATCCTTTCCCTCGTATACCTGGAAGGCCTAAGTATACCCAGTCTCGCTCTCACAGTGATTATACACCTTTACACCAGACCTGGAGCACTTGGAAGGAATGTAATGCTTGAATCTCAGCCTTCCCATATACTTCATCAGGGATTCATCCACGCATATATTTCTTCCAGATGTAAAAGCCTCTGCAAACCTTGCAGCGAAGTGGGTAATCAGGGGGCGGATTTTATACAGCCTGTCAAACTGGGGATGCTCCATAGGGGGGCACAGGCTTTTGTCGCTGAAGTGCATGAAATGTAGAATAATTTCATACCGCTTCCTCGATGTGGCGGAACCAACCTCGCCACTGTGCACTGGAGAAGCCTGATTGCTCACCTGTTCCTTTTAGACTATGGCCCAGCAGTTCAAACCTTTTATTTTCCCTGCAGAAAGGCATATTCGTGCCTTTCTGCAGGGGTGTTCGGTAGATTCAATCTACCGAACAAAGTACCGATCGATGGACCACCTGGGAACTGGAGTGTGTCGTCAATTGACCGCCCAGAAGCTGCGGTTAACCGCAGCTTAATTGCTGAACGCTGGGTGGCCTTTGTTCGTTTGCCGAACATGTGGCAGCGGCCATTTTAGCTCCCGAACGGCCAGAGGTGTTCAGCGCCCAAACTATGGAACTGAAAACAGACACTTAATTGCGTGAACACTGCTGAGCCGCCAGCCTCCTTACCTCTACATTCGGTAGTGGAACCGAATGACTGTTCATTCGGTAGTTTAACCGGATGAACAGCATCACCTCAGATAGCTAAGCCATGGAGCCCATTCGTGTAACGAAAAACTGTGGGAGAGACTTTGGCTCCATGGCGGTTGAACTGTATGTATGTAATCTGAGCGCCATTCGATAATAATGTGCACTCAGATCTAAGCTATCTGGGGATATGTTGAATGTATGTGTTTTGTTAATTATTTGCAGCAGTGGGTATTTTTGAGTCTTTTTGTTAACATGTGCTCAATGGATTACTTCCCAATTATCTCCAGGATAGAGAGGAGGGATTGTAATGCATTGTGGGTGTGTTTAAAAGTGTATGTCTGTGATTGGCTAAGGGACAATATGTTTCCCAGTCTTCCATCTGGTCCCCTAGAGGAGTGTCCACCAGGTGGGAGACCTGCATAAAAGCCGGGCAGGTAGCCCCAGTAAATCAGATTCTGCTTGACCCTCAAAACGATGTGTCGTCCCGTTATTGGGGGAATTGGATTGTATGCTGATTGCCAGGAGTGTAAGCTGATTGTTTGCTTTTCCTGTTCAGCTGTTGCCAGTGTTCGTGTGTTTCCTGTTCGGGAGTTGGAGGATTCGTGTAGTTTGCAGTTCGGGAGATTGGTGCTTGCAGTAGCTGCCTGTGCATCGGAAAAGGAATTTAGGAATATCGCCTAAACGGTTTTTAACCTCTTGTGGGCAAAACGGTCTATTACACTCGACATACACTAAAGTAAATGGGGGTAGAGCAGATGGGGCTACTCATTCAGTAGGAGCAAATGGAGGGGTCCTTTATGATGCCCATCAGCATAGTCAATGCCCAGAATTTGTTAAATTCTGGCACTTCCATGGGTGCCCATTGCTGCTTTGCCAAAAAAAGAGTCAGACTTTGAAGCATGGAACTGATGGCTATATAAATAGTTTGGACGGCAATGTTCCACCAATACATCAGAAACACCTCCATAAACTGTTGGGGGCTAAATCCTGCGACATCCAAATTAATGCCAGGATTTGCGGTGAAGGTGGGATATGACTGCCACTAGAGGTCTTAGTATGCAGCAATGTAAACACTGCCTTTCCTCTGTAAATGCAGCGTTCACATTGAAAAGGCTACAGGAACAGGCTATAGGCACCAGAACCACTACATTAAGCTGGGTTAATCTCATTAGAGCAGACATTAGGCTGTTAGAGTAGGATCTGCCAAAGATGGGGCACATTAACGTTGTGGCAGGCTTATGCAATGTATGATCATACAATATAACTAAACCCCCATTATTTTTGCCTAATTAGGTGTTTTTAAAACTAATAAAATCTGTCAACATTGAAGTTGCTGTTTAGTGGATAAGTTAGTGTGTTGGATCTTGTGTATTGTATAAATTGGCATGTTGAATGAATGCATGTTCAGGTGACTGCAGTCCTCTGGTTTCATATATATATTTATATACACATACAGGGCTCAACAAATTTCGCACTGGCGCCTGGCAGTTGTCAGCCCTTTGCTAAGCCGTGGCAGGAAACAGTAAAGCCGGCCGCCACGGGGAGAATGGAGGCGGCGTGTGAAGGAGCAGTAACCTTCCTGCAATTCCTCTCTGCTCCCTTGCACGCTGTTTAATGACATGATGTCACTCTCCCCCTGGCATCACTTCACTACAGAGAGCGCGCAGAGGAGCAGAGAGAAACTGCAGAAAGACTGAGAGGAGACCCACTGGAAGCCAGGGAAAGATCCACTCAACTGTCCCAAAGGCTGGGTGGATTTAAATTAAAATAAAAATAGCAATTTGGGAGTGTGTGAGAAAATATGTGTGTGTGTGTGTGCTGAAAGGGCCTGTAAAGTGTGTTCACGCATGCATCTTGGGGCTGCATTGTAAGTGTATGTGTGTATATATATTTATATATGAGATTTGGTTTGTAATGGGGTGAAGTATGTATGTTTGAATGTATGTATGTGTGTGTGTGTGGGGGTGGGTAAAGGTATGTAGGGAAGAAGTGTGTATGTGGGTGAAGAGATGATGTGTGTGAGGGGTTCACTGTGTGTATGCAAAGGTGTACTCTGTATGTGGGGGGTTCACTATCTGTGAGGGTGTACTGTGTTCAGGGGGTGTAGAGAGTGGGATAGGGAAGAGCTTTACAAAGTTTACTTTAATAATTGTTTTAAAAAAGAATATTCCCCTTTCCCTCATCTTACCTTGCAGGGAGGGGATGGCACAATCAGATCTGTGGTGGTTGAGAAGGCTGCCTATCCATCGGGTACAGGGGAGGTCACGAGATGAGAAGTATTTCTCTTGGAGCTCAAGCACTTACAGAGACTGACCCATACAAACCCAGACTGACCCAAACAAACCCACAGACTGATCCATACACAGACCGACCCACACACACACACACACACTGCCCACACACAGACTGTCCCATACGCACACATAGACTGACCCATACATACACAGACTGACCCCCACACACAGACACACACAGACTGACCCCCCTACACACAGAGTGACCCCACACACAGACTGACCCCCACACACAGACTGACCCACCCCACACAGACTGACCCATGCACACACATACAGACTGACCACCCCACACACAGACTGATCCATACACACACAGACTGACCTACCCCACACAGAATAACCCATACACACAAACTGAACCACCCACCCCCACACAGATACTGAACCCCCCACACCCACACACACAGATTGACCCCCACACATAGACTGACCCATAAATGCACAGACTGACCCACCCCACACAGGCTGACTCACCCCACACAGATTGACTCACCCCACACAGACTGACTCACCCCACACAGACTGACCCACACACACAGACTGACCCACCCCACACAGACTGACCCATGCACACACATACAGACTGACCACCCCACACACAGACTGATCCATACACACACAGACTGACCTACCCCACACAGAATGACCCATACACACAAACTGAACCACCCATCCCCACACAGATACTGAACCCCCCACACCCACACACACAGATTAACCCCCAAAACACACAGACTGACCCCCCCACACACAGACTGACCCATAAATGCACAGACTGACCCACCCCACACAGACCGACCCCACCCACACAGACTGACCCATACACACAAACTGACCCCCACACACAGACTGATCCATACACACGCACACAGACTGACCTACCCCACACAGAATGATCCATACACACAAACTGACCCCCCCACACACAGACTGAACCACCCACCCCCACACAGATACTGAACCCTACACACACTCCCCCCCACACACAGGCTGACCACCTACAACCATACACCCCCTCTGTCCCCCCTTTCCCCAGTGACGCCACAGACTGGCACACAGATACACACACCTTGACACACAGATACACACACCTTTACACACGTGTATCTGTGTGTCAAAGTGTGTGTATCTGTGTTTGTATGTCAAGGTGTATGTCAAGGTGTGTGTATCTGTGTTTGTATGTGCCATTGTGTGTATCTGTGTGTCAGTGTGTATTTGTGTGTTTGTGTGTGTATCTGACACACAGATACACACACATAGTGGCACATAGATACACACATTGACACATACTGACAGATACACACACCTTGACACACAGATACACACACACTGGCACATACACACACACACACACACTGGCAGATACACACACACTGGCACGTACACACACTGACAGATACACTGAGACACACAGACACTAATACACATATATACACACTCAGTGGCACATACGCACCTTGATACACAGATACACAAGCTGGCACATACACACACAGATTCTCACAGATTGGTAGATACACACACTGACACAGGTACACATACAAACACACACACACACACACACAGGCACATACACATATGTGTAACTTACCTTTTTTTCTTACTTCAGCGCTGCAGGCTGCTGGCTGAGGATGGTGTGCCAGGTCGGCAACTGCTCACTCCCCACTGTGGTCCCTCTCCCTCCAGCCGGCGTGCTCGGTCTGGGAGGGAAGTGCAGTCCCTTCCTCCCAGCATCCCATCCAGTCAGGCACCACGGGCGTCTCAGACCACGACCGGGTCCCTGTTTAGCAATACCCATCGGGTGGCCCTAAATACTTTGGCCACCCGATGGGCAAATCGCTGCGGAATCCTAATTTTGGTCTCTGGAACACTAATTGGGAAATGCTGCCCTAGAGCAATTATGCTCATAACATTTAATCACTTTAGAATGCACTCCAAACAGCTTTTTTTTTAGTGAACTAACCCCCAGGAAGACAATCTGGCTGAGCACGTCATAAATCCCCTTATATCCAATCTTATATCCAGTCTTTTCTACCTGATTGTCCGACAAAGTGGGGGAAAGCATGCTGTTCAAGAAAAAAATCAATAACATTTTGTGAAAATGTGAATTCTGTGTACTGGGGAAAATATCTGGGAAATCTGCCAAACTGCAAGTCCACTTATTAGGGGGTTGATGTGGTTCACAAAGGTTTAAGAATTTGTAAGCAGTCAAAAATGTTAGCTATATTATCATGTGAGTTCTTTCTATCCAACTTATTACTTCACTTAACCCATTATGGCACTTTCCATACCAAAAACCACAAAAGAATAGTATTAGCTCAACATCCTAAGTCCCATTTCCACATTTTAGATTTTAAAAGTACTTAAATTGTAAGAGACGTCCATAAATGTATAATTTTAGTATCATTATTATAATTTTAGATAAAATGGGTAAATGTTAATTTCCAAAGAATCCCACATTTGAACAATCAGAAACTGCATACTCAAATCAGTTCTCTGCTACTAATAAACTCAAACTAGTTTAATACTTTATCTCATAATACAGAATTTAATCACAGATCTTTAGATGTGAAGACCAATCCCTATATGTAACATAAATGTACAAAGAAATACATAATGCCAAAAATGACATCACCCAGTTTGACATTCTTGAAACCTCTATAGATTATCGACTAATGATTTTTTGCTGATCCCCTTTTAAAACAATATACAAGTAAGAAGCTTCCTGCTGTACACGTTACTGTTGCAGTTATGATACATCTGATTAAACATCACAGCCCTGAAAAGGTTACCTTAGATCTGTGAGCTGTTTGAATGAACACATCCACAAATATCCCACAGAGAAGCACACCCCTAGAGGTGTGTCCATGCCACTCCGGATTTTGATTGGTCCTGGCACCAGTTTGCCTGCAAGCCTCGCCCTGTAGTTTTTTTTTTTTTACTATGAAGTGGGGAAGAGTTGGTGGGTTTGGGAAGGAGAGATGAGGACCAGACAAGAGAGGGATGTGCTGCAGGGGCCACCAGTTTCTTTGCAAAAACAACTTCCCAATCATTCATCCCTCTCCAGCTGAGCTCTGCTTACTCTGGGCACGAGGAGGTTTAGAACATTCTGCAGACGAATAAAGAAAGTTCTGATCTCTGGAGTGTTGAGAAGAATTTTTTTTTTTTTTAATGGAAGCGTCCCACTAGCAGTCATAAAAAAAATACTTCTGCATCCACTTGAGTGTGGATCATTTGTTGGAGGGGCAGATCATTCCTCGCAGGCTGCAGGCTGCAGATTTCCATAATGCTCTGGAATAATGGGACTGGCTGGAATCTCCTCTGTGATCAGGCACTGGAGTAACCATATTCCCCTGCCGATAAGCAAGCAGAGCTTTGCATCCAGCGCACATGCAGAGCAATAAAAGGGACCAACTGGAAGCTACTTTATTTTCATGCACAAAACACACAGGGCGATTGTGCTAAGACTGGGAGCCACAAAGGGAGGCTGTTAATACTGGCAGTTACAATACCTGGGAAGTTAGACTGAGATGTTCATTAAAGCTCTCTAAAAAAAAATCTCTGCTCACCCATTGCCTCTGAGCAATTTCTATGCAACTGCCATCCGGACTTGCTGGGAATCCTCAGATTCTATGTGACAGGCACAGAGATGGGCACGTTGGGGATTTGTAACTGGACCACTTTGCAGCATCTGGGTTCAGTCATAAGTTTAATACTTGGAATGCTATTTTGTAAAGGTAAGTACATAGCAAACCTTTACTCTATTCTTTCTCATTATTAACACATGGCGAGCCATAGGGAGAAGTAACTAATGGTTAGATTATATTAGATGAAATAAACATAACTCTTTTAATTGGATTGAATTTTTCCTATAAAAGTGAATGACAAAAACGCTATTTATGTACAAGGGATAATCATCCATCATCCAACAGACACTAACCTTGTGGGTCGTTTCTATCAAGGTTTAATAGGTGCTTTTCTGGCGCAAAGTGCTACACGATAAGAAGTAATCTATTGGTTTCCACGGTGACTGCTCCTTATTTTGCGCCTCGCACCAGAATAGCGTCTGGCTTGCGTGGGTAGATAGGGTCATGATTGCACTGTATTGCTAAACCTTCTCATGCAGAGAGAGTTAACGCTGGCTTCCCACGTCAGGCATGAAGTTACAAGCTACGATGCAGCAGTTAATAAGTACTTTTCATTAACCCCAAGTGATTTTACTGTCTTCCTAATTGTATCAGTAGTGGATTGGCACTAATTGGAACTATTCCCATGCTTTGTAAAAAAACAAAACAAAAAAAAAAACCCCTGAATCAAGCATGTATCTACTAACAGTACAGTTAAGAAGAAAGGTATGGTTTAACCCTCTCACTACCACAGTCTCCGGCATCTAATGCTGAGCTGTGCTTGCAATTCACATCCATTCCATAATTCTTATTTGTAAAACATGTCCCACATTGAAATAATTTACTGAAAAATTAACTAATTCAATTAGGATCCTGTAGTTTACGTACTCAACTGAAAATGATTGTTTTATATATTTAATTCCATAGGAAGAAATGTTATTGAAAGACATAGATTTTTCACTGATGGTTGAATTCTGTGGAATTAGCTCATAGTCACGAATATTTCTATGTGTTTATATAAATAAAACATTTTTGCTGAGCGATGATGGTGATGATGAGGCTGATGTGTATGATGATGGGGATGTTGTCTGTGTGTTAGAGCACAGGGTATAATTAAACACTCTTGTCAGATCGTATTTGTGGTACTCAAACAGATGATGTGTGGCAATACAATGGAGATTGCTATTAGTGACACATTTTGTTCTTCCATGAACTCCTCTCTTGTGTTTTTTTTTTGTCTTTAACATGAACACATTTCTTCAGCTTTGCACTTGTTGGCAAGCTTTGGGGGTTCCAATGACCTCAAGGGATTACAGATAAGAGGGTTTTTTTTTTATTATGGAGTCTTTTTAAGTCCCCTGTCAGCCTTTTTCCCATGGCCCATGGTACTTGAAGATACCATTCCTACAAGTTTCTATCCTAGGGGCATGTTCAGGCATCATTTATGCAAGATTTAACCCAGGGGATAGAACTAGTGTCTGTATGTTAACTGCATAGCCTACTGAGAAAGGCAGATATATAATGTTTTAATGTAGTTCACTACCATCCATCCATCCATCCATCCATCTCTCTCTCTCTCTCTCTCTCTCTCTCTCTCTCTCTCTCTCTTATCCATCCATTCACCTATCTATCTATCTATCTATCTATCTATCTATCTATCTATCTATCTATCTATCTTTCTATCTATCCATCCTCTTCATCATTATCATCATATATCTGGCATCTCACTTGGGAAATTGCAAAAAGTTATGCAGTTCAAGCTTTAGATCTTAAAGTCATAGATAAAATGCTAGATTGAAAACATAACTATCTTAAAAGTTCTGCTCTATCCCACTATAATTCAGAGTATTATGGGAACTGCTGTTTCCATATGTGACTTACACATTATGATTTGAATTCCAGTCATAACAAAATGGCATCCTAAGCATACATGGATTGCATTTACTAAAGTAGATGCTAAGATTGCAAGCTCTTGTTAACATTTTTCAAATGTGTATGTTTTAAACTTGTCTCAATGATTTGCATTCTCTTTTTTTCCTGTGTTATAGCTGATGGCAGCAGATGCTGGCTCTATAAGAATAGAGAGTAAATCTAATAAATAATATAAATTGTACAAAAGAACAAATTGACTCATTTTAGAATTCAAGAGAATTGGGTAGAAAATGATCTGCACATGGTCTTTAGGTTATGAACAGGAGCTATGTAGATTTATTGCCAATCGCTCAAGCTTTAGAGGGATCTGTCAGACGAAAACAAAAGCTGAATAGTTGAGAAAGTTACTTTGTCACTTAATTAAATAAGAGTGTTGTGTTTCAGCTTTTTCACTTTCTGTAACTTCAAATATATTCTTCAACACTGTGTGTAGATTTTCTTTTTCAACATATACTACAAGCATAAGGTTGCAGTAGTTTTATAAATGCACAGTAACAACACAGTTCAATAGAACTTTATGTTTAGGGGTTTATTCACCAAACACTGAATTGTCGTGAAGTTACAGAAGCCAGAGCTATTTGCAAAACTCAGAATTGTAGCATATTAATTACCAAAATGATGAAATTTAGATCAAGTTAGCAGTTTTTAAGAAAAAAAAAACACAACAACAATTTAACAAATAAGTAAAAAAACAAAAAACAAAAAAAAAACATTCTTACCAAGCTATAGACACAGGTTGGCTAGTTTGGTTTTCAGTTCAGCTCAAGTTACGGTTTAGTGAATCAATCCCAAATATGATCATCCACTGAGCCTTAAATTGCAAATTTAGGCCAAAGCATTTCAGCAAGAAAGATTTGAGATGGATTTTTTTTCACAATTTTACTACTTTGGCCTGATATTTGCAATTTCATCCAGTTCTCCAAAACCACCACTTTATAAATGACACTTGAGTGAATATAACAATGATAACAGTGAGTTATATTCCATTAATTTTAATCCATTCACATATTCTAATTTAGAATATTTGAAATGCCACAGTCAATATATACTATTGCAACATTATTCTCATATTAAAAAGATAATGATTTTTCAGTTCACATTATTGTTCTGTGTTTTGCGAATTCTGCAGATGAATAACTTAATTTAATGCACAGGCACTGAAAGGGGAAGAACGCAACTGATAGAATGTGATGCAAAATCATTCAGATTCCACTTGTACTTTTCCATAAGCCCCTGTGCAGCATCTCCTCATTCTTGTGAATTAAATAATCAATTTTCTTTGACACCTTTGTCACCTTCTGGTCTATGTAGACCCTATGCCTATATGAAGCATGCTTATTTTATATTTGTAGCTCTTTAGAACCCTATTGTCAGTAAAAGAGTTCTTAGTCTGCAGACATCTTCTAGCATGTTAATTATTCCAATGTAGAGTGTTACTGGCCCATATGGATTTCAAGATTTCTTGTTTTAAATGTAAAAAAATAAAAAAATAAAATAAAAATGTGTTCAATTGTGAACAAGGATGTTGCATATTATAGGCCAAAATAGTCAAGCTAGAAAATGTGTTCAGTATCATAATGTTTCTCATTGAGCTATTTTGACTAAATATGTACAGTTCTTTTGTTAATTCTTCACAAGCCCAATTCAAGGTGTAAACACTGTAGTTTTGGGGCGTTTCATGTAGGCAACAATGACAGCATGTGCTCAAAGATGGATATCAGGCTCTGCTTTAAAAGGAGTCTCAATATTTAAAAAGATTCCCTTAAGAAACAATTCTACATTGTTGAGCAATCTCTCTCTAAAGGAATTAAGATCAGCTTTAGCTCAGCTATTCTGTTAGGGAAGCCAGCCATCCTGCCAAACTCCACCAGCAGTAACAGCAGCTGCTGGGAGACTCTGATTATGGCTTATTGAGATAAAAGGGTAAAAATATTAATTTCCTGCAGAGAGCAGGGAGCACTGTCTATATCAGGCAATGTGATTTTATACCTCATGGCTTGTTCTGAAAGGCTGTCCAAACTTATTGCAATGCCAGTGTTCCAAGAGAGCTTTAATTGAGTGATCCTGACCCCCTCTTAGCCAATTTACAATCCCTCTCTTGGTTTTGTCTGTGGAACAGTAGGATTAAAGCTCTTTTTTTTTCTCTCTTTAAGGATGTGGTTCTCACAAGCAAAGGCCCTGTCCAGAATTCAAGGGAAATATTTATTTCTTTTAATTAACCAGTTCAAGGTCATAGTTTTTTTTTTTTCACAGTAATGCTGTTGTTATAGCAATACTTTTCACTATTGTGACAATTAACCCCTCAAGGACATAGGCAATTGGCCAAGTTCTGACCAAAACAAAACCTGGAATTTGACTATATGTCTGTTCAACCATAATTTACTTCTCTCCTATTTAGTGTACCCACACTTATTATATATGATTTTGTTCAGGAGAAAGAGGGCTTTCATTTCACGATATTGATATATATGACATAATATTATATGAGTAAAATTTAAAAAAGTGTGAGAAATTAAGATATGTTATTTTCCACTATATATGTATTTATTATATATATTAAAATACACTTAGAATTAAGTTTTATATATATTTTATTTCAAAAGACCCGAATGGGTTGA
Organism: Pelobates cultripes; assembly: GCA_933207985.1. Taxonomy (NCBI): domain Eukaryota; kingdom Metazoa; phylum Chordata; class Amphibia; order Anura; family Pelobatidae; genus Pelobates; species Pelobates cultripes. The sequence continues at coordinate 214,243,129 of OW240916.1, read as the reverse complement.
AATGTCTATATTAATTTGTAATTATGCACTTTTAAATTAAATTATTTACCTGGAAAAAAAGACATTTGACTATCTATCTATCTATCTATCTATCTATCTATCTATCTCTCTATTCATATATATATATATATATATATATATATATTACCAAATAGCGTAGAGATAGCACTCTCAGGACTCCAAAAGTATTAGAAGTAAAATCTAACTTTTATTTTCAAAATTAAAAGATCAGCGTTTCAGTTTGTCACCCAAACTTTCATCAGGATAATCCTGATTTTATCTTGATCAAACTGGAACGCTGATCTTTTAATTTTGAAAATAAATGTAAAATTTTATTTCTAATACTTTTGGAGTCTTGGAAGTGCTATCTCTATGCTATTTGGTTATAGTATGCTGACAAGCCCCGGGCAAAGACAACAGTAAGTTGGAGTGCAAGACTATTTTTTGTTGTTTTATATATATATATATATATATATATATATATATATATATATATTTCCACAATCCCAGCACTCTAGTTTCAGGTCTTTAATGATGCTACGGTGCCAACTCCAGCCATAGTATAGGAAAGAAGATGAGTGCACATATATTCTAAACACACTTAGAATTAAATTATATATGACACAATATAATTTCATTCTAAGAGTGTTTTTAAACATAATTATGTTATTTTACTATTTATATATTGGGGGATCTGTCTGACAACCCAGGCAGTAGATCTGACAATGACACTGATCCAAGTCATGTGATCATAGTGTCATCACAATCACATGACTTGGATAGACGGGATTGGCTGCAGGGGGACTTCCTGGGTTGTAGTGGGACTGCCTCCTGCAGGGGGGGACTGCCTCTGATAACGACGAAGGGTAAATTTCGGGATACTACACGAATACCACCATATTCCACAGAAGTTTGCATTACTAAAACAATGAAAACAATTAAAACTGTAAATAATTATAATAATTTATATGCTTACCACGTAAAACCAAAAATATGGAGTGCAATCATTGAAGAAAAATATATATGCATATAGCTTTCTTTATTTTCTAAGTTCTGTCCTTGCTTATGACTGAAGCACCTAGTTTATAAAAATTGCCCTTTATTAATCAGCACCAGTATACATCAGCTTATAGCAGTTAAAGACTCATAAATATTGCTCCTTATTTAGAGAACAATTCTAAAAAAAAAATTATAATTTTTTTGTTCAGGAATGTGTGTATTTGAAAGGAATTTTTCTAATTTTTTTTGACAGTAGCTGATGTAATGTAAACTTGGAAACATTATTTGAAATACAGCTTCTTCTCGTTTGTCTAAAACCATACTTGGATTTATTGACATGTGAAACCCTCTTCTAGCAACGTATTGTATGTATTGAAACACAAGAAATCTTTTTCACTTGTATCTTGAAGGAAGTCCTTTCTTAATTGGACAAGTGAAGTCTCATGCATTGGTGGTATACTTGTCCCCTGGTTTAAATCTGTCTACTGCTGTCATCTGTGCAAGAGCTGATTTTGATATTCTCCTCTGTTTGATCAGCTCATTTATTTCACCAGAAAAGCAGCAAGTGACTTTCCTGAATTTCAAAACTCTTACCTTTAAAAACCTTAATTGCTACGTCAATTAACTACTTAGAATAATGGCTTTACCGTTTTACTTTTCCGAGTTTCAACACTAGATATATTCATTTGCATGTACTTGGATTTTTTTTCTCTTCATAAAACCGTTTATATTTAGTATATTTGTTCTTTTTCACACATTGCATGTATGCACTTAAACTAAAAAGCAAATGTATGCGTCTATATTTTATTTCTAGAATTCGAGTGTACCCACTTCCAGAGGTTCATTTTAATATATAGTTACAGTTCACAGATTGTGAAAATATTTTCTGTGAAATGTAAAAACTGCATGGATAAATAAAGCTAAATTGGCTACCAAAGATTCCTACTTGACTCATGAATACTATAGGTATTTCATCATAATTTTTTCTAAAATTACCTTGGACCATATCAAGGTCACTTTGTTGACTTAAGAACCAGAAAGTATACTAAATTAACAAAGTTAGAAAAAAATATTCAGCTTGGCTGAATCAGAGATTTTGTGAAACTTTAGTCTAACATTTGACAATATGTAGATCCAAATATCTGCTTAACCCGCTTCAGTCTGGATTCCGCGCTCGTCACTCTGTTGAAACAGCTGTTACCAAAGTATCCAATCATTTAATCGCTGCTAAATTTTGCTGCCATTACTCTATCCTAATTCTCCTTGAACTTTCTGCTGTCATTGACACTGTTGATCATCAACAGCTTCTTATCATTCTCTGTAATCTCAGTCTACGAGATACTACTCTCTCCTGGTGCTCCTCCTAACTCTCCCAGCGCTTTTTCAATGTTTCTTTCTCTGGCTCTGCCACTTCTACGCAACCCCTCTCTGTTGGCGTTCCCCAAGGTTCTGTCCTTGGTCCCCTATTGTTCTCAGTCTACACTGCCTCCCTTGGTAAACTGCCTCCCTTTGGCTTCCATTATCATTTATATGCAGATGACACACAAATCTACCTGTCCTCTCCTGAACTCTCTCCGCCCATCTTGATTCAAATCTCTGACTGCCTCTCTGCGATTTCCAACTGGATGACTGCTCACTTCCTTAAACTCAACCTGTCCAAAACAGAACTTCTGGGCTTTCCTCCCTCAAGTGTTGCTACTCCCGTGTCTCTCTCCCTCCAAGTCCACGGCGCCACCATCACCTCTACCTTGCAGACTCGCTGCCTCCATCTGCAATAATTTAAAATCAACAGCCATACACGACTTTTTTATCTCAAACTCACTCACACTACTTGCACTTACAGAGACTTGGCTGTCCCCCTCTGATAGCGCTATTCCTGCTTCTTTATGTTTTGTTGGGCTACAATTCTCTCACACTCCTAGACTCAACCTTAAAGGAGGTGGTGTAGGCATCCTTTTTTCCCCTCGATGTACCTTTCAACCAATCATAATTCCACCTGCCCTATCCTTTTCTTCTTTTGAATTTCACACTGTCCACCTATTTAAACTCCTTAAGGACACATGACATGTGTGACACATGACATGGTAGCAATGGTGCTACCATCAACTCCACCACGCAGGCTCGGTGCCTAGGTGTTCTCTTTGACTCTGACCTCTCATTCACGCCTCATGTTCAGTCTATCACCAAATCCTGTCGTTTCCATCTCAAAAACATTGCGCACATCCGACCAACATCCGACCCTACTTAACGCCGGATGTGACTAAGGTGCTGGTCCATTCCATTGTCCTTTCTCACCTTGACTACTGTAATCCGCTTCTCAATGGACTTACGTGCTCCCAACTTACAGTCCATAATGAATGCGGCAGCGAGGCTCATCTTCCTGTCCGCCCGCAGCTCCCACGCCTCACCCGTCTGTCAGTCCTTACATTGGCTTCCTGTAAGATATACTGCTCTATTTTTTAAATTCTAGATCTTGCTTTCAAATCTCTACATAATGCTGCTCCCACCTGTCTATCCTCATTAATACACAAGTATGTCCCGTCTAGGCCCTTACGCTCTGCTGAAGACTTATGTCTATCTTCTGTCCATACTCCCACCTCTGATGCTCGCCTTCAAGACTTTTCCAGGGCTGCACCATTCCTGTGTTCCCTCCTCTGTTAGATGCTCACCCAGTCTCCACTCCTTCAAAAAATCATTAAAAAACCCACTTCTTCATAAAAGCGTTTCAATTAAACTGTTAATAGCTCCCGACTGATTCCTCTCTTGCAACTGTCATTAGTCTAATACTATCCTTACCTCTTATGTCACTTTACCCCACTCCCTCTAGCATGTAAGCTCATTGATCAGGGCCCTCAACTCCTCTGTTCCTGTGTGTCCAACTAGTCTGGTTCCATTACATGTCTGTTTGTCCAACCACTGTAAAGTGCTGCTGAATTTGTTGGTGCTATATAAATAATAACATAATAATAATAGGTGTTCTCTTTGACTCCGCCCGCTCCTTCACCCCTCATGTCCAGTCGATCGCCAAATCCTGCCGCTTCCATTTCAAAAACATAGCTCACATCAGCCCCTATTTAACACCAGACACAGCTAAGGTGCTGGTCCATGTTGTTGTTCTTTCTCACCTTGACTACTGCAATCCCCTTCTCAGTGGTCTTATGTGTTCCCAGATTGCACCATTGCAATCTATAATGAATGTGGTGGCGAGGCTCATTTTCCTGTCCGCCTGCACCTCCCACGCCTCCCCGCTCTATTAGTCCTTACATTGGCTACCAGTTAGATATAGGGCTCAATTAAAACATTTCTGGTGCTTACTTACAAGTCTCTACATAATGCTGCTCCAACCTACCTATCCTCCCTAATACACAAGCATGTCCCGTCAAACCCCTTGCGCTCTGCCGAAGACCTACATCTATCCTCTGTCCATACTCCTACATCTGATGCTCGCCTCCAAGACTTCTCCAGGGCTGCACCATTTCTGTGGAACTCCCTTCCCTTCTCCATTAGACTTTCACCCAGTTTCTACTCCTTCAAAAAATCGCTAAAAACCCACTTCTTCAGAAAAGCATATCAATTAAACTGTCATTTTCCCCCTCCCCCTCCATGACTCCTCTCCTGCAATTATCAAAAGTAACCTAAGTACTCAGTGAATACTTTTCTAGAAACCTATTTCATTACCTCTACTTATACCCTTTGTGTCACTATACCACACTCCCTCTAGCATGTAAGCTCATTGAGCAGGGCCCTCAACCCCTCTGTTCCTGTGCATCTAGTTGTCTGGTTACAATTACGTGTCTGTTAGTCCACCCATTGTAAAGCGTTGCGGAATTTGCTGGTGCTATATAAATAATAAAATAATAATAAATAATAATCTCTAGAACATAGGAGAAAATTATATGGTATTATGCAGATTCTATGTGAGTTATATATTACATACTTTATTATATAGGCCACTTCATTAATGAGCACAATGAATGCTTATTCACTGGTATGTGACCTTCTCACTCTATTGTTTATTTAAACGTGGAAAGTGTCTTTGATCTTTATGCTAGGAGAGATTCTGTCATTTAGTTGATATTATAGTTAATTACCAGGTGATGTATGGTCTGCACTTTCATTAAACAATCAAAGCTGTAAGACAAAAAAATCATAGCTCCACCCCCAAACACATATTAATGATTCTGGTTTTGTCAGTATCCACATTGGAACAAAATTGGGGAATGTCTATATTTGTGCCCATTATGTAACTTGAGGACTGGGGTCTGAATCGCTGATCTAAGATATTGGGGCCATTTCACAAAACCTAACTGAAAAATGGATCTGAAAATGTAGACATGTATTTATTACAAGCGATAACCTTAACTCTGGTAACTGGATATCAGTTCTCTCATTGTCATCAACAGAGAAATCGTAATTCAATTACCAGAGATATGCTTAACTCTTATAATGGACCTTAAAATATTTTCCCAACTCTTCTTTGTTGGTTTATATTCAGAAAAGTCTGTTATCAAGTCATCCCAACTCACAATTTGTTCATTGACTCCACAAACTAACCTAGAACACTTTAAATAACAGTTGGTTCTATTCAATAAATAATGAATTGTTTTGAATTGAAAATCAAATTGTAGAAATTAAAATGTCAGAAGGAGAAGAGAATTGGAGATCAAACGTTGGTATCTTGAATTATATTTTGCAATTCAATGTTTTAATTAAATACAAGGATTATTACATATGTATCATTGGCATGTGCCCTTTATAGTACCATCATATTCCTCAGTTTTAAACTTATACATTGAAGATATACAGTGTGTACTTAGAGAAACAATAATGTTAACAGATAGAAGAGATCTAGAGGGTCCTGATCAAACATAAGCATTACAAACTTACAATTCACTGGTAAGGAGACACTAAAAACATCAACATTAATTAAGTGAATCATACCCCTGTTGTCTCACTGCTCAATTATCTGACATTTTGCATTTAAATCATTGGTTTATTTAGCCTTCCCTGGCAGTGGCTTACACAACATTCTAAAAACTTTCTGAAATATAGTCTACATTTAGGGCTTAGCTTCCCTTCTTGCACAGTGTGTCTAATTTAGAAATGTTTATCTCCTGCTCTGTTAGTAGCCTGCTAGAGCCTCCAACAGCGTATTATGCACGAATAACATTCAATAAACAGAACAAGACATATGAACTTCTAAAGTAAAAACACGGTGCTGTTAGCCCTGTTTGAAAATGAAACCTTTGGTTCATAGAGGCCTTGTAGCACAGGGCTAGGGCTACATAAACAGAAACAAAATAATTTGAACTCCTAAATGGCAGAGTACTGAACAGTGAGTGCAGCGGAATGATTTATACACAAAGTGCTTCATGAAGCTGTTTTGATGTGTAGACTATCCTTTCAAGTGAATGAAATCCAATGTTTGACATTGTTAATAAAATGTTTATAAATGCATGTTTGTGCATTTGATTCCAATAAAGACTTACATCTATGATAAAATATCATAGTGAACATTGTTGTTAAACATCATCTGAGTGTATCCATTACTCTCTTTGTTATGGTTTCAATCTGTAACTGGATTACTTGAAAATAATTGGTGAGCACCAAGGGTTATACTGTAAATACATATAAGAATGCCAACACTTTTCTGCAGTGTTATTTAGCAATCCAATTACAAGGCGTATCCAACACTGAAACAATGTATCGTCAGCTGCAGAGTACCTACCAGAAGACTGCAGTGTCAGCCTCATAACAGTGATTCATGAGAGAAATAGAGGTCAGGCACATGCCACATATGATAAAAATGTTCATATTTAGTACAGTCCTAGCATGCTAAAATCCAAATGCATAGGTGTAAGAATACACTGGTATGAAACTGTGTTCATGGAATTATAAATGTTGCAAACAAAAGCGATTTGAGCGAGTGAAGAAAACAGACAAGGGTTCTTCATGTCATTTGAAATTTGCACATTTGTACCTACTAGCGTTGGGAAAACTCCCAGTTCAACCTTGCAGGAAATCTTTGGCCAACCCTATTAACATGTGATATATAATCCCATGGGTCTGTGCTCCCGTTAACTTTACAGCTATAGTGCTCAACTAGTGCTTTGGGATATTTCTTAAAGAGAGCATGAACTACTGGCCATGGAATTGCTAGAATAAAATAAAACGTTTTAGAGTAATATAGAAGTTTCTATTTGTATTTGCCAATACAGCCACTTACAAATCAGTTCATCCATACAAAGTGGTTATGATTAAAGTATTTCTTGAGGAAAGTCATGCAGGCAAAATGGTATTGGTTTTATTCACTAAACACCAAATTGTCATGAATTGAAAAATGATTTGCAACATTTAGGCTATGCTAGTCAAGCTGTGACTATTGATGATTTAGACGTTGTCATTGTTTACAATCATTTAACTGCAAAATAACTCTTGGCTTTCCAACAACAGGCATGCTGAACAAGGGCGAATAAAAAAAATAAGAGCAAACAAATCACGTTTAGCATGAAAAATAGCAGAACATTTTTACATTATCCTCCATTTCATGGGCAGAACAATGGGTGGTGGAGGGAGCTGTCCACCCCACATGACTGACAGAAGGTGTTTCAAAGAGCACTCCCATCACTCTTTGTGGCATGGCATCTCAGGACTGTGGTAGAGATAAGGAAGATCTTTAACTGTGGTCCAGTGAGGCCATGCTGCAATAAGAGGTATTGTGTATGTAGGGGGGTTAAGAGACCCATACAGAGCAAAAGGGGTAGGAGACACAAAAAGGGCATCAACAAACACATATGAAGGTTAAAAGAAATACATGGGGTAAAAAAACAAACACACATAGATTGAAATCCACACCAGCATTAAAAGACAGATATAGGGGATTAACAGAAGCAAAAAGAGGCACAAGAGAGACAAAAAGGGGTGAGAGACACATAATGTGGGTAGGAGATACACACACGTGAGTGAGAGAGTAAAAATTTTCAATTTCTGGGGGTGGAAAGTACCAAAATATATTATTTTCCTGCGTGCCAAAGACATAAGTGCGCCTCTCCTCAGTATGCCTAGAAGTATGTTTCAATAATCAAAAGCAGCGTGAATTACTACTGTTATTACTACTGTTACTGTAGTGAAAAATTGATTGTGTGTATATGTATATTATAAATATATGACAACTAGGACATGCTATGCACTAGCACATACGTTCAACTGAGTGACAAAAGGGTGGAGAGTTAATAAAATATTTTGCTTGACCAATATTATTTCATTGATATAGACAACAACAAAAAATAAATAAATAAACAGGATTGAGCTATTTAATTGACCATAAACTATAATAGTTTGAGTTTAGCAAAATTCAGGCAAAAATAGCCAAACTGTATTTATGGACGATTTGTGAAATAATTTCAAATTATTAACTACTCATTACATTTTGCAATCCAGTTATTAATTCACTACAATTTAATCAATATTGGTGATCTTAAATAAATTACAACAGTATACCACCTAGGGATACATGGAAGGAGAAAGTTGTTGTAGGCATCTACATTTTGCAATAAAAACTATAATAGCTACCCAGAATAGTCACCTGTGCTATATTTCTACAACAGAATTCTGTATTGGAGCCAGGACTCTATATTCTGGATTCACGTATAATGGCCAACAGATTAGTAAGGCAGCACATAGCACAGAACTGTTTGTAGCTCAAAATAAATTGATTATGGAAGGCAGCAGGGAGTTTTTTTTTATTTAAGGGTTGTAATTACATAGAAAAACTAATTTCAGTAAAAATCGAAGGAGACGAATACACCCATCAAGGAGACATACACTTTCAAGGATATTTACTAAAGGAAGAATTCAAGGCAAATTTCAACTTTGAAGTCGAAACACTCAAATTGGAAAATATTCTCTAAATTAGCTTTCAGTTAAGCTACTGTGCATTAAAATTTTACATTCACATTAAATTCTCACTCTACTAAATCTGTGTATATGAATTATTATTGTATTTTAATGCTTTGGGCGAACATGCATCTATGCATACATGAAATCTCTATTAAATAATTCTATTCAGTCAAAATATTACGTTTAGATAGGCCAATAGTTTTTTTTACAAGTAATAAATCTCTTTTTAATTATTTACAAATCTAGAATTTTATTTTGACTACTGCCACAGTTTTTTAATCTGGACACTCACAAACTGTTGTGTAAAGGACCATCTCAATGCGATGCAGTGTTGACTCAACACAACAGCTTTGGAGAGGGATTGACTGTTACCTCAGTAACATATGCTTAGGACAGCCTATATCTCTAGACCTTACTTCATGTCCCTTTCTCCAAGCAGGTTCGAATGTTCAAATCCACAGGAAGTAAAAATCAAATCAAAGCACAAACAATATATTTATACTGGTGGATTAATGGATTACTAATTATTTTAAAACAGAGATTTAAAAAAAAAAATATGTTGAGGTTTTTCTGGTCATTCAAAAATGTGTAGACTCCATTCTCGCTAATCTATTGATAGAAACATTAAAAAATTAAGGCTTTTAGATGGAGTTGATATATACTTGCCACTTGGTCCTAAGCTGAATTAGCTACTACTTTAAATGGGAATTAATTACCACTTAGTTTCTTTTGGGATAACATCAGCATTGTAAAACGGGGATCTAAGTGATATCAATTAGTGTCTTCTTTTACAAATGATTTATTTCTCACTTGAGAGTGCAAAGCTGTGTGCTAAGCAAGGGAAATGGTGGAAGGTTTTAGGGAGTTTGTTAATTAGATATCTGCCACTGGTTTTAATGTCAGTTTATTCAATTCTATTTATTCTGTGTTAAAGAGACACAGCTTAAAGAAAATTAGCACCCCTTTCCCAAGCATTCTTGCTCGGTAAAACAAGACAGAAAAAATTGACCATAATGTCATGATGTCTCATGTGACCATAATGTTGCATGGTGTGAAGCCATTTAACATTTGGAATTTCAGTAAAAAAAAAGGATTGTTCACCCATATGTCAAAATTACTTTCTTGTATTTAAGATTGCCAGATTGTTCATTGCTTAAAATAATCATGTGATTTGAAATCATGTGCTATACTTCCAAACCGTTCGATCTTTAGTAACAGTATATAAAAAAAGTGCTTTTCTAATTCAGAAATACTATGCTCGCATAAAATAACTGCAAAGCTAGTGAGACCTTAACATCATAATATGTTCTTGCATTCATTGAAATATTTTTTAAATATATATATGCATGCACAATAGATGTATATACATATATACATGGCCAGCCTTAGGGCTTCAGATGCCCTATGTGAAATACCTTCACACACCCCATCCCTGGCCGCACTCCCTCATCTAGTTTCTCCCTCCATTTAACCCCTTAAGGACCAAACGTCTGGAATAAAAGGGAATCATGACATGTCACACATGTCATGTGTCCTTAAGGGGTTAAACAGTAGTCAGCAACTTTCTCCACACGAGGGCCAAATGGCTAGTTTGTAAATGGATGGAGAGCCACTATTATCTATAAACTAAAAAAATAAGATAATCGAAAGCTTCCTATCCTTATGTGGCATTATGGATGCCTAATAAGGAAGTTATCTACAAAACTGCTCCTTTTTTTGGTATCCTTAAATATTGTAGTCCAACATTAGGGATAGCAAATTAGAAAGTTATCTACTAATTAGCTGAAACCTCAAAACTAAGAAAGCTAATTTCTCCATTTGTATCTTTCAGCTGTTTAGTAGATAACTCCATATACTGCTGTTCTTATGTAGGATTGCCATATTTATGGATACCAAAAAAGGAGTTATCTACTAAACAGCACCCTAATTTTGTATCCATACATTTGGTCATAGCAAATTAGGAAGTTATGTACTAAACATCTTAAATATAACATTCTTTTTTTTTTCTTCTTTTAGCTGTTTAATAGATAACTATTCAATTTGATATCCCTATGTGGAATTGCTATATTTAAGGGAGCAAACTATTAAGCGCATGCACACACACACACACACACACATATATATATGCATATTCAGACACACACAAACATACACACATATCTAATCAAACCTATATATATATATACATACACACACACATTTTTATTTATTTAAAGATGAATACCCAGCGTCTCCACCATTACTTGGGAGAGCTGAACAAGGAAGCTGTGTAGGGAGAGCACAATAAGTACATATTTGGCAGAGTAGGCAGGTGCTTGATAAAGGCCTCTGTGTAGGCCGAAGCGTTACACTTTTTGTTCCAATAAACCTGCCTTCCTGCAGCAATCCTGAGTGTCTGGATCTAATTTATTTTATCTGCTCTACAAAGGGAGACACCCAAAAAGCACAAGACGGTGACTGAAATCATTGGGATTTTTAGCTTCTGCAGTGAGTTTTGATCAGATAAAACAAAATCTTGAACTTTACAACCAATATTTGCATACTATTATTTTCGATGGGCGCTATGAGCAATTCATATCCTATAATCCCCTGTATGTGTTGAAAAGAGGTTTGCATTTGTGAAACTCTGTTACGGACTACCTAATGTCAGTAATGTGCCTATTTTACATATGTCAACAAGCACAGTGCACTGGTAACAGACGTAATAATCTTCTTCCTTTCAGGCAGAGCACCTGAAAAGGTAAGATTACTTTCCCCTCCCTCTCACTATGTGCCCCCTTCACTGCTTTACATTGGGTTTTGTTTTTTTTTAAATCAAAAATCCTAACCTCCCATCTACGAGCAGCCTGTGATTGGACCATGCAAGACTCCCTGTGACTTCAGACAGAAGAGGTAGATCATCGCCGAGGGGCTTCGCCTGGTGCTGGATTTAAGTTTGAACCTTGTTTATTTTTTTTATTTTCATTGGGGGGACCTAATAGGAATGCCCAATAGGGCATTGTTAGCCTAAAGAAGATAATTGTGGAGTAACCCTTTAAGTAAAGTCATTATGTGGATATTATTAGTGTAGCACAGCTGTGTGAATATGGGGCGTATTTTGTAGCATGATAGTGTGAAGTTGAGGGTGTACTTGTGTACCATTGGAGCGTGTATGGATGCAGGGGCGTATTTGTCTATTGTGAATGTAGATGTGAATGTAAATTTGTGACTGTAGATGTGAATGTAAATTTGTGTAAGGTAGCAGTGTGTAAATGCTGGGGTGTACTCGAACAGCATGTAGAAAGAGTGTATTTTTCTGTTGTGTCAGTCTGTGTGGATGTAGTTTGAATGTAGTGTTAAGTAGAGTGGTATTTTATGCAGCCTTTGTGTATATCAATTTATTGTTCCACACAATTCACTCTACAATCGCCTTCATTTTTCCTCTCTTCCCTCATTATTCAGACTTAATCCTTAGCTCCTTTAATGCTATGTCACCTACTTTTCTTTGTCGTCTTATTTAACAACTACATTTTCCCTCCAGCTACAATTAAAAATGATATAAAATCTAAATATATCATTTTTATTTTTTTTTCTCCTGTGATCCTACCTCAGTCAGTATGTAACTGGCTGGTCATGTTGCATGGTGTATGGGAGACCGAGGCAGGTACATGACACAGTAAGGTCATTGTAGGGACAAAGGCTCCATATTTAATATTATGGGCTCCGCCAATGGACCGTCTCTCCACACTGGACATTTGCCCAGGTACCCAACAAGCATAGGAGCACCACTACAATGTCCTCTGCCAGTCAATGCAGAGCCTGCCTCACTGCCTGCCTTCTTGGGCAGGTGAGGAGAGCAAATAACTCCCTTACCTTCCTCTGGGCACTTCATAAGGGGAGAGGAAGGAACCTGAGGGGCTGCATGTTCCTCCCATGAGCAGGCTGTGAGGAGCATTGCTGTGCGTTACTATGGAAAAACTCCAATACAACGCTCGCAAGAGGACAAGATAGTCAGCCTGCAGCCATAGGAGCTGTAGGCTAAAGTTAACGCTCCACCACTGGATCACCAGGCAGTGCAATGCCCCCTTCCTTGGATAAAGGTAAGAAGAAGGTGGGGGGTCATAAAGTTTTTTTCTTTTTAAACAAAATGAATCAAAACAAATACATATGTTCCCTTATCACCCCATACACAATATAGACTCTACACACACATACACACATACACACACACACACACACTACACCCGTCTCGCACACTGCAAGCTTCATACGCACTGCAACCCTCACACAAACTGCACTCTTCACACACACACACACACACTACACCACTACATACACATTGCACCACTACACACACACTGCACAACTACACACACTGCACAATTACATACACTGCATCCCTCACTGTAGTCTGTCTGTGTGTATTCAACAGTCTGTGTGTATGTATTGTATCTATTTATTGCATTTTTGGAGGTATTAATAAATATAAGCTTAATTTTATTGAACATTTTCATTTAGTACTGTATTCAGCAGGCTGTCTATGTTTGTATTCAGCAGTCTGTGTATGTATTCAAAAAACTGTGTGCTTGTATTCAACAGTCTGTGTGTGTTTTTAGCAGTCTGTGTGTATTTGCTAGTCTGTGAATGTATTCAGTGGTCTGTGTGTGTATTAAGTGAAGTCTCTGTGTATGTGTACTCAGCAGTCTGTGTGTATGTATTGTATCTATTTATTGCATTTTTGGAGGTATTAATAAATATAAGCTTAATTTTATTGAACATTTTCATTTAGTTGAGTGGTTGTGCAGGCAGGGCCCCAGTGCACTGCTTTGCTTGGGTGCCTACAATGCTGTTGAGATGGCCCTGCTACTAACAGGAGCCCTGAGTGCTAGTGAGCCAGATAGGGAATTCTCTGAACTCCCTAGTTTGTTCATGACTGGTTAAACCCCCAATAGCAACAGGTGGTGCTTAATTTCCCAAGTGTTCGGTCTGCCCATGGGTGTGGCCTGTATCAGCTGCATGGCACCTCCTGTTGCTATGGCTCCCTGCACTTACACATCCCAAAGGCCGGCTCTGTGTAATATATATTATTGTAAACACTGGTTTATACTGTACCCTTTTCATTACTGCTCTATTCCGGGGTGTTTCTACCTTGCATCTTAGTTGCTGTGACCCCAAAGAGATAAAAATTCCTCATAACATATCATATAATTTGCTTTTTCATTATAATAGATGAGTGATATTGTGCTCAGAATGATCATTTGCTTCTAAGCAAATGTTGCTAAAAGGCAAAGGAGTACTGACTTTGTATACCCCCTCCCATATCTGGTTTGGTTTTGAATTATACCAGCATTCATTAATTCATCCACATTCTTAAACGCCACTGCCTCAGCTTCAAAAATTGGTTTTAGAATCACGTCCACATTATACAAATTTAACACGCAGAATAAATAACCACTGTGCTGAGTATAATATGATATTGACTTCTTGGGCTCTGTTAATTTCCATTGATCAACACAGCATGGAGAACACATGCAGAAACTGATAGACCCCCTACCAATGGCAGAAATAGCGCTTGCAAGTAACACTAGTTTGTTAACTCAGAGGGGATTCTCTTTGGGCTAGATTTATCTAAATTCCTGGATAGATTATTGGATGTATGACTTTGCAATACTCCTAAATAATTTAAGCTTGCCAGTAGGGCTTTGAAAGCTATTAGTTTTCTCTCTGGAATAACAACTATTTCATATATATATATATATATATATATATATATATATATATAGTTGGTTTTCCTATTCACACAGCACATATTTTATTTTGCTTTTTAGTTTATTCTGAAAAATATCAAATGTTTTATATAATGTATTAAAAAATATAAATATCTAATGTATACAGAAAGAATACTATTAATAATAAAAAAAGCAATCATTAATTAAAATAAGAAAATCCAATTTGCTTAAACTCATTAAAGACCAGTGATGGTTTATGTCATCATAACAATCTACAGAGATATTAATCTCTACAGGTTAAACGGAAAAACTGAGAATGGTATAAATAATACAACTCTACTCAATGATACCCTCTAGTGGATGCTAATGCTTTTTAAATATTTGTTTAAATACTACCTGTGACCCCTGCAATCCCTGTAGTGCCACCACTGCTTGTCTATTATTCCACCCAATGTACAGTGCTGCAGAATTTGTTGGCATTTTATAAACAATAATAATATAATAATTTGAGCCTTCTTCAATTGTTTTCTCTCATAACATTTTGCATGTCAACTAATTGTTGTCAGTTATCCCCATTCTATGATTGTAAAGTTCTATACAATATATCAGTGATATATGCAAGTCCAGACTCTGGCACTAAACCCAAACGAATAAATAATTTTCAGTGACCACCTGGGTGCTTCCCAGTGCAGAATGGGAGCACTCTCTCCTTTTTTTTCAAAAGTATATTAATCACACATCAGCATTTTGACCCTCCTTGGTCTTTATTAATATAAATACAGTGCAGACCAACCCCCCGGAGCGAATAGGGAGGGGGGAGCATGACTGCTGCCCTGATGGGGTTGGCATAGCAACCAAAAGGATACAGTTGGTTTTACAGCTGAAAGCATGGAATTCTGGGACAAATTACCAGACTACTGCTGAGCAATGCTGAGGGAGCCTGGCAGTGTCTTTCCTCTGGTAGTCTCTGTAAAAAATAGTTTATTAAATTGAGTTTCCCTCCCTGAGGAAACATGGCAGTGCTGTTTCTCCCCATCCTCCCCCCCAAAAAGGACCCATGGGGCTGAATCCTTCAACTCGCTGCACAGTGCCCAGGGCGAGCAGGCTACTTAGGAGGGGCCGGTGCAGGAGGTGCAGACCAGGAGTGGACATCGGATCCACCGTTCCAGACTGCATTCTAGACTGTCCCCTAGTCCGGTGCGGTGGTCCAGGGTCGGAGTATCGCCAGACGGTCAGGGGCCGAGTGAGGCTGGATGCGGGCAGCACGAGGCGGAGGAATGGCAGCAGGTGCTGCGGAAGTCGAGGTGGCCGGGCTGGGCCTAGGCGGCAAGATGGCGGTCCCCAGTATGGTGCCGGAGGAGAGGTGAGGTCCCACAGTCCTCACCCTTCTCTTCCGGTGGCTGCGGAAGTGACATTGGCTCATGCAGCAGCACGCAGGAAGAGGCGGAGCACCTCTCGCTGGAACTCGGGTGGCGCGTACGTGACGTCTGCAAATCTCGGTACGCAGACGTCACAGGCCCCCGCTGAATCCGGAATTCCCAGAGCTCCTTGGACTGGGGAATCTGAGGAGAAGCACAGCTTGCTCCCAGCAAGTGGGGCAGGCCAGCAGGTGGTAACGGGCTGTTGGAGGATCTCGCCAGCTTCTGGACCGGAGTCCTAGGAGATCCAAAGAGGGACGCAGGATTCCCCTCCACATGCCCGGCATGGACGGACTGGAACTCCCTGGGCTTCTGGGGATTTAGATACAGTTGGTTAATAAAGTGTTTCACTTGCCGGAGACTAAGCTTCAGGTTGTCACATCAAGTGTCATATCTAGGGGGCTCCCTATTAGGCTATTTGAATTCTGCAATCCCTACAGGGCCATTGGAATTTTGGCTGTAAGTGATTCCCATGGGGCATGCTTTCAGTCACTGACTTTCCTTGGCTCTGGTTTGTATTCATCTACCTTTTAACTTTACTCGCCTTTTGGGATTATGGAGTTTTGTTCCTCGTGGGTTACAATGGTCAGACATTTTTGTGCAGTAAAACAGTGTCTAATGTGGCCTTTGTGCCGTTCACGGAGGCTGCGGCTCGGTTGGTTTTTCAGCTTTGGTAAAGAAGCAGGTTCTTTTCCGTGCAAATAACCTTAGTGTGGTTCATGTCGTTAACCAGTTATCTTTGGGTTCTCTTCCGGGATGGGCCTTATTGCGAGGGTTGGTTCTGCATTGCTTGGAATTTAATATTTGGTTTGGGTGCAGCTGCCAGGTGTGTCTAATGTATTGCCGACCCTCTTTCTCGCTTCCAGTAGGATGAATTTCAGGAGGTGACTCCAGAGGCAGAGACCTGTGGAGGGCCCTGAATTCTTCTGGAACCTCAGTTTCGGAACTTGACTGACTTGATTGATAGGTCCCTGTCTCCTAAGTCTTGGGCAGCATACCTGACGGTGTGGGATCAATTTGGTTGGTCTTCTTTAGAAAGTAGGTTATTCACTTAGCCTTTCTTTCTGACTTGCGGCATCGAGGGACATCCGTGTCAGTGGAACAGGGTATGTCAGCTCTTTCAATCTTAAGGCATTTCATGTGAGGGGAAGATGTGACTAAAGCATTTGTGGTTCAGCGGGTATTGCACTTTTGGTGACGTAAACTGGTGGCGGTCGTTAGGCATCCTGTATTTGTGCACTTGCTGGGAGACATAGGTGGGATCCTGCCTGCTATTTATGTTTTCCCATTGGAGGCAATTCTGTTTCGGGTAGCCTTTTCTGTGTGATTTTATGCAACTCTATGCGTCGGCAGATTGGTGGAGTTCTAGAGCTCAGTCACCCCTTTTTAGAAAGGAGGTTCTTTAGTTTTAAAAAGAAGTGGAATTTCTAATATGGCGATATAATACTGATCAAGCGGGTAGTGGTAGAGTGATTAGGATTGGAGCGTCCATAATTTGGAGATACGTTCCAGTGCATGCATATGGGTTATTATCCACTCACTAGAGTGTGCGCTCGTTAGGAGTGGATGATACTGTATTGCGCTCGTTAGGAGTGAACTTACCCACTCCCAAAAAATAAATAAATAAAATAAAAAAATAAATGATAGTGGTTATTCAACTCATTCATTTCACATCGGTCTGACTCTGCAGGCAAGCAGGTTAGGTCTGTCAGACTCTTCCATTTGACTGCTGGGTCGGTAGGAATGAGCAGGTTTTCAATTTTATGTTCGGCCTTTAAAAGGTGCTTTTATAGGTGCCTGGGTATGGTTAATGTTCGGTTGATTTCTTTATTGCTAGATATTCTCTATATATTTGGATCCTTGGGCATTCTTTTATTTATTGGGCAGCTTGTCAGGTAGACCAGGATCTTGGGATTACTCATCACCAGGTCAATGTTAGGTGGTGTGGGATCAGGGGGTTGCGCTGGCAGCAATTTTATCTGGACAGATCGCTTTGGCGAAATGTGACAGAACCAGTTATACTGCTGATTCTGCTGATCCACGCTGGTGTTAATTACCTGGGTCAAGAGCACGCAACGCAAAAAGGGGTATAGTGAGGTGGATGTCGCTTCAACATGAAAATATAACAATTCGTACAATGCTTGCGTGGATGGTGATTCCTCATGTTGAACTAGAAGGAGATAACCATAATTCTATGCATACTGATTTGGTACATCTTACTTATGTCGGTTTGGATACATTAAAATGGGGTTACAACCAATAATGACACAGGTGCTGGCTATAGGAGAAGCATCCCCCTCCATATTGTGGTGGGTTTCCTGCGCCAGCAAGTTTGGTAAATGAATAATGCCCGGACGGGCTTGGAGAGTCCCCTAGTGTCTCAGTGTCCCCATGTCTCCCAGTGTCCTTAGTGTCTATGTCCCCAAGTGTCTCAGTGTCCTCAGGTGTCTCAGTGTCCCCATGTGTCTCACAGTGTTCCCTAGTGACATGGGGACACTATGATACATAGGGACACTGTAATACATAGTTTCCCCCAGTGTCCCCATGTCTCCCAGTGTCCCCAAGTGTCTCAGTGTCCCCATGTCTCACAGTGTCTGCTAGTGACATGGGGACACTAGGAGACATGGGGACACAGACACTAGGGGACACTGGGCGACATGGGGACACTGGGAGCAATCCATCTATACAGCAGAATCAAACTGTAAGTAGTTTTTTGGTGATTTTACAGAATTTTCTCTTATGTCACTCATTGTGATTTACATCATTTGATGGCAATGAAACAGATTCACAGGCACTCCAATTGTGAAAGCCGTAGGCAGATTCATTGTCACAAAATGAGCAGCAATGTTTCAATCTAGCAATAGGTCTTTGTCAAGCTTGACTTAGACCTATTGCTAGGTCGAAACGTTACTGCTCATTTTGTGACAATAAATCTGCCTGCGGCTTTCACAATTGGAGTGCCTGTGAATCTGTTTCATTGCCTTGTCGTGTTGGGATTGCTAGTCCTGTTCCAGAGCACCTGTGGCCGCTGGGGGTGTTTGCGGTTCCTGCAACCTACTTTTACATCATGTGATGTCACGCATACATAATTAGTTATTAACAGTGAAATAAAAGGATAAAAATGAAGGAAGGTGCTCCAATCACCTTATGTGTGTCACTCAAACCACACATACAGTCATAAGATTGATTAAATAATTTAGTGAGAGCACACAAAAATGTATAGAATAACACACATGGAGGTTACCATTTATCAGGGTATAACCTAAAAAAACTGAAAAACAGCAGGTCATAGAATAACTATGAATGGTTAAAAAAGAATAAAAAGACCCAAATGTTCCCACTCACGTGGTACTGAGCCTTTGAAAGTAAGCTCAGACTAATTAGTAAGGCCTGTATTTGTTTCCAAGAAAGGTGGCCACCCTAACTACTCTTCACATACTCTTGCTTAAGTATGGAAACTTAAGAGGGATATATGGAAACAAAACTTTTGTGGACTAGCTGAAATTAAATTAGTTAGGTAATGCTGACTTTGGTCTCTCTAACACTGTGGCATGTTCCCTTTCTTCTACACTCACTACAGCCACATTTTCTCTGTCTCAGACTGTATTCCAGGAGCTTCTGCCTGCTAGTAAGAAGGTAAGGAGGCATGTGAGCGAGCGCATCATTAAACACATTTATGCCAGGCTCAGGATGCTGCTGGCAAGCCTGCATGATTGGCAGGCAACCTGACATGCATTCATGTCAGACTAGCCTTCCAATTCTTTGGGCAGACAAGCCTCCTTTTTGGGCATGTTTGTCCTTTTCGGGAGTTCTGGCTACATGATCCGCGTCAGTGGCCTACCCTTTTACACCGCCCATTGACTTTCTGTTTCACTGGACACTGCTGTTAGGGGGTATGGATTTACTTGAAAGATGAAAGCATGATTTAGAGAGAGATTATCATATTTTAAGAGAAACTGAGTTTTCTTATAGCTGCATCCTATAAGTTTCCCTCCGGCAACATCTCCACCAGATACATAATGCTTGAGAGGTATGACTGTTTTAGTGTTTTTGGTCGATAACATTCTGTACTTAGGCCCCTCATAATTGTCAGCACCAGGCCCACTAGGCTCTTAATCTGACCCTGATTGTGACATGAACGTGTGTGATGACAAGCGAAGCATTGTGAATGTGCATGGTGACGCAACAAGCCATGCATGTCCATGGAAATTGAGTTCATGTTACCCCAATGATAAGTAATGTATAAACAGAGATAAGCCATAATAAAACCAACATGGAGAGAATGGAAAATACACCGTCATGCATTAATAGTAATACACCAGCAGAGAGGGATAATAACAGAGAGTAATACATGGAGAGGAATCTAGGGGTAAACAAAATCTAATGATTGTGCCACACATTTATTTAAAAAATAGTTGTAATTGTTTAAAATAAACCTGTGTTGTGTTTGCAATTATTTGATATCCATGAGAGCTTACATTTACCAAGAATAGCAATATTAGTGGAGGGCACTGAATATATATATATATATTACTGAGATACCATGTGTTGTTCTCAGATCTAGCCATAGGCCATGCTTGGGGGGAACTTTGGAGGCCTTATCACCATATGCGGAACTCCTTAGTCTCAAATCTCTACAGATGGTAAAGGACGTGGAGGATTTGACTGATTTTATTTTTAGATTTAAATCAGGCAACTATTTCTCAATGCAGTTCTCCGTTCTAAAAAAAAAGTTCACTAGTTTAGTGCTTCACAAGGATACTCAATGGGTAGCACCCCAGGTGACTGCTGGAGGAGGTGGCGGTTTTGAAGAACAGAACATAACAGCTCACGTTAAATACTTGGCTGATCAGCATGTCCTGTTTCTTACTGTACTATCATTGAGATCCTGGAAATTAAAGGCAGCACGCCATTGGTGAAAGAAGAAGACACAATATAGAGAGGCAGTTATATCTCATGGCTAGTCTCCTCATTTATTATGAGGGGTTTAACATAATGCATTTCTAAATTGGAATTATTTTCCAAAATTGTAACAAGATGGTATATTGTGACAGCAATGTATTTTCATGTATTTGGGAAGAAGTATTTCCATGTTTGGTGGAATGTCTGAAAGCACCTATTTGGGAAGAAGTTTTCAGGTTACATTTCACTAATAGGTGTTTTTATGTGCTTGGACCTAGGTCTACATGAATGGCTCTACTCCACATGTTCCTCTATTATTTAAAGAGACACTTGAAAATGTTTCATGCTATCTCTTTTTAGCAATAAAAAGCTATAGACTGCCTTTGTTAACCACTTGCACACCTTCTTTAACTGAAGTAATATAAATATTATATTCTCACAGGATGTGGGAACAAATGTCACATAGCAAGGACAAAAGTTTGCATGCGTTTCATTTGGCATGGGATGTAGGAGATAGTTACATAGGCTGAAAAGAGACACATGTCCATCAAGTTCAGCCTTCCTCACATTTGTTTTTGCTGTTGATCCAAAAGAAGGGAAAAAAACTAGTTTGAAGCACTTCCAATTTTGCAACAAACCAGGAAAAAAATTCCCCAGAAAAATTCCCTAGACCCCAGAATGGCAGTCAGATTTATCCTTGGATCAAGAAGCTATTACCTTGCAGCTGAAAAAATATATAATTGAATATTCTGTTTTTGCAAGTATGCATCTAGCTGCTGTGTCTGTGTCTGTTAAGTATGGTTAACAGTTCTCATTTTCTTGTGGATTGTTTACAGACCCCATTGCAGTGTGTTAACGAGACAATTAATTTGTATTTTGTTTTAGTTTTAGGTTGTTTATTTTTTTTAGCTTGGGGTGGTTATAAAGGACCATAAATTGTTCTTTTATGTGAAAAAAGGAATCAATGTCACCGAGTCTTACTAATAAATAGTTTATTAAGTATGCTATTATGTATAACCTTAATCTTGTACAACTAGAAAATGGAATGTGGCGTTATTCTTTATTTAATTTTGTTTTGTTTATAATAATGTCCTGTAAGCCTGTACATTAATCTTAAAAAAAAAAAACTGCAAGTAGAAAACCAAAAAAAAATAACATTTCTCGTTTGCTGGGAAACATTTATAATCTACACTTTAACGTACATCGTCTGGTTACCCTATAGTAGATGACAAACTTAAATATCTTAGTGAATAACAAGACATACATGTTACACATCAGTTGTTGCTTCCTGAATGGGGAATTAAGCTCTTTAAAAGTCATTAAAGTGAATAAACTGGAATATGTAATTTACTCTGTCAAAACTGACAAGAGCTATACAAATTTTAAAAAAGAAATGAAATGGGCACTGATTTTATGAGTAATGAGAAACAATGTTCCTGTGTGTTTCTAAAATGAAAAATTCTTCATTAAATTCTTTCCCAAAGTTTCTCAAAAAACAACAAATTTTAATCCGAAAAGGTAGCATAATTTATTCTGAAAATGCATCGTACACGATACGCGCAATTTTGATTTAAGTCTGTAGGTTCCATTTGAAGATTTCATTTAATACCCATAGATTAGAACGGCTGGTAGTTAATTGAAGGTAAGGAGAAGACACTGCCCTGATCCAAAGGAAGAAAGTGATTTTGTGTCTTACCATATGTAACGGCAGGGCAGCAATTATTTCTGTATTGCAGCATTGACAGATAAACATAATACAATTTATATATATGGCTGCATATCAAGTTTACAGACTACAAATGTTCTAGATATCAATATCTAATTGGGACCTTGTATTCAGTTCCATAGAGGTTTGGTTTAACTGGCATCATATCTTGCAAGTCTTGTGAGTCTAGTTTCATTGCTAGTAAAATAACACCGGAAATAATTGGATAGGATTCACTACTGAGCAGAAAATAGGTCATCACTTTCATGTCAGCACATAACAGAAAAAGGTGTGAACAGGACGAGTGAAAATGCATTGGGTTTATTATCTCTGTCTTTTACAAAACGAGTGGCTAGACAAACCACACAAGGCACACAGCTCTTATCAATATGACTGTCTCCACCCCGTACTTCAATTAATCCAGTTAATGGTTAAAAGAAAAAAATATATATCTATTTTAAACTTATATATATATAATATATATGTATATTAACTTTTCATTACTAGAACAATACAAGCCCCCACGGCTTCTCAATGAAAAGGCATTACTTTATATGCCACTGATTAAGATTGTTCTAGAATAACTTGTTTAGAATTATATCTCGAGATATATAAGCTTGCTGATCTGTTTGTCGTGGATCTCAGCTGTTGTTACAAATGTGTAACTCTTGCTATAGGTTGGTGTTCCAGTAGATTGCAGTGTTCTGTTTTAATCAAATAAACGTCAGTAATTTAAATGTCGAATGCATAGCTAAAGGGTAACTCTAAGCGCTGTCACCACTTCATCTTAATAAAGTGGTTATGGTGCTAAAACCTTGTTCCTGCAACTTTTAAATATTATTTATTGCAAGAATGAACTCATTTTTTCTTTGTGTAGGGCTATATCAATGGGCTGTCAACCAGGCAGCTAGAAATATCTCATTCTGGCTTGCAGTATCAGTTTTGTGCAACATTAGCGGTTTATGTCAGCAAACGTAGCACACTGCATGCTAACCCCAGACTCCTTAGACAACCCCAAGAATTAAGTGGAGCAAAAGTAGAAAAAATAGGGAGACAGTTTACTGCTTAAATGTCATAAAGTTAGGTGGGTAGAGAGGAATAGGGAACCTATTAACCTATAATTGAAAATACAAAAGACTGCAAGCACTATTTTTAATTTCATTTTATCAATTTTTGTTTTCATCTTTTCTAATAAAGTATTGTATTTTTAACTATATTGGATCAGTATCTTTATAGTTCTAAGTTTATATACGTTTAAACTATTTTTAAGTGCTTTTACAAATTTTCATATTGGTGAAAAAAATTACATATTGGTGTGCATAATAGCGGTGAATATATAAGGCTGGATGTAAGGATCATTTTAGACAATATACTGTATCAGAGAATTATTTTGCATATTCACAGATTTTTATAATTTATCTTTGAATTTTTTATAAATTTATTTTTGCATTTTTACTTATTAATCTTTATTGTATTATTGTATTATTCATGAGACAGAGTCATTACATGACAGGGAGAGAGCATTTCTAATTCTTAGACAAGCTGCCCATAGTTGGGTGAGTTGCTCATGGTGCCAAAGCTTTTGCTACCCAACTCTCAGACAGTTTGAATCTCTGCCACCCTGATAAGGATGAAAAAAACCAAAACATAAATTGGTTCTGGTTTTTGACCTCTGCCATTCTGAGGTGCAGATGTTAGAGGAAAAATACATAAGAAAACAAAGGAGACTGTGTTAGGAATTTATAACCCATTAAACAGAGTCCAAAAAATGTACCAGTCTTTGTTGGATTACAGCTCTTTTAATGATAGTCAGAGATATTTTGGCTGAAGCTGGTGGGAGTGAAGCAGCTATTTGCTAAATCACTTATTTTTGCTGTGATTAAATATCTGATTTTAAACATATTTCTATTTTTGTTCATATGGTTTCCTTTTGACAACATTATCATCTCTGGAGTGCATGGTTGCTAATTATAATATTTTAAAAAACACAACTGCATTTCCCCATCTCTATTACATTTTTTATTTTATCAGACATTTGACTAGTTTGGCACTAGTTTGGTCATCAAAATGTATTCAGTAGTAAACGACAGGAGTCATCTTTTAATTAGAAAAATTACGGTTAGATCAAGGATTTGCAAATTTTAAGCAAAGCAACTGAACTGGAAATTAGGATTGGACAATTTTCAGAGTTTGGCTTAAAATGACTTAAAATTGCAAAACCTCTAGCTATTTATTACTTTACTAAAAAAAATAGTATGTTCGCTGTGGGCCCTTAAGATTGTAGCAGTTTTATGCCAAACCTCTATGGTGAATTATGTAATTGTATCCACTATTAATGCCTAGACAAGCTAATTCATGCCTCTGCCATCAGAGAACATGAACAAGGAATCATTGCTCTTTTTGACGGCTTCCATGAGGTTTATCGAGTTCTCTAACTTATTCAGAAAATTGACAAAACCTCTAATGTTAAATAAAACATATTCTGTATAAACCTAGATCTATAAAGTAATATACTCTCTAAAATTAAAAAAAAATGGTTACTTTACTTAAACCTACACTCAACGCCAAATTGATCAATACTCTGCTTTGTAGAACTGTGTTGGTTTGACATTCAAGATACCATCAGAAATCTTGCTGGTCTTATAAAGCCATTGGCTGCAAGAACATGTTGGCTTTGTAGATATAGTATGGTCTAAATTGAGTCCATCTATGCTACCGTGGGTCCACAAATATAAATCAGATTATGCTAGAACAGTTATAGGGATCTTTAGATTTCCCACAATAGGCTAAGATGCTCTCAGCCCTTTTTGGCGAAGTTTACTTGCCAACCTTCTAGAAATGTCATATAAATTATGTCCACTATGTAGTATAATTTGCATAATATTACCTTTAAATAATTTTTTTTCTGAATAATAACAGGACAATAATTACAATTCTGAAATAATCATTATCACTACATCCTCATCACACACGTTATTCGTGCCTGCAGTTGTGTTATCATTAAAACAGTGGTCATGGGAAGGACATTTTTCTTCATGGAATTTTAGATTTCAATCAAATTGGAAAGTGGATACAGCTGAACTGTTGCTCTATTTTATAGCTGACCATTCAGTGATTATCAATCAATGTTTCCGGTTAGGCCTCTGGAAAAATAACGGTTTTGGTGGGAGGTATAATTATGAAAATAAAGTATTGATTATCAGGTATACCAATTTAATGTGCGTACTGACTAGTGTGTGAATTTAATGCATAACAGAGGAATTAATCTTTGTCCATCTGTGTGTCAGTCTAGCTGAACATATACATCATCTTGGAGTGTTTTCGCAACTACTTACGTCCTTTGAAACACACAGAATAGAGAATGATTAAGGTCCCACAGGACCCTAGGTATGCTACTGGTTTGAGCCCCCTTTTATTCTTCACATAGGTATGGCAAACAGGGTCTCATTTCTAACCCCTAGGTCCTAAGCAGCTTGCATAAGGTAACCTCATGGTTAACAAAAGTTAATAGATTTGTGAAACAGGTACTTTAAATTTCTCAAACCCAAATAATGTGCAGCTACAACACCCGTGTAGATTATCTCCTAATATACCACATGCATGCACACACAATCATCCAATTAACATTATTCAATAACACATTGTTCTATTCAGTATGTTTTTTCTCCCTTACATGGATTTTTTTTAAAATGTATGCAATTTTGTAATTACCCGTATATGTTCATGCAGTGCATGTACTGCATCCAAAAAATAACTTTTGATTTGTTTATCATTTCAGGTTCAATATAGCTCTTTACTAAACTACATTTTAAGTTGGAAGCCCCATGATAAGTGATGGGTTCAAATGAACCATGGTCACAAATCTTACATCAATATCATTCTTTCTGATATTCTTTCTGAACAATACATACACATACCTATGATTACACAGCTACTTGATAGAGGAACTCAATTTCATTGTGGAGTACACGCAATTGTTGGACCTCGGGTACCAAATGTTTTACCCCATTTTTTACTGCATGTAACTAATGTAGTAATGTAACTAATACAATACAATTTTCTAATGTCAGATAATTATGTTGATTTGCAAAACTGTGTATTGTTTTAAATTGAAAACCAAAATATCGGGTTTATTAAAAAAACTAACAATATCCAACTCAATAAATATCCTATCTTAGCTATTTTAGCCTTAATGTTTTAATTGGTAACATATTTTATTTATTTGCATACGTGGAGTAAGTGAAGCAGCTGTAAATTAATTTGGTAAAGCGAGTTATACTATAACCCCCATTACATACAGTATTTTAATTTCTGATTGGTCAACATGAAAGTATGTTCTAGTTATAGTTATTTTTATTCTTGGTCTTTAGAGGCCACAACCACCTCTTGTTTTTTTAGATGTATACATGCTTTTATATATGCAGCAGGTTCTGGCTCTGTAGCAGGGAAGAGACTGTGGGTGGTATATGATCAAACAATACAAGAGAGCTGATGCTGTGATTGTCAAGCAAAGGTTTGGTACAAATGACACCTTTATGAGTCCTGTGATTATTTTTGATGCAATCATTAGATCCTATAGAAAGTAACACTGTCTAGTTTTTTATCTGGTTGGGCTGTGATCATTATTTGAAATGGAAATAAAAAATATTACTATGGTGCTTGCACACATGAAGCTCTCTACTGCAAAAAGTAAGACAATCTACCAGATAAGTAAAAATGGCTATTTTGACATGTTGTATATGACGCGAGTTGGTCTAGATAGAACCTGCATCATCTTAACTGCTAAAATTATCTTTAGGATGTGCATGGCCTGATCTACCTGAGATTAGTGGAAGTTCTACTCCAAAATGACACCTGTTGCCCTTCTAATAATGGGAGATAAATAGATGCTACCCAAAATTGGAACTCCACTTTATCACATGTCCAAGTGATACCCTTACAGGAAAGTCCTACACTACTGTTCCAACAAGTTACAACCACATTCTGTTAAATGTTATAACACTCATTTAACAAGTACCCTAACACACCACAATAGACATTAACCCCTATAGTACAATAACACAATCCGTAAACCCCTCACTACCTTACTACACTAACTCAATATAAAAATCAAACTTATTAGAGAAAAAATATATGTATTATGTAACCCTAATACAAGATTTTCCAAAATTATTTTTTTATATTGCATGATATATTTAAGTTAGGTTTAGTGTTAGTATAAATGTTAAGATATTGTAGGGTTGTATTGTAAGGTGTCATTACCATTATAGTTACCATTATAGTTACAGCTAAGTTTAGGCTTTACGTCTAATTCATTTGGAAAGCTTAATCCATGGGTACTTAAGTGGTTAAAAAACAACAGGCTAGAATAAAACAAGTGGCAAGTTGTCAAGAAGCCGTGCTAGTTTCTGTAAAAAAATAAATAAATCATATAGCGTCTCCTACGTGCAGAGAATATATTCCAATTAAGGATCGTTTGGTCTATGTGGTTAATGAATGATTAATATCTCACAGTGAACCACATGTCAAGGATATGTTTTACACATTATAGATTTCTATGCAACTGTCTGAAACTCAATCAACCCTTGATTAAGAAGGGTCAGTAGCAAATAATAGCTTTAACCATATCTGAGCAGTGAAACGAGAGGACAAATAGTGTTAGACTTCCTAGTGGCATATGAATTTCATAGTGTGAAAAATGAAATACAGAAGAAATACACCTTTTAGGATTTTTTTCATGAAAGTGTTTTTGGAAGTAGACAACAGATTTATATAAAATAATCGCAAACCATTTATATAATACATGTGACGGAGCTCCTGTACTCCGACCAAGTACCTCCACCCAGTTTGCTTTCTAGCCACTTGGCGGGTCCCTGGAGGGCTTCAACCCCATTCACCAAGGCCTTTTCAGCTGACCAGGTTGGAGCTCTCTTTCCAGGCAGGTATCGTCTCCTCTGGCTATTCCTCTGCAGCCCTTGTTCCAGGCAGGTATCGTCTCCTCTGCCTACTCCACTGCAGCCCTTCTTCCAGGCAGGTATTTTCCCCTCTTAAAATGAATAAAAATGGTGCAAGATATTTTAGTTAATAACTGATAAAGTGCAAGTAACAACACCCAAATGAAGTGTTAATTTATAGACACATGCAGCAACCTATATTGAACCGTGATATAAAAATTCCCAACAACAAGTAAATCTAATATATAGGTGCGCAATCTAAATTGTAACCCAACAGTGTGAGTGTAGATTAAAAGTTAAAACGTATATGTGATCAAATGTTTCCAACTAAAAAGGAAACAATCTTACTACCCATGAGTGTCACAAAACACACTGTTATAGTGAGTAGTATAAAATAGTATAAAATATACTTTTACAGAGATTGATATGATGATCTTAATGATCTAAAATACATAAAACAGAGAGAAATCTAGTGCAGCATTGTAGTACACAGAAATTATATATAAATCCCTGTTGAAAATAGTACCACTCCAAACTATTGAGCCTAGGGGTGATCAGACCCTTGTGTGCGTTGGATCCAAATGATGAAATTATGTGGACTCACCACCAGCTGAACGATAAATTGATACTTTATTCCAAATGTATAAAAAATTAAAAAGCATGGAAATTTGGCTCTCAGTGCTGTGGTGTATATGGTCTCTGGCTCTGTATGATGCATTCCGAGTGCACTCTTTCTTCACTGCATCAGCCAGGATATCTCCGACTCCACCACAATGTGTCTCCAAGTATACGTATTGACTTTTAATCTACACTCACACTGTTGGGTTTAAATTTCGATTGCGCACCTTTATATTAGACTTACCAGGTATTTTTTCTCAGGACTAACCCATAGGCAACATATAACTTATGGTGACAACTCATTAAAAATCTTAACACTCAAATCAAATTAGACAACATACAGAATCTTATAATAACATAATTAAATATTTATAAAGGGGTGGGGAAGACAATAATATAGCTGTTGTTACCAACAGAAGGCCCTGTAAAGGCTCCACAGTCAAATCCACCGTGTTGGCAGCAAGCATCAGCAGGAAAGGAGAGCACACAAAACATTTAACCACAACCAATTATATGATACACACCCTGCACCTATATTAAGCGCAGGATGACTAAAACATAAGAACAATCCAGAAACCTAGGCAAAGTGTCCTTCTGTGACTACCATAACTTATCAATACTCATCCATATCTATCTCTTGCTCTCCCAAAGAGCCACACTCCATTCTCACCTCCAGTTCTGCTACTTTTCCACTTTGTTTGATGACTGTCACCCTTGCTACCCTATTGTGTTTTTGTACCCCACCTCCTCTAGACTGTAAGCTTGTTTGAGCAGAGACCTTATCTACCTATTGTTCCTGCATCACTGTGTAAATGTCTCATTTATTGTAAATTTCCCCCCTTTCATAATATTGTAAAGCGCTGCGGAATTAGTGGGAGCTATATAAATACCAACAATAATAATAACAGCAAAGGGACTCAATACACATACATTTTATTGAAATGGTCAGGGTGTGGTTTCTCTGTTCCCTTAACCCTGCAGTTTTAGAGAAACCCTATAATTTTATATTGCAGTATTATGACTGCCTCTACTGTTTGATTGCAGTTTCACAGAGTTTCATGCTTTCCATGAGGATGTCCTGCTGGTTGAAAAACTCCATAGGGAAGCATTGATTTAATGCTTTCCTATAGAAAAAAGTGAAATGTACATGGGGTGCTCACTGCGCATTAGATCTGCAGATTGTGCAGACATTTGAGAAGGAGGCACCCAATCCAGCACCAAGAGACCAATGTAAGTGTTTAAACTTTTAACCGTTTACATGGCTGGGGGTGGGGGGAAGAACTGGAAGGGGGCACAGGGGCAGAGGGACACTCTAGTGTTAGAAATACAGCTTTGTATTCCTAACATAATGTTCCTTTAAACCAAGCATGTCAAACTCACACCCCATGGGCCACATGCATCCCAAAATAAACTTCTTTGTAGCCCAGCCAATCAGGTGCACCAATAGAGGGGGTGCAAAAATCACTTGTCAGACTGACAAATTATTTTTGCGCCTGCCTTGGCTTGCACCCCACGGCAGTGTGCGGCTCCATAGGAGAACTGCACGAACAGTACACTTCTCCCCCTCCCACTATGCTTAGGAGCGCCGGGTGTCACTTGACTATCCGTTGCTCAGTCTGTCAGTGCGCCGCCGGAGAGTGAGAAGCCCTCTCAGGTAAAATGGGGGGCAGTCTAGCTATAGGGCAGAGGAAAGCCGGCGCTACCTTCACCTTGGGCGCAGGCTCTGTGAGGGAACAGCTGCCTAAGAATAGGGAAGGAGGGAGTGAATATGAGTGGAAGGAATAGCAAGGGAGAAAAGGGGGGAGGAGGGAGATATAGATGCAAGGGAGAGGGAGATATGGATGGGGAGAGACATGGATGGAATGGGTAGGGAGAGAGACATGGGGAGAAATATGAATGGAGGGTGGAGGGAGATATGAATGGAGGGTGGAGAGAGATATGAATGGAAGGGGGAGAGGGAGAAATTAATGGAAGGGTGGGAGGACATATGTATGCAGGAGAAAAACATGGATGGAATGGGTAGCAAGAGAAAAATAGGGGGACAGATATGGGAGGGAGATGTGAGAGAGAGACATGAATGGAAGGGGGATAGATAAGTAAGGAAGGAAGACATGGATAGAAGAGGGGAGAGGGAGACATGGAGGAAAGAGGGAAGGAAATATCATGGAGAGACATAGAAGGGGGAGGGAAATATGTATGGGGAGGGAGAAATGGAAGGGGGAGAGATTTATGGATGGATGGGGAGAGCAACATGGATGGGGAGAGACATGGGAGGGAGGGTAGCAGAGACATAGATGGAAGGGGGGAACGAGACATGGATGGAAAAGAGAGGAACAGATACATGTATGGAAAGGGGGTAGAAGGAAGCGGAGCTGAGTGTCCAGCCACACCTTACTCTGCCTGGAGATTGCAGAGGGACTTGGAAGCGTGTGGAGCAGACTGAGACTGCAGTTTGCAAATAGACTGAGGGAGTAAGCAGAGCGGACTCAGACTGCAGTTTGCAGAGGGACCGAGGGAGTGAGCGAAGTGGACACTCCAGACAGTGGCATTGCTACTGAGACAGTAGGTTTAGGTGAAGCTTTTGAGTAAATTATATATATGTACCCAGGATTACATTGTTTCCATGAGAATGATACAAGTAATTTTAGTTTGTGTTTGTCTAGGTCGAACTCTTTTTTTTTTGCGGCCCACATAAACTTAAATCTTGTGTTAGCCTTTGAGTTTGACATGCTTGCTTTAAACTATGTAACTAAATATTACAACCCACGTATATTGTACCGTTTTTCCAGTGCGCTTTTGTTACAGATATCCAACCCAAAAAGTTATGTGGGTCACAATATGATGAACAAGAGTTTCTTAGTCACCTTTTAGCTATTAGGACCCATGACACAGTCCATTTAGTCTTATAGTGTTGGTAAAAAGGCATGCAGCAGATGTTTTTATGTATTCCTTATATTTTATCTGCTTGTGCTTTATTGCAGCCAGAGGGTTTTATTTCCCTTAAAGAAACTTTGGTGCAGATCCGCAGCTCCTTGCTTAATTTAGCTAGATATCAAGAATATAATTTGGCCATACATAACCAGGTCACTACTAGAAATGAGTCTGCTCATCCACTGCTTTCAAACTAAAACACTAAAGGAAGTTTCAAAGAGGCATATAATTCCTATAATAAGGGATCTGGGAAAAGGGAATATAGTGCCATTGCACTATCAGCATTACATTAGCCTTGCAGAGATTTATAAAGATTGCTATAGCAAAACTGTACTGCTATTAATGCTTTTTTATAAGATAGGTATTTTACCATTTTTATTTATTTATGTCACTCCTACTGTATGTGAAAAAAAATGCATGTTTGCATCTATAGTAGAATTTCAGACCTAGTGTGAAAAATTGCAAGATAAAGAACACTGTGTACTGTCTAAAACATTTAATTTCAAAAATATTTTATATGTATAAAATTATACTGTGTAGAGGCATTTATTTTTAATTTCTAAATTTGTCTTTAAAGCAAGCTACACAAAAAATTGTTGGGCTATGATATGTTTAAATTCTACCTATGTATCCTTTGCTTAAAATGTTATGCTAATATTTTATTCCAACACAAAAGGCTCAGTAGTGAAGGGATTAACACCTACTTAGTGTCAAGAGTCACTGTTTATTACACACTGGGATACTCATGCAACATTTATGGATTATTTTTTTCTTTAGGATTGAAATTGAGCAGTCATTTTTGCAGGTTTGTTAAAGTCTGTGGTGTATCTTAAATTCTTTATGGGAAATTAAGGCAAAGCATTTGTTTCAATAAGAATTTAGACCTCAGCAAGCTTTTGTGCTACACATCACACTAACACTCAAAGCTCTAAGATCATTAATGCTCAATACTTCTTTAGCTTTCTTGGACTCATAATATGTTAACCATTGCAGTTGTGGACATAGACATGAAATTTCACAACTGTTTTTATAACACCTGTTAAAATGCAGACACGGGTCATACATTTTAGGCTGTTTTTCCACTTTCCATGTATATTAACTAATCGCAACTGTTGCCTTGGATGCAAGCTGTCTTTTGAAGTTGGTGATATTCCAAAAGGCACAATGTTTGAAACTAAGAGCTCTCGGGGGAGACACAGCTGCAGGCACTTTCTGAACTTCTGTGCTGTAGACCTTTATGGAATTTGTTAAAATCAAATTATTTGGAGTAACAGAAACCCTTAGACTCACAAGAGGCACAACCTGACATTTCAATTTCAAATGATCCTTTATTTTCTTGCAATATTACCACTGACACAAGGTGAAATATAAAGCCAAGCCATATTCCTTGATTAGCCTCTAATTATGTAAATGATGTGTTTTGCCACCTCCGCTTAACTGATTTCTTGGGAAAGAAATCAGCAACATTAATTGATTAATGCTAACAAAGTTGATATTGATTCCAACTGTAAAAATAAACACATTCTATTGATAAACTCAGATAATCAATAGTGTCGTTATTTCTGGGATTTTCTTAACATTAAAATCAGGAATGGTGAGTGCAATTTTATATAAGACTTGCAATGCATTATAATTCTGTCTTTACCTAAAATGGTTATTGTTTCTCTTTAGATCTGCACTTGTCTAAGTGCAATGCTAACATTAAAAAAAAAAAAATGATTATCTGACAATGACAGAAATCAGTAAGCAGGACATAGTGACCTTTATTCTATGTTATTGAAAAAAAAAACAAGTTGCACATTATTGACTGGTTTTGTCCAGTAATTGTAACAAATTTCTACTGGTTATAATGCTAGCTAAAATTCCTGATAAACAGGTCAGCTGCTAGAAAAAAACGCTCTCTGATAAATGTTCTTCGGAAACATATTTGACAACTTTTTTAATGATTAACCCTGTTTGTCATTAAAAATAAATAAATACCTATGTTGGTCATTTTGTACCAGAAACGTTATACACCTTTCCCATGCCCCACTCTCGATGCTGCGATTTGGGGCACAGGGAGTGGACCATGATCTGTCCACCACCTGTTTTTGTTTTTTAAATTGAAGCCCCCAATGTTCATGGGTGGTGTATGGGGGACCTGTATGGGGCTGCAAGAGCTTCCCAGTCACTAGTCTTTTATTACAGCAAGCAACCACTGGCTTCTTGATGTTTAGTGTACATGCCTTCATTTGCAGCATGGTGAGTGGTGATGTGGGGGAGACGCATATCCTCCCTTGTACTGTTGTGGGTGTCATATTGACCTCCAAAGATTAAAAAAAAAAAAAAAAAACTATTCTCCCACTGGCAACAATAGCAGCAAATGTACAAAATACAGATTTATCAACAGATTTTAGCTGTTGAATCTGATAGCCCCATTCAATGTCAAATATAAGCGTTGGATTCAATATTTAAAACAATATTTTTCTAATCCTATTAAGCATTTAACTGCTGTAAATAAATTGATCCAAACCATTAAATGCCTTATCAGAAGCAGACATACTGCAGATACACATCATTGGCTGATATGTAATAGCAGTGTTCATGTTGTCAGAGTTGGTATCTTTTTTGGAGAAAAATGAAGGTTTTCCAGACATTGAAAGACCTTTGTCTAGGCATAAAATCTTTATATCCTATGCAGACACACAGGGTTACTTCAGAAACTTCCAGATAGATGTACACTTTCAGATGGAATAAATGTACATGCAAAATGCAATCAGGACTTTGGATTGTTTGTTTTTCCCTGAAGACTGACATTTAATAAATTATAAACTAATTTATAAACCAAATAGTTGAGTTGGAAACACATAAAGAAACTATTCAATAGACATTGCATAAAAATGTTGGTTTTCATTAATTTAGTCAAATTGAAAACAAAATCAACACACTACGAATGACCAAATAAACAAATGGGCCACTGAATGCATTTCGCCCATTGCCATTTGTTCTTTTGTTAATAGCACACGTGGGGCACTGCAGCCAATTATAGTGCAGCAACTATGTCATGTGAGTGATTTCTGACCAATCCTCTTAACACAATAATGGACCAATAATCACGCTGCAATTTGATTTTGATTGTGTGAATGTTTTATCAGCCAATCAATGACAGGCTTCTGCAAAATTAGACCAGCCTTAAACTTCAAAAGGGTATTGCTTTGAAAATCTATAAATAGGACTGCCTGTCCGTTTTTAATTTCCTGGTGTTGAACAATGAGAAAGTGAGC
Source organism: Pelobates cultripes (assembly GCA_933207985.1). Lineage (NCBI taxonomy): Eukaryota > Metazoa > Chordata > Amphibia > Anura > Pelobatidae > Pelobates > Pelobates cultripes. The sequence continues at coordinate 214,207,732 of OW240916.1, read as the reverse complement.
TGGCATTGTGTCAGTTGTTGAATTGTGTTCTGTTTCTTGCAATCTTACTGATGTGAGCAATTGAGCTAGGTGGTGAATATTACATATAATAAATCTTTACTGTAGCTTTAATCACTGGAGATTTTTTTCTGTCTATTTTCTAACATTTTGATTTAGTTATTTATTTATTTTTTTATTGAAGGATTCATTTATTTATTTTCATAGTAGAATAAAATAAGGAAAGTAGTGTCAGTTTATGGCAGAACTGTCTACTACAGCTAGTTCTTTGCCCCATAAAGTTTATAGTTGTTTTTGTTTTTAACTCCCAAAGTCTGCTGCTGCTATTCTGAGTGAATATATACTTTAGGGGTTGTTGTTATTGCCACTTTTTCCTTGGGCTTATATCCAATTCTTAAAGGACCACTATTAAGCTGAAGCGGTCTGGGTGCCAGATCCACCTAGGATTAACCCTGCCTGCTGTAAACAGAGAAACTGCTATGTTTACATTAGGGTTAATCCAGCCTCTAGTGGCTGTCTCATTGACAGCCGCTAGAGGCACTTCCGCACTTCTCACTGTGATTTTCACAGTGAGAAGACGCCAGCGTCTATAGGAAAGCATTGAGAATGCTTTCCTATGAGACTGGCTGAATGCGCGCGCGGCTTTTGCCGCGCATGTGCGTTCAGCTGATGACAGAGAAAAGAGGAGGAGAGTCTCCAGCACCGAGGGAGCCCGGCGGTGGAGAAAGGAAAGTGTTTAACCCCTTCCTCTCCATCCAGCCCAGCAGGAGTGGGACCCTGAGGGTGGGGGCACCCTCAGGGCACTATAGTGCCAGGAAAACGAGTTTGTTTTCCTGGCACTATAGTGGTCCTTTAAATTATCTGTCTGTGAGTGTGTGCATACAATTGCATATGCATTAATTGCATAGCCGTTCTTTAAAATAAATATTTAATTCATTGTTTTGCTTTATTTATTCATGATTCATTCATTTGCATAGAGATTAATGGCTGGCCAAAATTAGTTAATTAAGTGACAATTTTTACCGAATTTCAGACAAGCCAAATAGATGTGTGAACAAATTTTGGACAAATTGAAAAGCGAAAATCTTTTAGAACAAATGACCTAAGCAAAACAAAAACATTTTCTATGCATATTCAGTACACAAACTCTTGTCGATTGTTTTTCAGTCACTAAAAATAGACTGTCCAGAGACAAGCTTGGCGCTTGGACGGTCATTAAGCACCATTCTCGGCATCTAAATTTAAGCCAAACTTGCTGTGGGACGACCCCGAGATCCCCCCGGGCTCCATGGGCCGAAAAAATAAGAAGGCGAAACCCGACAAGCCCCGCCAGGGCATGGATATCGGGAAATTATGGCGACAGGCGCACGATGCCGCAGGAGCCAAGATTACGTCCTTGCACGGCAGCTGCTCAGACTTTACAGACGGGTCGTCAGATGAAGACAGGGGAGACCCCATGGTATCCATGCCAAACCAACCACGAACATGGGCACAGCCACCCTCGAAGACCCCTACCCCTGTGACCATGGAGGCAATTGGGGCACTTATGGCAGATCATCATAAAAAAATGATGTGGCACTGCTCAGAGAGGACATTAAAGGCATTACTAACAGGCTGGGGGCGGTGGAAGCCACCTCTACCAGCCACACTAGCCAGATCGCGGACCTCCAAGCAGCGATCCAAGACTTGCAACAGAAAACCCGGCAACACGAGCAACAACTTGTCGCCCACGAAGATAAGACCCGCCGGAACAACATAAAGCTTCGGGGGGTTACTGACTCCGTTCCAGAGGCCGAACTCCAACATTTCATCAGGAGACTACTCACAGAGCTGTTAAACCCAAAGGCAGCGAAAGCAACCATCCTGGAGGAAATATTCCGCATACCGAGACCAGCGAATGCCCCACCTGCTGCGTCAGGGGATTTAATTCTCCAGTTTCAATCGTTCAGGGACAAGAAAGCGGTCCTAGAGGTCTTTAGAGGTCAGTCCACATACCCCTTTGAGGGAATGACCCTCTCCTTCTATCCAGATTTATTGGGCGGGAAGCTGGCATGGTGGAGATCCATGAGCCCATTCACAGCTCTCCTGCGTCTCCATCAAATCCGGTACTGCTGGAGACCAGGCTGTACGCTCACCATAGATAAGGGAGGTACCAAGCATGTACTACACGACATGCAAGAGGCCACTGGGACACTGGGCTTACTTGGCCTTTAACCCCTAAAGGACACATGACGGAAATATTACGTCAAGATTCCCTTTTATTCCAGAAGTTGTGTCCTTAAGGGGTTAAACTTAAGACATACAGGCCTAGCACAAAGAATATGGCAAATTCATAATTGTATCTTTACTACTGTTTAGACTGTGTCTTGTACAACGTGGGCTGCCTATATTATGTTTCTATCAACATTTGAGATGAAGCCTATACTATGCAATCTGACGTATGTGTTAGCATTAACACAGAAGCTACCTACTGCATGACTAAGTTTTCTTATGTTAACCAACATGTTTCTTCACAATGTTTTCTCACAAAAAAAAAAAAAAATGTGCTGTCGCTCGAAATGCCATACTGGTACTCACCAATAATTGTTATAACTGAGCTTGTGGACGCTATTGTGGCCAGACAAGCATGTACTGTAAATCTGAGCACAACAAAATAAAGAATTTATATATAATAAAAAAAAAAAAAAAGAATAGGCTGACCAGTATTAACTTCTTTCTGTATAATATTGTTACAATCTATCACATATACAGGTATATTAGTATATAAACTTTCTGTATAAAGCTAGTGGGTAGTTACCCAATGATCTTCGGCATTATGATGTCAATAATTTATGCATGCATAGTGCAGTGAGAGTGGTTTTAAAATAATCATTTTACTTGGTTTACTTAAAATGCTGCCTAGATTTATTCTGTAGTGCTAAATCCATTCTCAGTGTTTACACAGTCAGTATTATTAAACAGGCTATCATCTACCAGTGCTCAGTAAAAATGACATGTGCAATTATTCTTCAGAGTCTTAAACATATTCTCAAATGTTTAGATACTCTATACCATCATTATGCAAGTTCTCATTTATCAGTGCTCATATAAAAGTGTTAACAATGCCATTGTAGAGAGTAATATACGTAGGTTGCTATCAGTTCTTATATATAATACATTGGTCCAATAAGTAAGTAGTCCAGAGCCAACACTGGATTTTTAATGTTATGATTACTTATCTATATATTTAAATGGACACTATAGTCACCAAAACATATTTAGCTTAATGAAACTGTTTGGGTTTAAGTATCACACCTCTGAATTCTCTCAATTCTCTGCCATTTAGGCTATGACTGACACAGTCTGCAGTGCGGTAGATAAGACATTCTAAATTAAACAGACTGTGCTATAAAGGATGTTTAAACATTAGATCTCACTTTACAGGAAGTGTTCATGCAGGCTTTATCAGTCACATGCAGGTAGGTGTGACTAGGGATGCATAAATAAAGTAAATTAAACTAGAATAAAAAAAAATTAGAGCAGTGAGACTGCAGGGGCATGGTCTATACATCAAAATTGCTTCATTAAGCTTAATTGGATTTAGTGACGATAGTGTCCCTTTAACTAATTTGCATTTGTGAAGTGTGAAAAATAACATTAAATGTAGAGATTCAAACCTCTTTCTTAGCTTTTTGTCATTGTTGTAACCTCTGTTACATAGCTGAAAAGATACTTGTGTCCATCAGGTTCAGCCTTTCTCACATATGCTTTTGCTGTTGATCCAAAAGAAGGCAAAAAACCCAGTCTGAAGCATTTCCAATTTTGCAACAAACTAGGAAAAAATTCCTTCTTGACCCCAAAATAGCAGTCCGATTAATCCTTGGATCAAGAAGCTATTACCCCACTAATTAGAAATTATATCCCTGTATGTTATGTTTTGCAAGTATTTATCCAATTGCTGTTTAAACATCTGTACAGACTGATACAACCACCTCTGCAGGCATTATTCATTTATTCCTTATTGTTCTTACTGTAAAAAAAAAACTTTTCTTTAAATCTAACATTGTATAAAACACTTTTTCTTTAAATATAACATTGCAAAAAAAATCAGACTGAACTTCCTTTATATAAAAAAAAAAAACACAGAAACTGGAAAGAACAATAGCGTAAAAGAACAACAGCAGCAAATGATACACTAAATCAGTTGCTACTCCTAAATAGCTATCGAGAACGACCTCTGTTCAGCAGGTAATCAGATTCCAGTTTCAATAATGATATTTTCTCTTAAAGCAGTAAGCGTGTGCATTTGAACCTTATTTTAAAACTGTCTATAAGCAGTAATAAGCAAAAGGAAAAGAAAATGGCTGTGGACTTTGCTATTGGCCAGTAGAATAAAGAGTTTTAGCAAGGCTTAATTTCTGTATTTATTAAAGCAATATTACCCTGTAAATTGTTTCTGTTCTTATTTTTTAAATGTGAATAAATTGTCTCTTTAATAATGTAATTTATTACTGATAGTAAGGGAATTTAAACAGCAAAGGTTCAGACTTGTTGGAACAGACTGTGTCAAAAATGTCACAAGACAAAACTGGTCGGCATAGTGGAAATGTCATTATTGGAATCCTAATCTGATTCCCTGCTGAACAGAGATCATCCTCTTGAGTACCGTATCTGCAATGCTAGCTGCGGGAATACAGAATATTGAGAACATGGAGAGTGGATTGAAGAGGGATTGTTGCTACTTATTGAGGGCCAGAAGGAATCAAAACATAAACGTTGTGATTTTAATATCAAGAGCTTATATAGGAGTAAGTCTGGACCTATGCTAGACTATTTTGTGCCTTAGGCAAGATCAGGTACTTGCACCCCCTAAAAAAACAAAAATAGTGAACTTCGATTTTCAAAAACAGATTTGTAGAAAAAAAAATCAAAAGCATAAAACTTGAAACTACTATGTCCCCCCCATCCCCTCTCTGTGTTTTGTCCTCCCATACCTTTATGTGTCCCTTTGTCGCCCTGCCCCTCTGTGTGTTTCTTTGTCCCCCCACCCTTTTGTGTCTCTTTGTCCCCCCCAGCTTCTCCGTATGTCTTTGTCCCTTATGTGTGGCTCTCCCCCCTCGAGCACCAAAGTATTACTATTTGTCCCTGCCAGACCCTCTATGTCTCTTTATCTCCCCAGCCATCTGAGTGTCTCTTTGTATCTCAATGTGGCCGAACGGACTGAGGTTGAAGATCTTTTTTTTCCTCTACCCAGTCTGACAGGAAGCTGCTTGATGCCAGCCAGCAGTTTCCTGTCAGACCAGGTAGAGGATACAGAAGATCCTTTACCATGATTCGCTTGGCCATGCTACATGGAATGACCAGTGGAGGGGGGCTCTGTGCAGTGAGCTCCTCTCCTGCCAGTCACCTGATGTTTGTGCCCCCGGGCCACAGTACCCTAGCCGGCTGCCACTTGGCAGAACTGGCTCTGGAGTAAGTGCATTTGTGCACTTTGTTTTTATACTGGCTAAAAGTAAATTACCCTGTGATTTGTTTCTTAAATTAGATTTTATTTTATTAGATTTTTTTTATTTTATTTTTTGAATTTGACAATTTTTATTGGTTTTCAGCTTATCATGGGGGTACAGAAGAGAAAGGGGGGGGAATCATTCTTATGCCTTCAACATTCTTGTGTTTCGGGGAAGGGTACAGAAGATAAAACAGGGGAAAGGGGGTAGGGGAGCCCTGTGTTAGTACAGCGAATAGTTGGTCATTTTATCCATCGCATATTTGCATAAATAAGTAATTGGATAAGAAAGTGATTGACTCTCCATATGGTGCCTATTGTGCAGTACCTGTATTACATTGCAATGGTGATAACATTGAGTTTTAATGCAACATTGTGGCACTTGTGGTGAGATGTCTTTAACCTTTCCATGTGTTGTTCTTAGGAGAGCGTTGTTAGTGTCTTATGGTCTGAACTGTGGTGTGTGTCAGTTTCTTCATTAGGCTGTGGTGAGATGTGGAGGAGGGAAGGGTATGGGGGTTAAGGAGGTATCAGCGGGGAGGTTGGTGATGGTTTGGCTGTTTTGTGTAGTCAACCTTTGTTCGGCTCAAATTACCAGAAGGGGGGGGGGGTCGGCTCCTTTTATAACCTCTGTTCGGAGAGGTTTAGGTCTGTGTTGCGACATTTGCCTGTGTTCTCTATTAAGTAGGTTTGTTTTTGTCCCATAGTTCCCAAGCTTTGTTCGTTGTGTGCGACTGGCCATTGTTTCGTATAGTTTGTTGTTGTCTATGATTGCAGTGCATCGTGATCGTGGGGGGGATAGTTTGTTTCCATTTCCTACTGATGCTAGTGAGAGCGGCTATAATGATATGGTAGATGAGGTATCTCTGGTGTTTGTGTGGCGTCTGTGGTAGTGAGAGGTAGTGGTGGTAGTGGTAGCTGGGAGCCAGTGCAATTGGTGATTAGGCTTACTATCTGTTGCCAGAATTGTTGGATCTCCGTGCATTGCCACCATATATGTCTTTTTGGCATCTCCAGCATATATCTGATGTAGCAGGGAAGCTGTGTTTAAAGGACCACTCTAGGCACCCAGACCACTTCAGCTTAATGAAGTGTTCTGGGTGCCAGGTCCAGCTAGGGTTAACCCATTTTTTTATAAACATAGCAGATTCAGAGAAAATCACAGTGAGAAGACGCAAGCGTCCATAGGAAAGCATTATGAATGCTTTCCTATGAGACTGGCTGAATGTGTGCGCAGCTCCTGCCGCGCATGCGCATTCAGCCGAAGAGGAGGAGAGGAGGCAGAGAGGAGGAGGAGAGCTCCCCACCCGGTGCTGGAGAAAGTTAAGATTTTAATCCCTTCCTCTCCCCAGAGCCCGGCGGCAGGGGGTCCCTAAATACCATCTGTATAAGATTTTGCGGGTTAGTTCCAAGTGGGTCATGCAGAGAGTTAGCTGTTTGTGTGCCTTGAAGATAGCTTGCCATTGTTCTTTAGGGAGTTGGTATACAATGTCTTTTTCCCATGCTGTTATGAAGGAAGGGGGGTGCTGTTGGGGTCGAAGGCCTTCTGATGTGTAGATTATGGAGATGAGTTTTTTAGCTGGTTTGGCTGTTGTGCAGATTTGTTCTATAGTTTGCCAGCTTGCGTCATTTTTATTAGTGAGCGTTTGTTTTGGTTGTAGGGCATACCAGGATTGTAGCTGTCTGTAGGGAAACAGAGCTGTGTTAGGTAGCTTGTATTCTATTCTGAGGTCAGAGAACGGCTTCAGATGAGAACCTTGTAGTAGCTGTGATATCATTTTTATGACATGTCTGTGCCAAAGTTTGTAGTTGAAATCTGGTATGAGGAGTGTCATTAATTCTAGTGGGAGGGTGGTTTATTAGATTTTTTTACATTAATTAGATAATTGGTCAGGAATGAAGGCACAATCTGTAGACAGTTATTGGAAAGATTTGGGCTGGGGAGTTGACTTGGCACACAAATTCCAGAGAAATGATTGCTGTACCAGGATGTTTTGTTTTATCTAATATTGATGGTCAATTTTTAAACTGTATGGGAACAATGTTATGTGATGAACTATACATCAAAAACCTGACAGACTGAATTACAATCTAAGTCAATACCAATTTTTTCACTTTTCATTTTAACGAAATACTCCATCCACCATAACCACAGCAGTGTTCTGTAGTGGTTATAGTGCCAGAAGTGCCCCAATGCTTTTACAGTGCAAGCAGTTAAATGGTTTGCCAATGATTTGGTACTTTCACCTTGGGTCCACCTGGTGCCGGTCCTCCAGGAGAGCCAAAAAGCTCTTAACATAACTTTCACAAAACAACATGTTAAAAGGATACAAACAATGTGTTTTAATGTGTGGTTATCTAACTTGCTAAAATAATTCTGCAGTCTGAATCAATTTACATAGATATAAAATGTACTAAAAAGTCACAGTCTGTTTAGTAAACTACTACTAGTGCTCAATGCAGAAAATAAGAATTATTATTTTCAAGTCTATTTTTTCACCTTTGTTACCGCATGCCTCCTATTGTGCATTATACTGCAGAATCACAAGCATGTTACAAAGTCTCTTTTGTTTTTCTTCACCGTGGAGTTTTGCTTAGAGCTGTATTATTAACCCCTTAACGATACAACTTCTGGAATAAAAGGGAATCATGACGGAATATTTCTGTCATGTGTCCTTAAGGGGTTAATATGTAGAGAAAACAAAATCCTGTGCCTCTGGTCAGTCTTGCAGTTACAATGAGTCAGCAGGTATGTATCTTTAGCTGTGGATTAAAGTGTACCTGTCAAAGTACACAACTTTGGCTTAAATCTAAGATCATTAAATTCCCTACATTGTACTAACTGAAAAAAGTTAGGAATTGTGAAGATTTAAATTTAATGCCTTTTTAAAGTTTTGGTCTTTCCCCTACCTGTCAATAAATTCTCGTCATTAAATGTACACTGGCGGCAAAGAGGATTTAAGCAAAGGATTGAATGAAAGAGAGATCGAGAGAACCTCACAAAGGTGGTTCTCTGCACCCTCAGCAAGTATTTATCACAATTGGTGGAGTATAGGACTCTCTGGTGTCATTATGTTGGCACTGAAGCTAGCATGTTGGTGTCTTGCTGCTCTCTCAATTGTTGCGCCCAGTGGTGTATCCTGGTTTTGTGCTGCCCTAGGCAGGACAAAACTCAGGCGCCCCCCTCACCCCCACCCAACCCTTCCCCCCCGCCCCACCTTCTAAATACACACACAGTCAGACACAAACACACACACACACACAGTCAGACACACACACACAGTCAGACACAAACACACACACAGTCAGACACATACACACACAGTCAGACACATACACAGACACACAGTCAGACACATACACAGACAGAAACACAGTCAGACACAAACACACACACAAACACGGTCAGACACAAACACACACACAGTCAGACACAAACACACACACACAGTCAGACACAGACACACACAGTCAGACACATACACAGACACAAACACCATCAGACACAAACACACACACACACACAGTCACAAACACACACAGTCAGACACAAACACACAGTCAGACAAACACACACACACACAGTCAGACACAAACACATGCACAGTCAGACACAAACACACACACACAGTCAGACGCAAACACACAAACACACACAGTCAGACACAAACACACACACACACACAGTCAGACACAAACACACACACACAAAGACACAAACACACACACACAGTCAGACACAAACACACACACACACAGTCTGACACAAACACACCCACACACAGTCAGACACACACACAATCACTCACATTAACTTTTTTTTTAAATTTAACCCCCCCCCAACCTCCTTACCTTTGGGAATGCTGGGGGGGCGGGTCTCTCTCTCCCTGGTGGTCCAGTGCCTGCCGGTCGGGCTGGGCGGCACTGGCTGCTGTGCGGGCGGCTGGCGAGGGAGCTCTTCCTCTGAGCTGACTGCTCAGCTCCCTCGCGCACCGCATAGTGAGGCTGGGAGCCGGAATATGACATCATCTTCCGGCTCCCAGCCTCACTCTGCGGCGCGCGAGGGAGCTGAGCAGTCAGCTCAGAGGAAGAGCTCCCTCGCCAGCCGCCCGCCTGCTAGCGCCGCCCGCCCGCTCGGGATGTCTGTTAGCCGCGAGGCTAACTAGGCATTTGCCCTGGGCATTTGGGGACGGCGTTTTTTGCCGCCCCCTGAAAAATGCCGCCCAAGGCAAATGCCTTGTTTGCCTCGCGGCTAATACGTCCCTGGTTGCGCCACCTTCCTGGCTAAGATCATCAAAACAAATGAACTCAGCAAATCCAATACTTTCCTATAGCAAAGGGTAGATAGCGTGCATGCACGGCAAAATGCAGTTCTGCACCAATCAAATGCTTTCTATGAGCAGCATTTGATTGAACAGCTGAGCCTTACTCAATTATTCAGCAGAAGTGCCTATAATGGCTTCCATCGAAACATTGCTGTATCTACTAAATGGCAATGCTTTAGATTGCAGGGTTAAAACTGCAGAGTCGCTACACCCAGACCACTTCATTGAGTTAAAGTGGTATGGGTCCCTTTAATGGTCTTTTAAAGGAACACTCCAAGCCACATAACCACTACAGCATGCAGTTTTACACTGACTTGACTTTATGATTTCATCATGTAAATAAACTTACAAACTACTTGTGAACCATATAAGCAATTGTGCAATTAGCTTTCCTGCGACACTCGACACTCGATTTTCAGCAGTATGTTGATTCAGCTCAGGAGAATGTTGGTGCCGAAAACCCAATTTACAAACAAATCTGACAAACCAAGAGTGCATAAAAATGGGCTAAACTGTGTACTGCACAATATATACATAGTGTCATATATTCCAGTCATTTGCTTCACATATCTAGTGAGAAAACGTGACTAAGATGAGGCAACAAAAAAATAAATAAAATAAAAAAATCTATTATTATACATTATATTTATTATATATAACTTCTAAATATAGACTACATCGATGGTTACTTCTCACCTGATCTGTGAATAAAATCAATATTTAGTGAATGTTCCCTATCCATCAATCATCTTTTTTCCTATTAATCAGCACTTTTTTTGGTGCCACAGGCGTAATTCAGAATTAAAAATCAAAATTTGACAAATTGCAGTTTGGACCAAAATGAATTTCAAAGTCTAATACCTTCCATTGTCTGTTTTGGTTCCTAGATATTTGGGTAAATTGTATGTTGAATTTATGCCTTCAGTGTAAGAAATATCACATCCACACTCTTCTCCCGGAAGCACGCACAGATACTCAATGCCCCACTACTGTTATTCCGAAATATCACAGCTATGTCCAGACCTGTATAATGCATATCTCCAGGCATGCCATCTAGTACTGATTTTTTTAATCTTGTTTTCTCTTGGACACAGAGTGATCTGCCTGAAGAAAAACAGATACATTTATCTTAAAAAAGTTCACTGCACATTAGTCTGAAATACGAGTATGCATATTCATATCTAGGTCTCTCTCATTTACACCAACAAATATACTCCTATCTACTGACCTCCTACCATAATCGTCAAAGTGTGTTACATTCATCTAGCAACTAAGTTTATTGCCATGGCTACATATAACAACTATTATACAAATATATTTTGGGGAGCCTTATAAAGTGTTCAGTTGGTTTATAAGTGGAACAATATCTATTATTTTGTTATCCATTGTGTTTTGTTACTATTAGAACTTTGCTACATTTTTATAAAAAAAATACCTATTAAAGGGTAACATAGTGCATCATAACCACTACAGCCTATTGTAGCGGTTACAGTGCCAGGAGTACCTTGATGCCATTCCCTGATAAGCGTGCAAACCATTTTACAATGGTTTGTCACCCATTTGGGTCCCACGGGGAGCTGATCCAATTATTCATTGGCTGAGAGTACAAGCTGAGCATTATTAGCCAATGAATGTGTTCATGCGCAAGGAATATGCACAGAATTAATATCTCTCTGTATATGATGAATTTCATATGGAAATGCTGCACGCACACCATGACCACTTCAAAACACTGAAGTTGTCATGGTGCTTTAAATAGCGTTTTAAGTCACAGTTTTCTCCTAAGTGTCCCTTCCGTTCATTTATCACCAGAACTACACAGTGAACATGGTCAATTCAAGATTACTTAACATTAACCCAATTTACCAGTAAGTTTACTAACTTTTGCAGTTTGCATTAACAAATATTTGTTAGTTTGGAGTCAGCTCAAATTTTAGAAAACTAAAACAGCAATGTATGTATCTTCATATTTGCCAATAAAAGAGCAAACATTAGAAAGTAAGTGCCGATCGTGATTTGTTTTTAGAAAGATTGTGCAGATGAGTTGCTGCCTTTCATAAAGCCTTTGCAAAACCACGAACTAAAACATGCTTAGGGAATGCAAAGTTAATAAAATGCAAAGTTAATATCTTTATTTTGTGTTATGTCATGTATTTATGATGTTCAGATGATTTGCAATTGTCATTTTCAGCAGGAACCGAGGAGGCATACATATTTAATGGCAAACTTTATTTATAGCTAGTTGCAAATTAGGGTATTACCAAATAATCTGGAATGCAAGGACTTCTAATAGCAATAACAGTTGTCTGCTGCAAAATGTTGAGAAGACAGACTGACATTTGAAATGGATTCCATAGAAGAATGAGGGAAATGTATCACTAAGATGTTGCTTTCTATTTAGAATTAAAGGGGCTCTCAAAGCACCATAACCCCTGCAATGTTCTGTAGTGATTATGGTGCCATAAGTCTCCTGGCGCCGTACTAGAGTAAGTTGTCACACTGTTTTCTAATGGTTTGACATAGAGCAGGATCAACCAAGGCAGCCACCTAGGTAGTAGTTAAATTTGCAAGGCTCCATTTACCATCTCTGTGTGAAGAATGAAATTGAGGTGTCCAAACTAGTAACATATCTAGGACTGTGTAAATTATGTTACTATTTAAGTGGAAACACTGTTAGGGTTTTTTACTCTAGTGATAGTTGTTGGAAATTTAATTTTAATTCAAAATGAACTTCAAATTAAAGGCCAATGTAGCTCAAATGGAGAAATTGAGAAATGCTACTTTGATCTAAAATTAGAAATTTGCTTTGAATTCCCAACCATTCTCACTTTAGTAAGTTACCCTGCATGTGGTAGCAGCTAGTAACTAGCAACTAATTTAGACAGTCAGTGAATTTAAAATTTAAGCCCAAAATAGCTGAATTGGAAAAGCTTCTAGTTTAAATATTTTGGTCAAAAGTCTAAAATTTAATTAGAGTTCACTTTGTAAGATTTAACATTTTAGTAAGAAACCCTGATTATTTTCCATATGTTCTTGAGGCACTAGATCACAATTATACATTGTTTTACATATCCTGAAAAAGAGGCTAAAACATAGTCGCCCTGGGAGGGCAGCTAAATGTCAACCCATTTGAAAATAGTTTGACTTTTTACCATAGGATGGCAGCAGGGGACTCGAGGCATGATAACCACTACAGCACTCCAAAGTGACATCTTCCATATGTTATGTGTAGGTTATTTCTCAGATGTTAAAATTAAGACGTTGAAGGCTCAAGGCCATTAGGAGTAATGTGATCAAACAGTCAAATTATCATCTGTTTGCTACTGTATTGCCATCATTATATACCTTTTCAAATGTGATAGAAAAACGTGCACACATTTTATTTTCAAACATGAACGTGCTTTTATTAAAACCTACTGCTCTACAAGCATTCATACATGTTTTGCAAAAGATACATTATCATGGAAAATGTTCTTGGAAGACATTTTAATTGGTGCAAAGCAGCTCTAGATTCTTCTCAAATGCCAAAACATAAGGGTGACATTTATGTATACTAAAGTCTTCTGCATCAATATTAACATATATACAAAAATGATATACTATATGCAAAGTATATATTTCTTACATAGTACCAAGTAAAATTCATTTTAAGCAGCTACACACTGGGGTATGTGTAAAAACACCAAATGCTTAAAAAAAATGTCCAAGTCTAAAAAAGAGTGCTATTTGAAACCTTCCCGGTAGGGAAAAAAACTATCCCTTATCAGTTAGCTTTTCTCTTCTTTTCAAAATAATTCCTCAATGTACATACAGGAAAGAGAAGAAAGAAAATATATAGTGCAATATTGCTAAGATCCTAAATGCTGAAAAGTTGCCAAATTTTCCAACTCAAATATACTCCTTTATATACTGAAATAAAAAAGCTAGCTGCTTACTTCCACAAGTGGTGAGATACCACAGCCTATGGCTCAAACAGCTTATAGTTCAAAGGCATGTCTTTGTCAGCAGATACAGAATTCCCGGTCAACAGCCCACATGGGCCATGAAAGTCACATGACACATTTCACCCCAAGCTGGGCTTCCTCAGATGTGACACTCCTCCTTGTGTGGTCTCTTGTTTAAATATGCATTTATGCTTGTAGCAGAGCCCTAGTCCTAGTCGGGACTTTTCTCCACTGGATCCACCAAAGTATAATCAGTAACAAGAGAAACAACAAAGAAATATCCACCTACTCCCCAGCAACTGGACAACACACAGTTCTGGGAGTACAACTGAAGCTTACTGAGTCACACACTGGCTTTTATGCCCAGTCCCATACAAGGCGTTTTCCACACAACATTACAGGGGTTTCAATTCCAGGATCCTCTGTGCCTAAGAAATAATTGTGTGAGAAAAATCATTTAATTTAATTATCTCTCAGGTACAGAAAATCCAACAAAATATACTGTTCCCCTAAAAGTACCCCCACAGTACATAGTAACCCCACAAAAAAGTACATTCCCCGATAGTCACGATCTGACTGTATAACATATCCAAGAATAACTCAGATCGTTCAGTGAAACGGAAATGCCATCGAAGTAAAGTTTAAGCCCAAAACAGTTCCGGGGAAATAAGTGCCCTGGTTGGTCTCTGTTTGTGAGGTTTCAGTGCGAACATCATGCAAGGGAATTTCTTCATTTCAAGATATGAATGCTCCCCCTGTTTGGTAGTTCATATCTCCTGAATGTTGTTCGTCTAGGTGGTCTGGAACTAGAACGGGCAGCGGTCTAAGTTTTACCGGCGTTCACCTGAGTGCCTAGCCGAAAAGAGTTCCAGGCACTCGACGAACAAGTACTGCTGCCCACGTTCGGTAGACAAGATGACCGCCATTTTTTTGTCTGCCACATGTTTGGCCACCCAGGGAAAGCATTAATTAATTACTTCCCTTGTGGTTTCGCACTTAAATGGTCGGTGTCAATGTTCTAATGGGGTACAGGCGTGGTCCTTGTTCGGGATACGAAATAATTCTGTTCATATGAAGTCTCCCAAATGTAAAAAGGATGAAACAGGTATAAGTATATAAGTCTATATATAACAGTATTTGGAGATCTCCATTCTGCTACAATGCTCCTCCTCCAGTGCTCCGATTGGTTGAGTATCTTCCTCAAAGGAGTTGAATAAACAAAGCGATTTAATTCCTAAATGGCAGAGAATTGAGTAGTGAGACTGCAAGGGCATAGTCTATACACCAAAACGGCTTAATTAACCTAAAGTTGTTTTGATGCCTATAATATCTCTTTAATCTTTTTAATCAGCTATATAAATCTATAGCTAAGCTATTCAACATTGAAATATAGTAAAGGTGTCAATTGTTGCTATTCCAGCACGGACACCCAACTGTTCACTCAATCACTGAGCTCTGTAGAAATTGTACTATTAATCAGTTTTCATTTGCTGAATGCCTACAGTGATTGCAAAATATAAAGATGCACTTTTTTTTTTTATCAATAACAAGCTGATGATGGATAAATATTTAATTCTCAAGCATACCACTGAAGCTAAGTTTAAGTAGACATCTATGTGGGGAGTTTCTATGTCCACACACTGTGCTAAATGGTCTAAAACAGAGCTTTGCGATGTCAACAAAATAATTGTGTGTTTCGATATGTATTTACATAAATTTAAACTGACAGTATCGTAATAGTTTTGTGAAAATAATATATTTTAAGTTCTATTCATGTCATTTAACACAGCTTTTAGCCCTTCACGGCTTTGATGGTGGCTTTTTCATGAGCATGTCATAGACATGTAGAAATACACTTTTTAACTAAAATCAACTGGTTATGTACTTGTAATGTTTAAAGAAAGAGTAAGCATTCCCTGTCTGTTTCAGTATCAAACACTGTGAGGACCTTAAGTATCTTTTTGTAATGCGATGTGACCTGTCAGACAGGCAGATGGAAACTTAATTACCTCTTGTGTAACAGTTTAGCCTATGCATGTTATCGCTGAAATTTCTGGCAGGGATAACTCGAGAAGCTTCACTCGACTGCTGCCAGCTCTGTTCCCGGAAAGATGTCATTTTCCTTCGATGTCATCACCTTCAGCCTGATTCACGGCTTTCTTTCCCCTTTTTAGGCCCCCCACATATCTTATAAAATTGTGTGAAATCATGTTAAATATCATGCAGACCCGGGCAAACTGCAACCAATATCCAATGCTGAGAAGTCTTTTTTTTTTTTATGATGATGATGATGTTGAAGGAGAAGGTTTGTAATAAATGTTCTGTCTTTGAAGTGGAAAATGGATTCTGAGGGCTGTGTCAAGTTAAGTTGATGCAGGTAAAACAGCAGATTGTTAATATTTCAATAGAAAGACACCTGCGTTCCTGTAAATGGTTTTATATATGCATACATATATCAGACAAGTATAAAAATGTTTTTTAACTATTGTAAAATTGTGTAAATTTAGCAATACATTTTGTGAAAATCCAGTGCTAGTTGTCTGAAAAGGTTTGCATTATTTTTAGACAACCAATTATATAAGTTATAGCAATATCTTCTATTTGGTATTGATAAATATGGATCACACCATTCCCACTTTAATGTAAAATAGTACAGTTAATGTAGACAATCGGACAGATTGCTAGTACCTTCAGTACTATCAAAAATGCCAGTAACAATTTTGACAAAAATAATAATTTGTTTTTGAAAGATCTAAAAGTCCAAATGTATGCCACAGATATTCCATGTTCATATAATAAAAAGGTATAACATTTTAAAAACGAGGTTTATATGTGAGTGGTAAAACCTTTTAAAGTCATGTTTATGTAGAACAATCCATACCCTTACTTCTTGTCAGATGTTGTTCAAGATGAATATGCAAGCTTCTATGAAGTGCATGAGAGGGAATGTGGTGACATCATACATTGACACATGCAAGTTCCTGTACAGTTCAAGGGAGGGAATTGGCTGATATCATACATTGCTCAATGCAGGCTCCTGTATAGTTCAGGGAAGGGGTTGACATTATTTATAGTTTCTTTGTAGAGGCAGAGGAACAGATCAGAGCTTCTGTGAGATACTTGTTTCTCATTGTTGGAGCCAATTATGGAGCAAAGGTGAAATTAAATGGGAATTTTTGTGATACATTTAATTTTCAATTGCAAATGAAAGCATTATACAACTAATGGTATATAAATAATGTCAGTGAGCATGTTAAATGCAGATTACAGATACATATACAGATGTTATTAGTTATTAACCTGTGAAGGACCAGATCCAGTCAATGGCTAGATTGTATTCATGGCAAAGTGTAACATTTGGTCCTTAAATGGAAACTCCAAACCCTTAAAGCACTTTAGTTAGCTAAAGTCCTTTATGTGTGAAGGGTGTGTCCTCTTTTTTTAATTTTATAAAAAGTGCAAGACCAGTTGTCTGTTTGACAACCTCTCCCCCACCCCCGTTGTCAAACAGATAACTGGTTCCTTGTACTTTAGCTCAGTTGAGCTAAATTCAAGAGGCAGGCTATTGTACAGAGCACTTGCCTTGCAAATACTTCTCATTGAGCTGCATTGGGGAGTCCATGATTGGACAGCCACAGAAAGATTGGCAGGATTAGAAGGGGATGGCTTTTAAAGACTACAGACAAGAAATATGCTGCTTTTCAATGGGGTTTTTAGATAGAAATACGCAGACACAATAATTCACACACACTTGCAGACTTTCGTCTTAGAGTTAGAATAGGGGGAAAAAAACAGAGGAAGAGATTTCTATATGGTATTTAGAAGGGAAAACATATTTCATGGATTAGAAACATAGCTTATACATACTTAGTGGGGAGTAGATACAATTTAGCAAAAATAATATAATATGTACAACAAAGTATCCAATGGTTCATTAGGCTTTATTTCTCATTGCCAAAGAGACCTTAAAGGAAATAAAGTATTCTGAGTGTTAAAAATGGTAACCATATTAAGTACAGATGAATCTCTTAAATCTCTCCATGATGTATGAATTAAACAGACATATCTACTCTCTCTTGATACATATTACAAGACTTATCCTATTGTCTTTTTTAAATCTGCTATTATATATTTAGCCATTATAATTGTCCACTTTTATGGTACTTTTCATTTCCAAGTAACAGGAGTTTAGTGGAGTTTAGTGAATCCTCTCCTTTCTTTCCGCATTTACAGCCTGATCATATCTTATTATGGCGATAGATAATAATTTTCCCTATATAAAAGAGATATAAGAGCCGGGGATGCACAATTCGGAGCATCACAAGGTAATAGACTTATTTTGGGTATCGGCCTGGAGCAGGAGATCCATGAGCCCATATGTTACTTAAGAAGTAACTTAATATGTAATGAATGCTGCTACCGGACGTATTGCCTTTCCTTGCCCCCATCACAACACCCCTTTAAAAATTATTACATTGACTTCCTGTACCTGAACTTTAAAGTAACTTACTGACTCTGACCTAAAAGTCCCAAAGACCTAAAATCCTCTACCCCTATTTACCTGCCCTTTAGTTCTCACTTTCATTCCTTTCAAGGAAAGTATAATTTGTATGGACTTCCCTGCTTCATGTTTTCAGACTGTCCACTATTCTCCAAGATGGTTATTCTCTTTTTGAAAGCTTATAATATTCCTGGGACATCTTTCTCTAGAAAGCTGCTTTTGATTAAGGACCGAACCTGACTCGATTCTCACACAGGAAGTACCTGTCAGGAAGACAGCCACTAGAGGTGTGTTAACCTTGCAATCATAAGATTGGTGTATCTGCTAACCGACTGTTTTAGATTGCAGAGTTAAAACTAAAGGGCCTGTCTCTATATCTATATCTATATCTATATAACTCTCACTAAGGACTCATTAACATGAAATTTTGAGCAGGAACCAATGATCGGTTATTATAGGACATCAAGGGTGTATTTAAATGCAAGACAGCAGCAGGAAGGGGAGTGATCTGAGGAAGCCGATTCCAGGCGAAACGCGTCATTACTTAGCACCCCGTCATCATGCACAACATCATGGACATAGCTCCGCCCACCAGGAAGTGTTTGGGACATTCACAGCCCGTTTCTTCGCTAAGCCGGCAAAGAACAGGAGGGACTGTATCCGAGCACAGGGAAGGAGGTCCAGTCGGGAGGTGATGGGTATAAAGTGATTTAAAGAATGTTTTCTGAAATTACGTTTTTATTCATTTGCTGCTACACTCTTTTCCTTGCTGCTGCTACCTATTGCATTGGATTGGAGTGTATATATATATATATATAGATATATATATATATATATATATATACTTATATATATATATCTATATATATATATATACGTGCTGACAGTTAGAGTAGACTTCTCTGCTGTCCACTTGTGAGTGGGTTTTCAACATTAGCCTTTTTATACATTATATCCATACTGTATTACTCTATATATTTTCTTTTTTATTGTTTATGTGAATTTTGGAGGAGACATATCCTGATTGTGAATTTAATAAGTGAGTTATTCAATGTAAGTGTTTTTTTTCTATTACCCACTATAAGCACTGGAACTTTTTACTTACATTTGTATTTGCACTTTAATACATTAGTACGGGTTTGCTCTTTTTGCACATACTATTGTTTACTGGGAAGCAATATAACACAGAGCACTTTAGCAATATTCTGCACTTTAATATTTTAGTCTGTTTTAAAGACACAGCACACTTTTTTTTCTATTTATGGTTTATTATATGTGTGTTGATAGCTATTGCACTTTAAAAGAAGCTGCTATTTTATTTTTTATATTTATCACATCATACAATTTTTAGACATCGGTCAAACACTCAAACACCTTTTTTTTTACTTGTTTTGTTTTGTGTAACCATCTATATCTTACAATTTTCTGAACCTAAGCAGGCTTATCTGTTTGTTGAAAATTCCATCAGAGTGCAGGTATGTAACACATCTAATAAACACCCTTATTCTCCAACATAATGCCACCGGGCTTCCTGGAGAGACAAACTATTGGGTGGTTGCTTGCAGGAGCAGGTAATTAAGCTACTTTTCTAATTGATAAGATTCTCTCCCAGCATAACTCCTAGCATGGCTTCTTCAATAACTTGTGAATACTTCTTAGAGATATATGCACTAGCCTTTAAAGTAGGGAGAACTGCCAACACATCATTTTTTTGTACTCTGATACAGTTTCTTTTGCAGTAAATTAGATCATGAATTACATTGAATAGAGATTCATCGTGACTGCATTGTTAGTGTGAATTGTGTGACAAGCTTTGTTATAAACTAGCACGGCCATCATTTACCATGACGAATGAACATATATTTTTTTGACATGTTCTGACAGAAATTATAACATTAGTGGTAATAATAATGGTGTAAATGTGTCACTTTTTCATTATAATACAAACTTACATTCTTAACACTGTGTAATGCTGAGCGTTAAGCTTTGCCTATTTGCCATTAAACTTGAGCTATCAATTGGTCTTTCCATGGTTTCTGTTAAACTGCTCATCATAGGCATCTTTTGATCGCCCTCACCTGCCCACAGAGGGAGGCACATAGCGCGTGCCGCGGGGATAGGGTGTGCCTAGGCACACCCGGCACACCCTGTGCGCACTTCTATGCTGTTCATATTTAAAGGAATCCTCTTACCACTGGTGGTGTTGCTCCCACTGAAGTTGTTAAGAGGACAGGTGTGACTGAACAGTGCCTTACTGTCCGGTATTAAACTGTTTCTCAGTGGTTTAACCCCAAAGTTGGTCCCCACACACCCAAACAGCTTAGTTTCTTTTCTTACTTCTTCTATATTAGTAAAGTTCACCAAGCAGCTGTTGATAAGCTGAAAATGGGAAAAATGTTATTAAGTCCTGTCCTCGAAAAAAACTTCATTGACATTACGTTGTTTAAGGCCTAAGGTTGTTACTTATTTTATAATTTTTATAATTAAAGCACCATCTTCAGGAAAAAGAGAAGAAAACAGAATCCAGCATTGAATTAAACATTTTGCTTCCACATAATTGAGCATAACTTACACAGATCATAACACAGCTTTAAAAGTTAAACTGGTCCCTCTATTGTCTACATAGCTGCCAATCAAGTGCACTATATTTAAATTATGCAATTTCTATTCACAGTTAAAAACAAAACAGAAAAACTGAATACTTGACCGTGTTCCGTAGTTATGAGGTTGAGAAGAGTTGCCAGAGAATCAAACAGAAAAATATGACAGTGTATTGCACAAGTCATGTGCACTAATTATTGCTACTCTGAGTTCCCCATAAATGAATAAAAACAATATTTTTTTCTGATAACAATGCACAAGCTCATATTTTTCAAGTGATGTAAAGATCATGACTGATAATTAATTATTTAGTAAGGATGCGTATGGTATTTTATTTGTTAAAATGTTGCCATAGCTGTAAAGATTTGGTTAAACGTTCCCAAATGCTTGAGTTGAGAGACCTCACCTACACTGTATGCATTGCTATGTGAATTCAGATGGTGGTTTCACTTGTGATAGGTGGGAATAGGGTAGATTCTAGATGAAATGGTGCTCTGTCCAAAATGCAAACATACAGCTACCCCTGACACAGACCTGACATAATATTGAAGAACTGTAACACATAAAGAACTTTGTCTAAACTAATAGGAATGGCTATGAGAAGGAATATTAAATTCTCTCAAGGGCAGTAAAAAAAGGAGACTTACGATGGATGCTTACCATGCATGCCTTTGCTTGTATTACTATCCTGCTGGATGAAAGCAAAATAAGAAACCCCAACCATCACATTTCCTCAAAACTACACGAACAGCAAAATAACACATATCACCATTCATGTTTGAAACTAAAAGGCAGCCAGACAATGTAAAATAAAACCCAGGTCCAAAGACACTAACAGACTTATTCATTGAACACAGAATTTTAGGAAATGCAAAAGCTGTGATTATAACTGATTTATGGGATTTTTCAAACTATCTATTGAAGCCTCACTTTTGTTATTCACATTTAGTTTGCTAAGCATTTGTGTTTAGTAAATACTAGACTTGAGCATTTATTTTCGAACAAATCGGGATATTCATATGAATTTTGGGCAGTTGACAACTGGTCCAAAATCCATACCTCCACAATGCTACATGGACAAAGGCTGAAAACTCGATGGAAAAAAGATGATGATGGTTAGTGGATTCTATTTACAAATCAAGTAAGAAGTGTCTTATAGAGGGAAAAAAGAAGGAGCATCTCTACATTTCTATATGTAAATAATATATAATATATAGATAAATATAAAGAGAGATTTTTTAAAAGTACACAAGTTGGCTACTTTTTGCACTATTTTAGTTAATCGATTTGTTTTTCCCCAAACTGCAAGGATAAAGTCCATCTGCACTAAAACTGAAAATGCCACATGGCATTTTTGACATTCAGTTTGGGCTTTAAGACAAATTATGAATGTATGTGATTGTTTATTTTGAAAGTTACAATTGGAAGATTATATTTGAAAAAAATACACAAATACATTGAAAAAAATACCGTAACACAAAGTTACATAATGTAATAAATGCAAAATTATCACTCACCATACCCAAATCTAGCACCACCGTATCTTTGTCTTTGTGGATATTTCTCTTTATGTAACACCTATCTCCTGGTCCGCACACTCCCAAACTGGTCTCTTCTTTCATTTCTCTGCTTGGGGACAATTCCTCAAGCAGGTAAATCCTCCTGTGTGATGTTGACACACTGGCTTTGTTGCCAACATGCCAGTATCAGCTAGTGAGTTTTGGCTTTGGAGTTTCCAAAGCAACCACAGCATGTGCGCGGCACCTTCCTGTTAGGGATTAAATTGTTTCCCAAAGTCATGCCCAAACAGCTCTGTCTGCTCTCTCCCAACTTCCAGATTAGGAATGTTTGCCAGGCAGCCATTGATAGGATGAGAATTAGAAAACAGTTTAACCCCTGAAGGTAAGACATATACACTCTCATAACAACTTCACAGACTTTACGCAGTTTTAGGGTTTGGTTATTCATTTTACTATTTTTATAATTAATTCACCATTTCAAAGAAAAATTCATCTGGCATTCATTTAAACAATTTGCTTCTAAATAGTTGAGCATAACTTACACGGATCATAACACAACTTTAAAAGATAAACGGGGCTTTCTATTGTCTACATAGTTGCTTTTAAAAGGCACTCTATTAAAATTATTCAATTTCTATTCACTGGTAAAAAAACGGAATACCCGACAGTGGTCTGTAGTTTTTGAGGTTGTGAAGAGTTGCAAAACATCAAACGAAAAAATATTTGAGTGACAATATATTGCACAAGTCACATGCCCTAACTAATGCTACTCTAAGGTGGACCTCACAAATGAAAAAAAGTATTACTTCAGATAATAATACACATGCTGATATTTTCTGAGTGATTTGAAGATCATAGATGATGATTAATTATTCAGTACGGTTACATATGGTGATTTATTTATTTTACATGCTTTTACGAGGACTAGTGGGAAGATATAAGTACCAGGAGCTTTAGCCAATGTCCTCTGTAGCTCAGTCAGCCTCTTATAGTAGAGCTGCAGGTACACTTACGAAGGGTGCAAAACTCAACTTCTGCAATGTCTGTGTTTGAGGTTGGACAGGAAGTTGAAGGAATCACTTCCCATCTGCCAGCTAACAGACTCTTACATGTCAAATGCAGCTCATCAAATGAGGAAAGAATATATAAGCCCAATATATGGAGTAAAGTGAAAACCAAATACCTTCACATTACAAATCTCTGTCCCTGATGAAGAGCCCTTGAGGCACAAAATGCGTAAGTGTCAACGTGGTTGTGCCTTCCCCCTTGCTGTGTTGTTTCAGTCAAGATTTTTAATGTGAAGAAAATGAAGGTATTTGGGTTTACACTTTATTGCGCTTATATGGCAGTGTAGTATAAAAAAAGTGCATTCTTTCCTCACCTCACCTCTTGCTATGGAGAGATGGAAGTTGTCTTAAATCAGTTAAATTCATTAAACTCACTTCTATGGACCTTTTTTTTGTTTTGGGGATGGGGGGGAGGCCAAGGGTCTTTTTAGGAATCTACAATTCTGTACCTACAGGCATCTGACATGCTGACATGTACATCCAGCCCTGCCTTTAACTCTGAATTAATAAGAATGCATCTAAGGACATAAGAAAGAAAATTCAATATTAATATATGCACATGCAGTGAGAGCACATTAAATCATATTTCTACTGTATTTCCTTTTCTGTTCTGGTAGTGCTAACAGGACAGCATGTGAGCTGGTAATGTACACATGATTGCCAAAGTCACAAAATCAAGAGAGCTGGGGACCCCATGGTAATTTTTTTTTTTTTATTTTAAGACAAAGCATATAATTCACCTTCTAAAAAAAAAAAAATTATAGAAACTAAATTCCTGAAATTATAAAAACATAGTCTTGCCTTTTCCTCTAGGTATATAATTTCTGTTATTATTCTCTTTTTTTATTATTATCTGCACACCATGTTTACTTATCTAAGACATTTTACTTCAACGTAACGGTTGTGAAGATAATTTCAATGAAATGCAATTACATTGCTACAATGTTGCCCATTTATATGGCTCAAGTAAGATAAATCATGGTCCACCAAATGTTTCCTGATAATTGCTGGTCAGTGGCTGGGTTAAGGAGAGACAATCACGATAGCCATCCAGTATGCAAATGACATCCAACATTCAAGGAACACACATGAAATGCAAATTGGTTCCATTCATAAGCAGAGACTGGAATTGAGTGCCTTTGTGACAGTGTTTCATTTGTAAAATATATTTATTAAATAATTTAATCAAGCTATTGTAAAGATCATATTCTTTACAGCCAGCAGACATTGGTGAATTTTCCACACTTTAGAGTGTACTTTGATTATATGCAAAGAACGTGCCAATTCCCTGTGCATTACCGGAATATAAAATAAGAATGAATGCATGTTAAATGGACTATATTTTTTCAGCCTCACCAACTCCCTAACTCTATAAATAAAGGAATTTTAAGATGTATATTTTGCATGTTTGGCAAGAATTTAAATGTTTTATGCATATTTCCTATTGATGAAAAGTGACAGGAGGTGAAAACCAAAAAAGCAAGAGTGCACGTCAGGTACGCAAGAGAATTGAGATAAAACAATCATGTCCTATAGCCTAAAAACAAGTGCATCAAACACAAAATGCATTATGTGAATATGTCAGTTTTGGGGGGTTTGTTTAAAGTGGTTTTTACAAGGTGCTGTTACCCATGTATGTTTTAAATGCAACACAAGTTGTTGTTTTTTTTACCTTGTGAAAGAGCATTGTTTTGCCAGGTTATCTCACCTGGGTTGACATTAGCCAGCCTTTCCCCCCCTTCTCATATCCTGCAGCCCCATGTCCTCTTCTTGCTCCCTACATCCCCATGTCCCCAGTTTGCACCGTACAGCCCTCTGTCCCATGCTCACACCCTGCAGCCCCATGTCCTGCCCTCACAACCTGCAGCCTCATGTCCACTTCTTACACCCTACATCACCATGTCCCCATTTCGTACCCTACAACCCCATATCACACTCTCATATCCTCAGGCCCCATGTCCCCTTCTCATATCCTCAAGCCCTATGCCCTCTTCTCCTCACACTCTGCAGCCTCTGTCCCCCTCTCACATCCACATCACCATGCCCCCCCGTCCTCCCCCACACACACAGTACACATGGGTTGCCCTGAGGTGTATTAAACAAATATGTTCACTTTGGGGACACATGCATGTCCATGCTCATAACACTACATACACCCTATCTGGCTACACTCTTCTAGGTCTGTTCTGCCTTTAAATGCCAGTGCACATTTTTTGGTCCTAGTCCTGACTGACACATACACAATAGGTATGGTTCTCTGGCAGAGAAGAAAGACTTTCTTTCTTCCATTTTTAAATTGTAAATTGTCTCAGACCGATGCTAGATTGTGAAATGAATTGATATTCTTTTATTGTGTCACTCTAGAATGCATGGGGAATAAATATCTGCTGATAGAATTATTTATTTGTAGAGACGGTGATACAGCTTGTGTTTACAGTATTGAGTTCAGAGATGTGACCTCTCCTGGATAGCGGCATGTCTAATTTTCAATAGTGGTAGGGTGTTTGGTACTACTCTAATTTAATGGAAAAATAGCAAATACTTTTATCATCACCTGCTTTGCACTCACAGAAAAAAATGATCTTGTTCCATTTGTTTCAAATCTTCATACCTTAGCTGTAAACACAATCTGATAATTCGTATTATTGAAAGAGGTTTATTCCACTGTTCCTTAATACAGCCTCATACTCCCTGACAATCTTGTCAGACAATGATTGTAACCCTACAATCAGAGTGTACTGATACTACATTCTATGTTAGATGTCCTCAAATATATTAAGGTTTTGTGTGCAGCAGTGCAGGACATTGTATGTTAGCATTGTCTTAATGGTTCTGTATAATATGTAAAAAAAAATTACAAATTAAATTAATTATTTTTCTAACAGTTTTTTCAAACAACGCTCACAGATAAATTCCATTACAGTTTTGTTCCGAGCTGGATTATGGTTTAAATTAACATGATGTAACTGTAACCATCCCTTCTGTATTATCATAACCAAATCAATATCAATATGGGAGCAGATGGTCATTGAAAAATATTTTCTGCATAGTGGTCTATACTTAATTTCCCATCTACAAAGGCAGGATTAAGCCTAAACATCTAATGGAGACCTTGTCAGAGACAAAAAGACAATGTCTTCTGTATAAGAGAGCTTTGTACTGTGACCCAACTTAGCTATGGGCTTCTTTTTTTAAATCTTTTATGACAGGTTATAGCTGAAAATTATGAGAACACTGATGGATACTTCTGGATACAGAAATTGTTATGATGACAATCAGACTACATTCTTGTCTCTTCGTACTGTTTCTGTAGACCAGAAAAAGCACATATTTGTGCAAAAAATATTGTATGTGTCTTAAATCCTGCTGTGCTGAGATCCAGAGACCATTAAGGAGTCCCAGGGGGCATCTTACATCTAATGTTAACAGGAGCAATATTTTCAAGGTTTGTAGAGCACTTATTTTTCTTTGTAACATTATTTTTTGTCTTAAAAGTGCATTTGCCCTTACTTGCTAGCGAGAGTTGGCTTTGAAATACAAATACTAATTAGTTTTCTTATTAGTACAGTGCAGAACTATAGTCATAAGAAATGTTTGTGTATAAGATCTTTACCACAATGGGAAGGTAATTCACTAGTCAGGTGGAAAAATCTTTACTTAACCCATGGCCTGCCGTTTTCTTATGCTCTCCTGAAATACATACTGCAATATAAATCCATTAGTTCCGAAATCTGGGCTTAGTAAAAAGAAAATGGTATTTTTTTATGCTATATTTTATGCATGCACATAAAATCTTTGTTATATTATCAACACCTACACTTTTATACTGCCTCTGCACTGCCATTTTTTACAGTTGTTTTCACATGGGTAAAACGCAAAGGAATTGTTAGAATCCAAATGATCTTTTACTTTAGAAGTTTTTAAGCTGTAGGCAAGGCTACGGGGGATATGCAGCAGATTATTGTAGATAAACACACAAAAAAAATTATATGTGATTTTTTTTTTTTTTTTTTACAATTCCTTATTTTTGATGTGCATAGAAATAGTACACTGCCCCAATAGCAAACACAAAGTGAATGAAAAAAGAAGGCACATCATTGCGAGGCATACAAGATTATTGTACAATTTATGAATGAAAAAGTAACATGCTTAGTAACATGTACTGCAGTCTAATAGTGAAAGACAAGATGACAATTGTATCAGCTGGGTGAGATGTAGATAGATTAGGTCAATCAGTGTGATTGATAGTAAGCAAAGGAAAAACAATAGTTACAAATATCTAGATTCCTAGGGTCTAGTGTTAAGCTCACGGTAAGTATCAGTACCCCTATTCTATGGGTAGGAGAGCAAAACTGTTTAATCTGATGCTTATGTCTGCGTGAAGCAAACTGGTTAAAGACGTGATAGAATAAACTTCGATAACTTCCATCTGCTGTGGTAACTGTGATGCTAGTAGATCTTTAAAACATAAAAAATATATTTGTTCTATCTGAACATAAAAGGTATGGAAATAAAAAATAAACTGAATAAAAAAAAGAGATCAAATATGTGGTTAGATCATAGAGTCCAGTTCCCCTCTGGGGACAAAAGGTGTGATGCTCGAAACATCTCAAGTATGGCTAGTAGTTGGTAAAAGAGTTGGCACCGGCAGGCCCTGTGCCTGTAGAAGGTTTGTGTCTTCCGATGGTTCCGATGCTTAGAAATATTTTCCATCACAGGTGACTGTGAGAGATGTTGACAAGTCCACCAGCATTCTGGAGTGCTTTATAGGTTGCATTGTTTTACACCACGTCAGAGTAGCCCAACTTAAGTCCTAGATTTAATTGTTGTGGGGTTTTCCCTTTTATGAACATTTTGTTTGTCAGCAATATTCTGGCAGCATAAAATAATATCATGAGAAGCAGTGTTTGGTGCTTGAGGAGATTTTGAGATACAATATATATCATCATAGGAGAACTGTTTGATGAATTTTGCTGGTAGAATAGCAGTAATAAGTTGCCTGATGAAATAAGGAAGTTCCTCTGGGTGCAGTGTCTGATACTCCGTAGATCTTGATGTTCTTTTGTTGCCCCTTGTCATGCAGTTGATCAATTCAGATGGTAAGGTGTTTGTAAGGTTTGTAATTGCTGCAGTGAGCCTGCCCAGGGCACTCAACCCCTGCTATATGTTGATGGTGTCCTCTTCAGTAGCTTGTATGCTGTTTTTCACCATCTGCACCTCCATTTTTAACACATTGAGCTCAGCTGTTACCATGGTCTGGAGGTGTAGCAGTAGATCTTGGATGTCACTTTTGATGGGGTTATCCACCAGGGTCAAGTGGTGGATGCTAGCATCTGGCGTTATCTTGGCTTTCTCTATGTGGAGGCTGATCTGGTTTCTGTGATTTGTTACCCCTATTTGTGTCAGATGAAACTCGAGGCGGACTCTCAGAAGGCAAGTCTCTGTCATGGATATCTTAGCCTCAATAGTCATTGCTAATCAGCTGCATGATTCCCGGGCGGTAGGCCTTGAGTCCTAGATGTTGAGTTTTGCCCCTTTTCGCATTCAAGAAAGGAATACACTGATTCAGTGCAACTTTCCCAGTGCAGGGGTGGCAATTTGGCCTTAGGATGTTGAGTGCCTCAAGAAATAGGGGTAATTTTTGAGAATTGTGCTAGGAGCTGTGAGGAATGGCATCTGCCTTGGTTCTCTGCTTAGCATCTCCCTCCATGATTTTTTCCTTTTATGTGTCAATAAAGTTTGCTTATTTTATTAAAGCAACATTTATTCTTAGAATTAATTTCATTTTACACTTTTACATTTACACCTTGTCCTCACAAACATATATTCCCTTAAAATCTTATATCCATATTACAAATTTACACAATCCATAGTTAACCTTTTTTATTTTTTAGTTACTAGGTTGTGAAAATATATCAAATGTGACTGGTCCCCTTTTTGCATTTAGGAGATATTTTACTTTGGCATAAAATAAGGATTACATTTTTTTTTTTTACAATACTGAACAATGTTAGTGTAAATATATTGCTTAGGTGTGATGTTAGAGAAAATTATTTGTAGATTTCTGGACCAAATAATGCAAAAGGGCAATTAAGGAGGTGGCCTTCAAATGACAGCTTGATGGGGAAGTTAGCACCTAGACCAAGGAAATTATCATTGTTGTATCTGATACCTTGAAAAAGGGGACACCACAGTATAAATGTATTGAGCTGCACATTCTGATTTTGTATTTTCTTTAGTATATTTTTTTTCTATTCTTTATTTTTGCAGTTCTTAGACATATATGAGGGAGAAGACAACACAGCAAAATCAATATATGAACAAAGGGTCAATTGAGAGTGTCTAGACTATCGCACTTCTTGTTTTTGATAACAGCAATATAAATGGTTTGCCAAACCTATAGGTGATTGGCTGAGTGTGGTTTAAAGCTACGGTGTACAGTAAATAATAGGTGCACAGTATACAATATGGATTACAATAAGAGCAAACCAGTTAGAGATATAAAGAGCAGACAATATTGTGGGGTAACTTGTGGGGATAGGTGAAACAGCTCCTTGAATGAGTATGAGATTGAGCAGGACAATTGGAGCTTGGGGGGACTGATGAACAATTGTCTTACCGTGGACTGATGAACAGCAAGGCTTTTGGAGATACTCTTGCAACTGTATATGTGAAATAACATTAAGTGGTCTTGCTATGCAAGACCACTTAACTAGAAAAGCTACAATTTCTGGGGAAATTGTGTGAAGTGTTCTTGGCTCCACCAGTAGTCTACAACTGGAGTGAGTGGAGTAACTGTTATTATTTATTTATATAGCACATTTAATTGCAACGTTGTTGCCCAAAGTGCTTCACAGTTACATAAAAAAAATAAATTTATAAAAACATTAGCCGGTGTACAAAAGGCCCTGTCTATGACATCACCTGCTACTCCAGCCTGGCAAAGGTCAGAGTATTTTGGCGGTTGCCATTTTCAAACGGTCATATTTTAAAAACTATAACTCGTACAGCGAAGAGCTCTATATTGTGAGAATCACAAGACCCAGACCTACATTTTTGAGCTGGCTAGAGTGGAGTTTCAATGAATGTCAATGAACGGCGTGAGTTGCAAACAAATGGTCATATCGTGCAAACTATCAGGACTATGTCTTAGCTGAATGTTTTGATATAAGATTTGTGTAGGTGGACCTGAAAATAAGGGAGTGGTGGCAGTTTAGAAATCATGTCCTGATTTTTCAGCTTTTGCCAGCTCCCACTCTAGTTTTGAACATTTTGCCATTCATTCCCATGAGGTTTACCTTTGCAAAGTTTGACATTTCTGAGATTTTTCTTCAGTGTTGAAGCGGAATATCAAACTTTGCAGTCTCTTCTTTATTATTGAATGTTGGCCTAAATCTTATTGATTTACCCAATTCTAAAAATAGCTATATAGTAAGTATTGATTTGCTTATTTTTAATGCTGCATGAATAAGCTCACCCCTAAAACAAATGAATCCATCTTAGCATTAAAATTTTGGAAGTATGAGAAACAAGTATACTGTATTGATATATTATATGTAATGTAATCCATTGCATATGTATCTTGCAATGTGCTTTCACATTCTGCCTGCTCTGTTCTCTGATTTTTAACTATAACTGAATACCATTTTAAATATGTGACTAATCAGAAGAACAAAACAAACTTTAAAAAAAATAAAACGAAGTGGAGAGTCGCCTACTTTTGAAATTTATGATGCTACCAAAAAAATGCGACAACATCTGCCGTCAACTTTTACAAAGGCCAAAACATCTGGTAGAATTTAATGAAAAACAAAACATTTAATTATGAATCACATTCTTCTTGTTGTGTTCTAAATGACATTGTGAAGTGAAAGTTGTAATAGATATTTTTTACAAAGCTAAAGGAAGTTGGATCTCATTACAGTGTACTGGTGTACAATGATTTCCAATAAACATGTAATCATTTTTTTAGTTTAATCTCACATTTACTATGAACCCTTGCAAATTGAAAATAATTGACCTGATAAAATTAGAATTGTCACAGAAACACAGTCTGTCTCAACTAAAAAATATGATTCTATTTTTTTTTCACATGGTCTCAGATTTGTCATGCAAAGTCTTGTGAATTGTATTTCTACAGAAATATCAAATTTCTAGAGCTTTCAATAAATGGATTTGCTCCTGCAGTTATCCAAGCTTGATATATAAAGCGTGTCAGTGTTGTTATCTTTAGACAAAGGCTCTGTGTTTGAAATGACAATATGTTTTTAATCAAATAGATTATTTGCAATTTGTAACATTTTGCGGTTATCCACAATCATGAATATTCAGGTTGTTCTAGCATAAAAAGTATAAGAATGCAACAATTAGTATAAACATTTTAAATCAAGACTCTTATTTTTTTAGAACAAAAAAAAGCTGAAATGCAAAATCTCTAATGAGACACAGAGGGGTATTCTAAACCCCTACACACTTATTAACCCTTAATACATGTGTTTTTGTTTTTGTTCTATGTATTGAGGGTGCGTACTGTATTGGGGATGTATGCGCATGACTTAATTTTGTACGTTTAGTTTTTTTTTGGAGCTCAGTTTTTAAATATGCATGTCTTTAACTGTGATAGATCTGGAGTTTCCTAAAATTAAGCATTATTTTTCATGTCTATCAAAATCTATCAAAAAGTATGGTGGGGCAAGTTTATGGGGTATGACCCCAGTTAGGAATTAATCTACCATCAGAGACGTGGTGGAAAAAGCATAGCAATACTGTAGTTGTTGGTCAAACTGCATTGGTCACAACATCTGCAATAGAGGCTTGATATGTGTTAAGGGAGCATTCTCTAAAATAATTACAGCATTTGCTACACATTGAAACAAAAGGAGTCATGCACTTAAATTGGAGCTCACTGACAAGAACAATTCACATGTTAGTTGCTAAAGGCCATAAAAGTACAACCTCAAAAAGTAACATGCAACTGAATCAGCATCTCTGTCATCTGGTCTCATGAAAAACTCTGTGTTGTGAGTTTCACTAAGCACTAATTTATGGCAGCAGCAGGACTACCGCTTAGAAATAGCTTACAGCCAATGCACCAACAATGCTGCTTAACCTTTTGTCTGAAGGTCAAAACCTGGACTAGTGTGAAATGGAAAAAATAATATGATCTGATTAGTCATTTATCAACCTATTTGGAAAACTTCAGAAAATATTTGTTGTCGACTTTCTAACTTAGAGGGAGGATGGTCTTTAATGATATGGTCTGCCATCTTATTGGAAGTGACTGCTTTGCAATGCTGTAAAACTGTTGAGAATTGTAAATCCATTTATTTAGAGCTAGGTGGATTCACTGTTCACTTGCGTATGGCCTATATTCCTGAATGGACATGGCTTTATAAAGACAAAACAAAGTCAGAGAAGTCCCAAGTACATATTTACATCCTGTGCCCTGCAAAGAACCTGTAACTTTTTTTATTTTTTTATTAAGAATGCTATATTATCCAACAACATACATTTTAGGATTTTATCACAACATTTCAAGACTTATTGAAGCTGTTCTGAAGGTCAAAGGGTGTCCTTATTCTTCATTACGTCCTTAATACTAATATATATTTCAGGGTTTTTTTGTCCTCAGCACAGTGTGACAAGAGTGGACAAATGTTTCATCATTTTTGTTGAAATATATGAATGTTGACCCCTGTTACTTGACAAACGAATGCTTGTCATTTATTTTACATCAATTTAGATGAATACAGGCAAGTCATTGAGAAGTAAAAATAATGTAGGATTATGGGAGCAAATCAATGCTTCTGGAAAATAATACTTGTGTAATAGTTTTTCTAAAAAGGGCCAAATGAGTTGATTTCATGTTTCGGATAGTACATTGGTTTGTGCAATTTTTGCTGGCTCAGAACATATATGTTCATTGGTGGAGATATGATGTTTGGAAAACAGTGCAGAGAATATGACTCATGTTTTGCCCAGAATAAATAAGCTCACATACTGGGTGTACTTATAATAATTGTCTTATTGCCAGACATGTGCTAGATAAAACTATGTTATATGTAGTGTTTCATGGGAAGTATTCTGTAATTTGAACCTGTAAGGGTTTAATATAGTCTTTACTTCTTAGAACATCAATTTAGGCTTCAGATACATTGTCTACAAGTTTAACAGACATTGTTCATTGTAAGTATCTGCAGCTGTGCCAGTTGAATTGCCCTTAATTATTGTATCAATCCATAACAAGTTATAGAATAAAGAGTAACCTCTAATCTAAATTTAGATGACATAGCTGCAAGATATCATATAGGCCAAAAGACTCTAGGGCAGGAGTACGCAACCTTTGGCTCTACAGATGTTGTTGACTATATCTCCTATAGTGCTATAATGCTGGCAAAGCATCAGGGGAGATGTAGTCCACAATATCTGGATTGCCGAGGGTTGTCTGCTCCTGCTCTTGGACTTATGTTAGAGAATAGCAAGAAATCTTTTACTAATGTTTCTATGTTAAATTTGGTGATGTTAAAGGTCCTGGCAATCTACTTTTTATAATGGGTGAACACTTTAATTTGATTAATAGAGGCCCTTTTTGACTTGGTATTTATTAACACACTAGTTGAGTACAAGGGTATTTCTTTATATATAGGTTATTTTTACATTGTAGTCTAGGTTAAAAAAAAGACTAAAATCCATCAAGTTCAACTTTGAAACCCATTCTTTTATGCAATGGATCCAATAAAAAACAAATTGTAGCTATTTCTAATTATGCCACAAAAGGGGAAAAATCATTCCTGACTGCTTCGAATCTTCATGTTAACGTGCATATCAATTATATCCTGAATATTCTGTTTACGCAACAACAAAAATAATCCAAGCCTTTTTAAAAATATCTATATTTTTTTATACATTTTATAATATATTATATATTATAGATGTGTTTAATTTAATTATTATTTATCACTTTCACATTAAAGGTAATGGTTTGTATGTAGTGTACTAACAAAAATAACAAGGGTTTACCAACCTAGCCTGATCCTATATATTAAAACACTTGAGCACAAAATGGTGGTGCTGGAATAAGAAACTTTAATAATAATATAATCATTCACGATCATCTCAAATTGCAAGCATATACTGGGCAGACCAATGACTTTCCAAATGCTGTTCTCTGTAATGAGGATCAACCTAATGATAATACAATGACTCTAAAACATAAGCATAGCTATGCATCCCCAGCATACGTGGGTATGTCTTATCAACATTATAATGATCTGTTTGGAACAGATGTTATTATAGGAGATAGGTCCTTTGGTGAAATGTTCTCTGCTATTATTGTAGAATGGATTCCATTGTGATGAATGAGTAATCATGCTGGGAAACCTCATCCATAACAAATTCTCTTTCCCATTAACAGGGAGATTATTGGTAAGCACAATTGTCAAAGCTGAAATGGAGCAGTGCAATAATCAGTGCAGACCTTGAGATGTTTATATTCCTCGTCTGACCCGCTTTTAAAGATTTGTTTCTTTAATACGACAGAATGCAATTTTAGCTATAATAATATCTGGGTACTGCACCTGGAAGATGGTTGGCTTTTCTAATTCAGTGCTTCTGACTGATGATAGAATGATTGGGCAGTAGAATTCCATTTCGAAAGCAGTGATGTAAAAGAGGTCTGTTGAGCGGGTATGTAGTGGCCCATCCATTGTTAATTCAAGATAGACAAAAAAGCCTCTTCTATTTACTTTAACATTTAGACTTTATGAAGTGAAGCCTCAGCAAATCCGTCTTTGATTCCTCATGGGCTTTCTCATGGATCTCTGTTTTAATGTCCCTTACCAGCATTTGGAATTGTTGCATAAGAGCAGTGGACATAGAGCTCAGTAATTGTTGAATCTAATATTCTTTGACTGCTCATTATTAGGATCGGAGGTGTTATCTGACTTTGTGTGTTTGTGGAGATAAATTCGCATCTGTTGATGATGCCTTCACCAACATTCTTGCCTGTCTGATGTCATCTCGGTATTGAGACATAGATTGACCTTCCTTCATTTTCATATCAGATACCCTCACCATGAAAAACACAAAATGTTTGTCCTTATATCCCTTACTGAAAAAAAAATGGTTCAAGTATGTTTTTGATAGTTTGTTTAAGTTTAAAAGAGATGCTTGCTAGCATTGTTTGAATGAAGATAAAGCTCTGCTGCAATATGGTCGTGTTAGTCTGATCACATGAATGTTCTGTAGAAGATTTTATTTATTTTTTCAAACAAGGCAGGATAATGTATGCATACACCAGCCCCCAGATGAGGTGCAAGTAGGTGACAATAAGAATCATATGAACAGAGTTACAGATTACATTTATAGTTACAAAGATCTGATTTCGGGCACAAGAAGGATTCTAGGAATGTACAGGTAACATGGGGGTCAAACCAAAGTGTATTTGTGTCTCAGCGCAATAAAGTGGGATCCCCATAAATGAGGATTTCTAATTACTGCTATGTTCCGCTATGAGTTGTAAATAAAGCTGAAATCAGGGTTATGGCCGATTGCAACATCATGTGCGTTTCGTGGCTCAATGCCGGGGTTCCCTCGTAGCCTATATGTGGGGATGGGTATCTCATCGACAAGTGCTTATGCTGCGGTCGAACTTTATGCATTGATAACCTTCATTTAGTGCAATCGTATTTGTAGTGTCTGCAAAGAGTGGGAATACTATTTAATGGCTTATTTGTTTAGGTGTGTGATATTCTTCAGGTGTGATGGCCTTTAAGGCAGTACAAACAAATATCAATAACATAACGGCAACAAGGCAAGGGGGACATGTTACCCAAAAGTTACCTGGGTTTTCAAGGCAATCTTCAGGGCAGTGGTACTTGAGACTTTCTAGAGGTGCATTTCCGTAATAGTAAGAGATAATGACATACCGGGTTGTTGGCAGCTTGCAAATCAGAAACCTTAAAACATTTTGCATACATTGTATCACCGGGATCGAATGCTCCTGTCAGAAGCGGCAACCACATCCCAGATATACCTGGGAACATGGGCCCTGTGCAGGGGAGTCTGAGGTTGCATTAGTAAATCATGTCGTCACGTCAGGGACCTTCATGAGTCAATAGTCAATAGATGTTGCGAGGCTAGATACCCTGGAGGGCATGGCGTGTTTTGGTCATGATACACATTAAATGTAATGGTGGGACTAACTTTTCTTGTGTAATCCCCTGGTTAGGGCGTATTAAAATCCTAATGTAAGAAGGGGGTTGTGTTTCACACCAAGTAAAATGGAATTGTGTTTTCAGGTGTTGCCCTCTGCTTGCTGGGAGCGTGACATTGAGAGCCTCCGATTTACTCATGTTCAGCTTAAGGTTCGACAGCACTCCGAACTCTCGAAAGGCATGGAGGAGGTTGGGCAAGGAGACTACTGGGTTGTCCAGGAAGAAAAGCATGTTGTTCGCAAATGCGGCTACCTTGTGCTGTACGCGGTTCAGTTTGTACCCCGTATTACCCCCATCCCGTCTGACCGCCTTCAGAAATGGTTCTAGAGAGAGGGCAAACAGAAGGGGGGACAGGGGACACCCTTGCCTGGTGCCATTCCGGATGAGAAATGGCGTTGAAAATGGTGCTGCTACCCCTGGAGGAGTCCATTCAGGGGTCCAGTGGTAGATTGAGATCTCCGGTTAGCAAGAGGGGGCCGTCCCTGGAACTTTTTTAGGAGGGATAGGGTTTTAGCTATGAACAGGTGTTGCCCTTTATTAGGGCAATAGACTGTGGCAAAGGTGAATTTCTGGTCCGCAATTGTGCCTTTTACAAATAAGAATCTACCCATGGGGTCAGCATGTGTTGCGGTTCAGTGGAACGGGACAGTCTGGGTGAAAATGGTCGCCACGCCTGTTCGCTTAGCGTCTGGATTGTTCGCGTAGTAACCCAGGGGAAATAGTCTATCACTAACCATGGGAGCATTAACTTCTTTAAAGCGTGTCTCTTGCAGGAACGCGACTGAGGCCTTGTGGGACCACAGCATCCTAAGCAGTTGTCTAGATTTCATGGGGGTGTTAAGCCCTCGAACATTATTGGACCAGAGCTTTATGGAAGCGGGGCCATGGTGGAGCCAGCCACCAGGCAGATGAGGTGGGTGCCAAGAGCGAGAAGAAGGGGGAGAGAGAAATGAAAGTTATTGGTTATTAGTGGTTGGTGAGGGGAGTGTGAGGTGGGAGTGATATGATACCTGTGAGTATCTTACGGCAACTTCGACCCTGGGTAGAATATTTTTAATTTAGTTTAATATAAACTCAAATTAGGGTCAATGCTCCTTTGTGGAGACTTTAATTGTAATCAAAATCATACCTTAACAAAGTAAACCACAGAGCCCTTTGTATAGGAATACATATTTGTGTTGTCACACAAGGTGTAGCAAGCTCTTTGGGTCCTATCAGTGACATTCATTTTCTACTATTTTTTTCTTTATCACACAGAAGATGAACCCACAAGGGGGAGACTAGATTAAATACTGTTGCATGAATAGCTCTGTGAGATGTTTAAGAAAAGGGGATTGCACTCTTAGATCTTGCTTAACAAAAAAAGCTTTGCTTAATTCTTCTATAATGCTGTGATGATAACTTTACCATAGAAAATCAGTGGAAGGCTTTGAAAAGAAGATTAAATCTCAAATGAGGGCTGCATAGAATGTGGACCAGAGACATCTATGTGTCATGTAGAGATTCTTTCTTTTTAGGTTTTCAATTATATTTGTAATAATTCTTTCAGTTGCATTCTTAATAATTAAAACATACATGCAAACATGTGAGACTGCACCTACGAGTTTTAATTCAAGCAGTAACTGTTGTTTATTAATTAGGCAGCAACATACTGAACTAATGCTTAATGATAATTCTTAATAGTAATAATAAATTTTTTTAATAAAACTGTAAAAAAATTTCATATTTAAACATTAACATTTCTAATAATATCTTATACATGTGCCCATTTACAGCAAGATTTTCCAATCTCAGCTCTTCAGCTGCTCTAAAAGTTCCCTAACTCCCTACCAGTTTAGGGAAATAAAGTCAAACAACAGCTGGAGGGCAAAGGTCAATTCTAAATACTCTCTACCGAGCTTAAGTTCTCAATGTTGTGTACATATTTCCCTTTGATATTTATAATTTTTCCCTCAAAATTCAACTAATTCATAAGGAGCACATTTTTATTTAACAATCATACACTATAACACAGCATAAAACCACTGACAGGTGACAGATGTCAAGGGGAAGCATATAATAGGCAGCAAGTAAACAGTTCTTGAATTTTATGTTGGAAACAGTAAAAATAGGTGACCGTAAATATTTGAGTGACCTTAACAAGGGCCAAATAGTGATGGCTTGATGACTGGGTCAGAGCATCTCCAAATGGCAAGTCCAGTATGCAGTGGTCAGTACCGAGCAAAAGTAGTGCAAGGAAGAACTACCAGTGTTAGTGTTGTGTGTGTGTAAGACTCATTGATGCACGTTGGGAGAGATGGTTACTCATCTGGTCCGATCATTCAGAGCACACAGCCCATTACAGTTTGCTGTACATGAGGCTGCTTAGCTGTAGACCAGTCAGAGTGCCCATGATGACCACTTTCCACTGCCAAAAGCACATTAAGTGGGGATGTGAGAACTGGACCATGGGGCAATGGAATAAGATTGCCTGGTCTGATGAATCACATTTTCTTTTAGACCAAGTGGATTGCCAGGTTTGTGTGCATCACTTACCTCAGAGAAGAGATAGCAGCAGGATGCACTATGGGAAGACAGCAGGTCGACGGAGGCAGTTTTATGCTTTGGGCAATATTTTGCTGGGAAACCTCGGGTCTTGGCATGCATGAGGGAATTACTTTGACACGTACCACTTAACTAGAGATTGTTGCATGTCACGTACACACCTTCATGGCAATTGTGTTCCCTGCGTGATATTAGTCAGGTGGTTTTAATGTTGTGGCTGATCAGTCTACACACTAGTGGTCAGTTGCACCTGAAAGTAATTTATAGTATTTAAAGGGAGATATTTATTAAATTAAATCTCAGGGAAATTCAGTTGTCCTGACAGTTGTCCATAGTCTTTCTCCTTATATGGGTGGACGGAAGCAGCAATTGACGATCACAAGCACCAATCAGGATGAGACTTCCGGGTATATATATAGGAAGAGAACAAAAAGCAGGAATCCGATTGATAAAGCCGTTTATGATAAGGTGAAACACGTCTCGGGCAGCCAGGACTTTTAAATAGACCATTATTGGATGGTATTTTATTTATGTACTTTATAATTGTTTATGAATAAATTGTTTTATTTTCTGCTGAGTTCTATGAGCTGCAGCATCCTTTCCTGCTTTACAAGAAGAGTTGTGCCCTCTTAAAGGCACAGTGCTAGGTACACTGAGAGCCCAGTTACTTTGGCTCTCTATCAGGTGAGTAAAATTTGCACATTTTTTATTGTGATACATATATTATAAGGATAACGCACCAGGATCTTGTTCCACTCTTTTTTCTTCTTTCTGAGTACCTGAGCACCAATATAGAAGAAGTTTGGTATTCTCTTGAAATACCCCTGCGTTTGTGACTTGAGCCTATTCCCCCTAGGCTCTAAGCCATGTGAGTTTGTTACATTTGGTGTTTCTCCACTACGTATAAAGCTTTAGACATACTATACCATATTGTCCCCATTTATCTCTCTCTACAGATATTTGTTATACCTATATTTGTATCCCTTATTTTAAGGGTAAGTTATTTCTATTTAGCGCTCCACTGGGTTTTTTTTTTTTGGTGTGACAGTCCTTTTGCACTCAAATCTCTCTATACACTTGCATGTATCTGTGTTAGTTCAGAGGTACTGACACGTGTGTTGAGCTGCTCTTCCTAATTGGGTTCTCGATTCTACTATTTTGAAGTGCCTATTCCTCACAGTTTTTTTGTACATATTATTGTCAGAGAATGTTATACCATATCCATTTACATGAATGAATCATAAGAAGGTGTCAAGGGAATTGTTATAACCACTAAAAAATGCTTGCAAAAAAGTGATTTTTCCGCTCAATTTAGAACATACCAAAAATCTCCTATCTCCGCAAAAGTAGAGCATCTGTTTGTTTGTGAAAAATAGTAGAATTTTGTGCATTTTGCATTAACCTTGAGAAATACTCTCCCAATTTGTTGAGGAGATGTAGAGCACTTGTAAAAAGCATGTGACTTTTCCACTTAAAAGATATGCAATAATAGCGACTAAACACACTATCCTACTCCTCTGAGTTGTAAAATTTGAGTTCTATGTTTTTTCGTGATTTTTATTTCCATCAGTCACTTCTGGTAGATAACAGGAGCAGTTTATTTTCAGAAAATTGTTCTTAGCCTCTGTAGCCTATAGTTGTGGGTGACTGCTCTCAGTCAATGACTGACATAGCGTTCAATGAAAGTTGTATAGAATTGACATTACCCAGCCTCTTACCAGAATCTTAAACTCTAGGTCTGAATTGGATGATAACACCCAATAATGCTGCCGGAAATGGAGTTAAACCTCTGGCTGCTGGGGAATTAAACTCTGTATGCACAGAGTTTCAAAGTTACATACTGCACCTACAGACTCTAGGCTCAATGGCCACTTCAAATCAAGGAAGTGGTCATGGTGCTTGGATCATTTCAATTAGTTCAATAGAAATCTATATGTGAAGACATGTTCTCAGTTCCTATACAAATCAAAGTGAGCACACTGTAAGACAAAGCACCAATAGCACCACTGAGTAACATATATGAATCTGAACAAGTAAAGTAGTAGCTTTAAAGTTTTAAGCAGTAGATAAAGATGAAATAAATACATATATAAAATAAATACTTATACACAGTATAAGAAAAAAGCTCCACCTTAGAGAGATTGAATACCACTCAACAATATCTAAAAAAGACAAAAAAACTGCACATAGAAGGTAGATGGAGCATTAAACAGCAGCCCAGCAGCAGAAGAGACAAGAGTACAGAGGGAACAATAAAAACAAAATAAAAGTCCCAACAAATAATATCCAACGCATTTCGTCTGGTTTGTGGACTTCCTCAGGGATCTGGGACCTTGCTCTGATGTCTTCGTTTAAATATGAATTTTAATTTCAGACCTTTTGATCAGCTGGAGTTCGCATGCGTTCCACTGTGGAACGCAAATCATTTCCTGTGCACTGATGTCATTTCCGGCTTCCGGCTTCCGGCTCTCGGCTAACCGTCAAACACATTGAGATGAAAAAAGACATGCGCGCTTGTTAAAACCTTAAAGAACAGTGTATGGGTATCGAGAATGGCATGATTAATATACATAAGAGACCATATTTTGAATAAAGAAGGATGATAGCAGCAATTTCTGATTCATTCATTACAAAACATATGTACTATGCATTGATACGCCATACACATAGATAGCATATGATATTCTAGATGGGGCACAGGATTTGGTTGTAGTTATTGAATATTAGCCTTGGTTAAATAAAATTAAAATAACTGAAACATTTAAATTGAAAATAACAAGTTGCTCTTATTTTAAAAGTACAACAGGTTTCCCAAAAAGAGCTGTGCAACAACAATTAGTGTGTTCCTTTCCCAAATATTTCTGTATTGGCCTGTGCATCATATAAGTAATAGAAAACCAACAAACATTGGGGGCATTTTGAGAAAGGGATTGACTTTACTAAGTCACTGTGTGTATTACTGACTGCTTTCATTAAAGGACCACTATAGGCACCCAGACCACTTCCGCTTAATGAAGTGGTCAGGGTGCCAGGTCCACCTAGGATTAACCCTTTCTGCTGTAAGCATAGCCGTTTCCGCAAGAGGCGCTTCCGAGCTTCTCACTGTGATTTTCACAGTGAGAAGACGCCAGCATCCATAGGAAAGCATTGAGAATGCTTTCCTATGAGACTGGCTGAATGTGCATTCAGCCAATGATGGGGAAAGGAGGAGGAGAGTCTCCAGCACTGAGGGAGCCTGGCGCTGGAGAAAGGTAAGTGTTTAACCCCTTCCTCTTTGATGGGAGTGGGACCCTGAGGGTGGGGGCACCCTCAGGGCACTATAGTGCCAGGAAAATGAGTATGTTTTCCTGGCACTATAGTGGTCCTTTAACTAAAAGTCTTGGAAATGTCTCAAGCTTGCTTGCTGTTAAATGCCTTGAATTTTAGAATTCAACTTTTGAAGGTGTTTAGACTGACAATTTTACATTAGTCTATTATTATTATTGTTTTTTTTATTTTTATTTATTTAGTGCCAGTAAATTCCATAGCGCTGTACAATGGGTGGACTAACAGACATGTAATTGTAACCAGATTACAACTAGAGGGAGTGGGGTATAGTGACACAAAGGGTATAAGTAGAGTATTTTTGACAGTTGCAGGAGAGGAGTCATGGGGGGAATAGGGTGATTGAAAACCCGTTAACAGTTTAAATGATATGTTCTCCTGAAGAAGTGTATTTTCAAAGATTTTTTGAAGGAGTGGAGACTGGGTGAAAGTCTAACAGAGAAGGGAAGGGAGTTTCACAGAAAAGGTGCAGCCCTGGAGAAGTCTTGGAGGCGAGCATCAGATGTGGGAGTACAGACAGAGGATAGACGTAGGTCTTCAACAGAGCGCCGGGGCTTGGACGGGACATACTTGTGTAATAGGGAAGATAGATAGGTTGGAGCAGCATTATGTAGGGACTTGTAAGCAAGCACCAGAATCTTAAATTGAGCCCTATATCTAACTGGAAGCCAATGTAGGTTCTGACAGAGGGGGGAGCCGTGGGAGGTGCGGGCGGACAGGAAAATGAGCTTAGCTGCCAAATTCATTATAGATTGCAGCGGTGCAATCTGGGAACACGTAAAACCACTGAGAAGGGGATTGCAGTAGTCAAGACAAGAAAGAACAATGGCATGGACCAGCACCTTAGCTGCATCTGGTGTTAAATAGGGGCGGATGCTAGCTATGTTTTTGAGATGGAAGCGGCCGGATTTGGCGATCGATTGGACATGAGAGTTGAAGGAGAGGTTGGAGTCAAATAGAACACCTAGGCAGCGAATCTGCAAAGGTAGAGGTGATGGTGGCTCCGCTGTCTTGGAGGGAGACAGACACGGGCGTAGCAACACTTGAGGGAGGAAAGACCAGAAGTTCTGTTTTGGACAGGTTTTGTTTAAGGAAGTGAGCAGCCATCCACTTGGAAATCATGGAGAGGCAGTCACAGACACGAGTCAAGATGGGCGGAGAGAGATCAGGAGAGGACAGGTAGATTTGTGTGTCATCTGCATATAAATGATAATGGAAGCCAAAGGAGCTGATTAGTTTACTAAGGGAGGCAGTGTAGACTGAGAACTATAGGGGACAAAGGACAGAACCTTGGGGAATGCCAAAAGAGAGGGTTTTGGGAGAAAAGGCAGAGCCAGAGAAAGAAACACTGAAAAACGCTGGGAGAGGTAGGAGGAGCACCAGGAGAGAGCAGTATCTCATAGACCAAGATTACGGAGAATGAGAAGAAGCTGTTGATGATTACCAGTGTCAAATGCAGCAGAAAGTTCAAGGAGATATAGGATAGAGTATTGGCTGCGAGATTTAGCAGCGATTAAATAGTTGGATACTTTGGTCACAGCTGTTTCAATAGTGATGAGTGACGACCGCGGAATACAGACCGAAGCGGGTCAAGCAGAGAGTTGGATTCCAGGAAGTCTGTCAATCTCACATACACAACTCTCTCAAGGATCTTGGAGGCAAATGGCAGTAGCGATACAGGGCAGTAGTTGGATGGGGAATTGGGGTCGAGGTTGGGCTTTTTCAGAATTTGTGTTATAGTTGCATGCTTAAATGGTGAAGGAAATGTGCCGGAGGAAAGGGAGAGATTGAAAATTTTAGTGAGAGGAAGAGCAAGAGAGGGAGACAGAGTGTGGATGAGATGTGAGGGAATAGGATCAAGGGAACAGGTGGTGGGGCGGGAGGACAGGAGCAGAGAAGAATCCTCTTCCATTGTAGTAGGTGCAAATGAGCATAGAACAGTGGAGTGAGTGGGGTTGGGTGATGTATTGGAAGATGTATTGGAAGGGGAGGAAGAGAGGTAAGAGATCTCTTCCCTGATTGTAGAAATAGTCTAAGGTATTAATGTAGTAATGCGACCTTTCTTTTGTTAAGTTCCAATATTGTCATAAGTC
Source organism: Pelobates cultripes (assembly GCA_933207985.1). NCBI lineage: Eukaryota > Metazoa > Chordata > Amphibia > Anura > Pelobatidae > Pelobates > Pelobates cultripes. The sequence continues at coordinate 214,163,117 of OW240916.1, read as the reverse complement.
AAATACAGATTCTTGTAAGTTGTAAAAATTGTTGGCAGGATAAAGTTGGCTAGTGGTTGAAGAATTGTGTATTCCACAGTTATCCAAGTATGACATAGATTTAGAATTCAGATTTTTCTGTGCAGTCACTGGACCCTTTCATATGTTATGCATTCTGTTACCGTTTTATTTGCTTTCTCATACATACATACATGGGAAAATAAGTTGTGCTTAGCCATGTCTAATTTTAAGAGAAGAACAACAATAATCTGGCTTGGAGTTACTGAACCATATTCCAATTCAGCCGTTTTAAAAATCTTTAAGGGACAAAAACTGTGTCTGGCACTGTAATGAATGTCACAGTCATTTTCTTCACTACACAGGGAGGCATTTGAAATCTGAGAATGATATAGGATATGGGGAGGAATTGGTAAACCAAGTTTTTGTGCACTAGTGGTCTTAAATCTCACTGTATTTCTGTGCATTGTTATGAAGGTAGAACAGATATTATTAGACTTGGAGATTTATTTTGGGCTGAGCTGCAATTAAGTGGTATTTGAGGTGAATGGGTAATTGGCAGAATTCTTGAATTCTGAGGCCAAATTTACCAGTTTTACAAATCAACCAAACAGTGCAATGCTAAACATGTTCGGTTCTGTTCTCCCATGGTGCCAAAATAGAGATGATTGGTGGGAAAAAGAGATGATTGTAGGCTTGGGGGCAGTGATCAAATGTAGCTTTTATTTACAGATCAAGTAAGAAGTAAATAATTGAGGGGGAAAAGGAGAAGCTATAAAAAAAAATCTTTACTTAAAGTGGCAAGAAAAAGTATGTAAAAATTTAGAAATGGCTGCATTTATGTCTAAATTTGTTACAGTAATCAACAAACACAATTTGTTTAAACTAATATCACATAAATTATTGTATTGTTCTTTTAAATATTAAATATATCACTCAAATATTCAAAGGGTTGGATAACGTATGTGAAACCATATATTAATGTCTTCAGCAAAAGCTAAATATGTGGTAAATTACCAAAACTGGTATTACATTAATTAAACAAGATTAGAGATGTCGGTTAGAGCTACTTTGACTTAAAAAAAACACTCATACATTTTGAGTTTGTTATTTACAACAATCATCTGTTGATGCTAACTATGCCTCACATAAAAGAGCTGGCAAAAAACCTGTGATCAAGAATTGTTACAAAGTTATCTCAAAGAGTTTAGATATTCATCATCCAGTGTTTGATGAATTGTCTTTAAATTAAGTACTATGGTGACTTAAGTCCTTGACCCCTGGCTTGACACTTCCCGGCGACATAGCTTATGTCTGACTGAGGACCATACTGGGGACTCTCCACAAGTCTGGATTGGTAGATTGCTGAAGGGTGGCACACCTGGACAATAGGGACTATTCTTTTTTCTAAGCAGTGTACAAATGATATATAGTTGTTTGGACTATATACTCATGGCTTAAGAATGTCTTGCACCACAATATGGTCAGATCATATCCCTGTCTCCGCACGACTGTGATCTCCCTTATTCAGAACACGGGATCGACAATGGAAACTAAACAAAGGTATCCTGAAGGAATTGGAAGTGATGGAGAGTGCCCCCTCAACATTGGCTCACTACTTTGCAGAAAAGGACTCACTGAAGATATCAGCTCTGACAACATGGGAAGCACACAAGTATGTGCCACCTCATTAGAATATGTACACAACGGAAAAGAGAACAAAAACATCAGATTGCAGAGATGATATGACTAATTGCATTCCTAGAACAAACCCGCAAATCCGCTCTGGATGCTTACAAGGATCTCATCAAATCACACAGGGTACTGAAAACTATTCTCTCACAGAAACATATCCATACTATCCACAAATTCAATCATTACTTCTATGAATTCTCTAACAAATGTGGTCACTTACTAGCCAAAGTCCTCTATACAAAGTGGCGTCTTTGCCATATTACCAAAATTAAGATACCGGGTACCTCAGTAACTCAAATGTCAAATGAAATCATTGACATATTTCTTACATTTTATTCAGACTCATATATTGTGGCTCTCAACCACACACCCAAGGAGGTTCAGCAACATTCACATAGGATTGCAGAGTTCTTAATGCAACATGTGGCCAGAACTCTGTCACCAGAGGCTGACTCTGGATGATCTCCAGGATGCCCAATTTAAAAAAATTTTTTTTTACTAAAGTACCTTTCGTGACATACTTCTACCTAAATCATTAACTGGTCTGAACCCCTTGTTGGAGGGCAGTCGATTCCCAGTTTATTGGCAACAATTGCAATGATACACAAGGAAAGGGAAGATCCAACAAGTTTTTCCTATTTTTTTATCTAAAGTAGTTGCGCTGCGTATTGGCAGGAACCTGACGGACTTGATCAATCTGGATCATGTCGGGTATGTGCCCAGTAGAGAGTCAAGCAACAACACAATCCGGGCACTTAACGTTATGCATGCGGCTCGGAGCTCAGGCCATGGGGTCCTTCTCCTCTCTACCGGTGCAGAAAAAGCTTTTGACCAGGTCAATAAAGACATGAAGGATTATAATTGTTTATAAGCACATTGTGTTTGTCTATACTTGTGACTTTGATGAAGGTGAGATGACATTTTATGACCAGTTCATGCATAAACCCAGGCTATTCCAACAGGTTCACATACTTTTTATTTCCACTGAATAAATTATATAGTTAAAAATATAGGATATAATAATGTTTTTTTTCAGCACTATGGAATCTGATGGCACTATATAAATAATAAAATAATAATAATAATAATGATAATATAGCTTTTTGTTTTACTGTGCTCCTGCTTTTCCCTCTGTTGGTTACTTTTTCACACTTGAGCTGTGAACTATATGGTGGGAAAATGCCCCTATCAGTGTACTGCAAAATATTCACATAATATCATATTATATACATATATTTTTCAGTACAATGATTGTCATGTGTCCGTGGCCCTTTGTATCCTTCTCCTCGAGTTCCAAAATTCTGCCAGGCCAAATTAACATTTACCTGAAATTTGAGTAATGTACTGTTTTTGGAAAAATGGTCCCAAGCCATGTTTTTCTGCCTAAGTCTAGATCTATTAAAATAGATTTTAAGTCTAGCTTTGCTCTCCCTTAATTATGTGATTAAAATTGATATTCCTTAAATCCTTTACAATAATGTTTGCATTTGACCTGCATATTTTTCCCATATAGCCATTTATCAGCAAATTCGTGAAGCGTTCTATATTTTCTTCTCTCTTGCAACTGTCAAAAATAATTTACTAAGTTCTCAGTGATTACTTTTCTAGCAACCTATTTCGTTACCCCTACTTATACCCTTTGTGTCACTATACCTAACTCTTTCTAGCATGTAAGCTCATTGAGCAGGGCCCTCAACCCCTCTGTTCCTGTGCGTCCATTTGGGTAGAAATTCTCCTGCCAATAGTGACAGTGAGCAGTCCTCAGGTGGATCAACAAACACTAGCAATTTTTTAGAACAGCGACGCCCCGGAGGAGGAGGCACAAGACAAGGAGGGGCAAGAGACGCCACAGAAAACCATCCCCCTCGGAGATATCCGGAGAGGGAGAGGAGACCATGGAGACGTTAGTTGTGAATATTTCCATTAGGGAGTTATCAGTAATTGAGATTTCGGTGCCTAACAAGGGTCTGGGTTTTGTCCCCTCATTTGATGGTGACAAATTGGACTTAGATATTGAATTATATGAATTTTTCCGTTCTTTACGTTTGAAAGTTTTCTTTGCAGAAGATAACTCACCCATGAATGCTCAAATGGAAAAAGCTGATATTGAGGGCAATTCGGTGGACTTATCTAAATGTAAAAATAAAAGTAAGTTCACTCCACCTGCTACCAATTCCTCAATTGAAACTTTTATCACGTTATGTCAATTGGAGATTTCCAAAATTAATTGGTCCAGGAGGAGTTCCTCCAATTTGATGCAGGAGGAGTGGAGGGCTGTTAGTGCCCTGAGGGGCGATGACTCCATCCTTGTCCGGGCTGCAGACAAGGGTGGGGCCATTGTCGTTATGGACATTGATAAATACAACGTTGAAGCCATGACACAGTTGTCCAACCGGGCTCACTATGAGAGACTACCAGGGGATCCAACAAAGGAGTTCCAAGAAAAGATTGGGGTCATCACTCTTGAGGCCCTGAATCAGAGTTTAATCAATAAAAAGATTTTTGATTTTCTTAACACATCTACTCCTCAGGTACCTTTTTTCTACCTGCTCCCTAAGATTCACAAGGATCTTTTGTACCCCCCGGCAGGCCTATTGTGTCGGGTTGTGGTTAATTGCTCCAGCCCAATATGTTGATGCCTATCTTCAAGTGTTGGTGGTACAGATGAGGTCATATATACGTGATACCAGTGATTTTTGGGGCAAATTGGATCATTTGGGACCATCTTGTAGAGACACACTTCTGTGTATGATGGATGTATGCAGTTTGTATACATCCATCCATGGCTCAGAGGCAAACCTTCTTTCATTTAAAGCGGACCTTGATCAATGTGTACCAAGTATTAAATTTACTCTGGAATATGATTTTTTTGGATGTTCGGGTAAGTAAAATCGATGATGGCCTGTGCTTTGATCTTTTTCGAAAACCAACTGACAAGGTTGCATTTCAGCAGGCAAACTCATTTTACCCAGCCAGTATGATTCTAAGTTTTCCCTTTAGCCAATTACTACGTGTTCGACGGATTGTGTCTCAGGAAGCAAACTTTGATACCCAAGCAAGGAAGATGCTAGAAGATTTTCGATCCTGTGGTTATAATGAAACCTCTTTGCAGGAAGCATTGGCTAAAGTGAAAGATCTGGAGAGGACTTAATTACTGAAGACTGATGGTAAGGACAAGAGAAAAATGTCTAATCGTATCCCATGTGTGACTACATATTGAACAAAGTCGGGTTTTGTTAAACATGTTACAACAAGAACTGGCATGTTTTACAGAGTGACCCAGAGATTGCTGATCTCTTTAAAGAGAGACCATTAATGGCCTATATGAGATCTAGGAATATCAAAAGCTTGGTATCGTCTTCTAGAGCTAGAACACCTTCTAAACCATCTAGTACTTGGTTGGCACCTATTAAGGGTATGCACCGATGTGGACACTGTGCCAATTGCAATAATGTGACCACTGGCTCTGAGTTCACTCATCCTAGAACAGGAAAAACGTTTGCATCAAAGATTTCTTAAATTGTCAAACAGACCATGTAGTTTATTTTATCAAGTGTCCCTGTGGTCTTGGCTCCATTGGTCAAACGTCTAGACCTCTAACCGTACGTATTGGCGAACACAAAAGCATCATTCGTACCAAGAAATGGCACATTTCTTTTTTCAAACATTTCATTGATTCTGGCCACTCTGTGGCACAACTACTTTTTCAGGCTATTGAACGTATCAAGATACCTTACTCTGGCTGATCCCTTGCAGATTCGCTCAAGCGTGCGGAATTGCGGCTGATCTATCGATTGGATACATTATTCCCTCATGGGTTGAATGAAGATTGTGACTTCAATCCCTTTAGGTAATGTGGTCACAAGCATGTGGTATTTCTGCCACCTAATTGGATGATGTCTGTTATTCGCTACTTCCCCTAGAGGGACCGTAGTTAAATGATTCCTTCTATTAATTTCCTCTGCTTGCGATGTATCGTATTTGTGATAATTGTCATTGATTTTATTTCTTTCTCTTCTCTTTTTCTAATCTTTGTCTCCATTTGGGTTTTTCCTCTATTGGGTGGCCCTCTTATGATTGGACTCCTTCCAGGAAGATCCACCGGATCTCGCCTTCTCTTCTGGACCCCCTTGTCAGAAGAGACATGTCTACAGAATTACTTTGCATACTTTTGAATTTCATGTGTCAATATTTTGTTTGTATGAGCAGGTTATTAGCTTCATTATATTCAGATTTTTTCTAATATTTCTATATGATATATTCTGTTGCTTTAAGAAGATGGTATTTTAGACCTGGATTATTCCCTGGCTTGAGGTGCATTGACTGGTTAAGCATGCATCCCTGACCTTATTTCTTTGGGAATATTTATAAGAAATGCTTACATTGAAAACCTTTTTTTCCTTGGATTCATTTGTTTGAGTGCCTGACTATATGGATGGTGCTCGTGCCTAGACTGCTCTTTGCTGATTTTTGTATGTCTGGATAGGCATTTCTATTATTCTTTATTTTATTTTTCCTATTTTCCTATTTATTTGTTCATTTTATTTTTCAATAATGCTTTTCTTTTTTGCACATTTCTAGTAGCATGATAGCATGCTGTTTACAATAGTGGCTGGAAATATATACTTTGGACCTGTTTTTTTTTCCATACTAGAGCTGTATGAGGCTTTTGATCCCTCTCCATAAAATCTATTTTTCCCTTTGGGCTACGCAGCACATTTTTATCCGGTTAGTGTGTGTGCTATCAGTGGTGGCGCATGCGCTATCTATTGATTAGTTCATATATCTCTTTGGTTGGAACGCATATGGTCTTGCTGCTCTACGGGTTTGGGCAGTTTAGGTGCATTGATGATTCGCGCATGCGCAAGCGCTTATACGGCTCGGTGAATTGGAACGCATGTGCGTTCCACCTCACACAACTCACTTCCGGGTTCAGGGATTTCTAATTTATGATGTGGCTGGTGCCCGCGTTTCTATCTAAGTGGATTTCTAACAAGTCCAAATTGCCTGATCTGGTCCTTTTATCTACAAGCAGTGGTATTTCCATTTTCTGACTGTACTGATGCATTCTAATTTTAGCCTTACTTGCTTCAGTTTATGACACTGGATGGTGATATATACACATTAATACTGCTATAAAGTTCTTGTTTGCATCATTACAATATATTTTTGTCACTCTGTTTATGACATTGATTTTCAATATAATATGCTTGCATGTTCTAAATTGAATTGTGTGCATAATTTGTTTGTATTTCTCCTTTCTAAATGTGTATGTCATATTGATGTGTACATGTCAGGGATTTTGGTTTCCTTGGTAACAATAAACAGGTGTTTATGGTTGGGAGGATCCCAGTCATTATGGGTGGCCACCCATTTATTTCAGGTGTTCTTAATTTTATGTGTTTCTTTCTGGGTATATAAGAACAGGATTTAGTCTCTCTTAACAGGCTCCCTTGATAAAGGCACTCTTGCCGAAACGTTGGGGGTGTTTTGGTGATTGACTCTGTCCCTGCTTCTCACTAGGTCTTTTTTTCTATATGTATTTGCATTTGTGGGTATCTTATTCTATTATCTATAATACCGATATTTTGCTTTTAATGCATTACACATTTGGCGTTTATATATATATCCAGAATTGTTCTGGCTGTTGCTTGATTACATGTTATGATTTAATTTCTTGGTTGCTCATTGTAACGGATCGCCTGGCACCCCGACTGGGTACCTCCGTTAAAGGATGCTCCTAGCGCTTCCTGAGGACTCCAAGCATTGCAGCAGACACCACAACCACCGAACCGGAGAAGCATATGAATCCTCCCAAGCATATGAATGCTGTAGACAGTTGAATAGGAACCATACGAATAGGTTTACTCTCCTAGCAGTCAAACTGGAACAGCATACAATAAATCCTTCCCCCAATAATGAGACGACACTTCACTTTGAGGGTTAAAACAGGAACTCCCTGTACTGTCACATACAGTCTCTTTTATTCCCAATCCACAAACATAGTACAGCCCACAGGGCGTTACAAAACAACCAATCAATCCGTACAATACACCCAGACACTCCCACACAAAATCCTCCCCTCTGCAGGTGATATGATTACTGAACACAATGGGTAATCTCATTATCACCGGCAGAGGAATACAGTTTTTACACAATATTTATAACTTCTAAAATATACATGTCACAAACATAAAACATACATTTTCATAATCAATCCATTCAGGGAACAACATATTAAAAAATGGCACGAATCAGACCAGGGGTTCAAAAGTTAAGGGAAAGTCCTTTGTGACTAAATGAAGCATGGCTTTCTGGCCCAAACCAGTTTCAGAGTCTTCTATCCTGGAGAGTAATTCAATTATCTCCCAGGACAGACACAAGACTCCATTAAGCACATGGTTGCAAAAAGACACAAAACACTTTAAAATACATAAAGTCACATTTACACATAACACACAGACATTTCACATATCCCCAGATAGCTGGGATCTGAGTGCACATTATTAGATGAATGGCACTCAGATCACACAAATAAGCCTTTCTGCAGGGGAAATAAACGGTTTAACCTGCAGGGCCATAGTCCAAAGGGAGCAGGCGAGCAACCAGGCTTCTCCAGTTCAAAGTGGCGAGGTTGGTTTCGCCACACTCATGTAATAAGATACATTGTTAGTGTGTAATATTGAATAAAGATTTATTTTTTTGGATGTAGACATTTATGGTTGTGCGCCTTACTCAATTTGTATTTGCATGTATTTGGGCTCTTGGGGATAGGGCCTCATGTAAGTGAGCACCCTACATCTTACCATTATAGGGCTCCATTTGGGGCTAGTTTGCATGTTTCATTGGAGTGTGCCTACCTTGTTTTATTTTTTACTACCTGTACGTCCATTTGTCTGGTTACAATATGGTGTCTGTTAATCCACCCATTGTACAGCTATTGAATTTGCTGGTGCTATATAAATAATAAAATAATAATAATAGGCAAATAAGAGATGATAAGTTAATAGTAGTAGCATTCTCTCATTATAACATTCTAAAATTATTATATGTAAAAATGGAGCCAGGAGCAATGATTTTCCCTGAAAACTCTAAACAAACCATAAATCACACTTTTCAGTTCTTGTATAATCTATCATCATGCAGCCATGCTTAAACTTGAGGTATCCACCCATGGTTGTAACTACTCGGTTACAACATTCAACTTTACAGGCCATTTCTTGTGTTTGCTTGCAGCAATTTAAAAAATCCAAATTGATGCATATGCCTGGGTGCACGTTTTACATGTGCAGTATGTCATCCCATCCTTTAAAACATAATTACTATAAATAATATGACATTGAGACTGCACTAACTATAAGATGGTGGGTGTCAGAATTGCCATTTGTAGGTTCCTAATAAATAAAGGCTCATATAATAAAGCCCTGGAACCTTTTTAATATATCCGTTCTAAACTAAAATATTAAATAAAAAAAGAAGGACCTGCAGGTTTGTTCACTAAAAGCAAGTTGCCATACATTGACAAATTACATGTAGAAACTGTGAAAATCACAGTGAGAAAACGCTGACGTCCATAGGAAAGCATTGAGGTTTGAATGTGCACACAGCTCTTGTCCCGCATGCACATTCAGCGCTGACGTCGGCAGGAGGAGGAGAGTTCCCCAGAGGCAAGGGAGCCCGGCGCTGGAGAAAGGTTTTAACCCCTTCAGCCCAGCAGGAGGGGGGCCATGAGGGTGGGGAACCTAAGGACTACATAGTGCAAGGAAAACGATTTTGTTTTCCTGGTACTATAGTAGTCCTTTAACTTTTACTATATTTTGGGTCACATATTGCAAAACAGATGTCAGCTCATGACAACCTACTGTTGAGAACTGAATTCCTTAGAACTGTGTGGTTCATAGGTTTACACAAGAGTTGTTCCAGGTGTGCATAGACACACCCTAATGTAGGGGCAAATTGTCCTCTCTGTTCCCTATTTAGGTCTTTATGGACACTTTTCCTTTAGTTGTCATAGTGTGTTAGGTCACTGAAGAAAGAAATCATGACTAATTGCTTATAAAGATTTTTTTTTCTTAAATGTGTATTTTCAGTAAAGCTTACCATGGCATTAGATGAGATTCTACTCCAGGTGCACAATCTAATGTAAAGTGTTATGGAGACATGTGGTTTCACTGAGTTTTGGCATTCAAACATTTTTCCGAGTGTCCACAATACCCAACACATAAATTCAATAGGATTCCCAGATACCTCAAATGAGCCAAGGAATCATCACTGGTAATCAGATCTTTGGATGTATAGTAAACTAATGAAATAATAATTTTGTATGACTTTCCAAGGTTCTTTATATAAACTTTTATACATACAAGAATACATGCAAGAAAAAAGAAAGAAAGATAAAAGACTATATTTCCAAATTGATTCTGTGATTAATTTGTTTCTTTCACTAACTATTCTAGAATGTTCTTATATTGGAGTGTAAAACCCTGTTGACTTACAATTATCTTATTTCAGCATTTGTTTATAAGAATATTGTAGCAAAGCATTTACATTTGCACTCTGCATCAGCCATTTAAAGTTAAATTCATACATTGCATTTTTAATCCTTCTGATAGTAAAGAAAATATTAAGACATGTAGTAGATCATTTGCAGAGTATTTCCTGTTACTCACTATAATTCTTTAATATGACCTCTACTTTATAGTTCAGATTAAAAGCCCATTAATGTTAAATGGGTAAACAACATAATCAAAATGCATGGAATATATTTACTAACAAAAATGAAGTTCCTCAGCACTCTTTCTCAAGCCGAATAGCTGAATAAACCACCTCAATTTATTGCTGATTGCTGAAGACCTTCATTTGTGTTTGCTTATTCGAGTAGATCCAGGTGAACAGGGACCTCACCTTCTAGCAATGGCATCAAAATTAGGAATTTTTTTAGAGTACCTGTCACACACTATTTACTTACTGAATATATTTACTAATCAGTAAGTTGTGGTTTATCAACAAACAAATGTTGGTCAAAGGAGACAAGATTTAAAACCACTCCAAATAAGCAATTTTTGTTTCAGTTTTAGCTATAATAATGGTTGAATGCTTCAATTTGTTTTTTTTTTTCAGTTCACTATTTACTTCAAACCCTGGGGAATAGTTGTCTTATGCCACCCACGTATGAATAGCTGGAAGCCGATGAGTAGCAACATAGAGACACAAGTGCCAGTTAGATACTGCATTTTTCTCCTGTACTTATGTGTATTAGTAAAATGAAGTTTTTCAAAAGTTGTTCAAACTAATATTCATCTCTGCCTACAGTGCCCAGCTCCTTTACATTTTGCACTTTTTGCCATTCTGGTTGCCATCTTCCTCTCCTCTTGGACAAATAAGAAATCAGGTAGTGACCTAAAGCCGCAGATAGGCAATGCATTTCGGTACAATGCATCTGTATTTTGAAAACAAACCATTAAGAACAGAGACTTCTTACATGGAATAAAAATAGTTTTTCCTTCTTTTAGTGCATAGTGTGTTGCTGGACGTCTATTTCCAAATAACTCTCTTTAAAAATAAATGTGTGCAAAGTGACTTTACTGTTCAAATGTCTCTAAATTTTCAAAGTATAGTACATTTTCCTCTGATTGTTAAAATATTTAAGAAGCGTATCTATGACAAGCATGGTGAACTGATTGCAAAATAAATATTTGTTCAGTTTTTTTATAATAATCACATTTGTTTCGAACTCATGGTTAAAAAGACTATTCAGTGGCACATGTATATGGCCTTGCGTGTTCTGTCACATACTAAGTGACAAGACAACATATGCAAGTAAAGCTTTGTTACAATAAAGGATTACAACAATACAATGGTTCTGTCAGGATCTTACCTGATGGGGAGTCCGGCTCGCAGAGTTATACGCTCACCCTTGCAAAGTAGACACAGACCAGGGTGACCAGGTAAGACGCCACCTGATCTGCGAGTCTGTGCACGGGGGCTTTCCAGGAAAAGTGCGCCAAGTCTCAGTACAGCAGGGATTAGCAGAAGCGTGGTCAAGGGAAGCCAAAATCAGTGAAGCCAGAGGTCAGAGTAGTCCAGGAGGAAAGCCAAGGTCAGAAACCGGAATTAGACAGTAATCACTGGAACGCAGGTACAGAGTAACAGGAACCAAACACGGGAACCAGAGTCAATGAACTGACACTGCCCTCAGGGAGAGGCAGTGTCTTATACCTGGCTAATAGGTGATCAGCCACAGGTGTGCTGAGATCGTTGGAGCAGCCACAGAATAACGTCCAGCCCCCAGTGCTGGGTACAAGGCAATATAGACTTCTGGCTATCTCTTGAGCTGATATGGTGGCTCAGAGGCAAAATAGCAGCCCCAGGACTGCAAAGTACCCTGGTTCAAGTCCGTCACCGGGCACTTCTGGGGCGACCTCGTCTGGCCGTCGGGATGTCGCGGTGAGAATCGTGACAGGTTCCTAGCTTTTACAGAAAAAGGTAGCATTGTACTGTAGCATTCTGATAGCATTGTGCTTCTGTAACCTAACAAAGAATGCAGACATCTAACCCCTAAAGAATAAGAATTAGAAGACAAAAGAGATATGGTGGCTGAGATTACTTTAAACACATTGTAAACAGTAATGTCTAAGTAGAAATACTATGTTAAAGGGGAAACAAAGCATACAAAAAAAAAAGAGGGTAAAAATCTAATATTTGTATTTATCCTCTTCATTTGCAATGTGTGCCCCGAATTTTCCTAGACTGAACTGGACTATGATGTTATTTGCTAAATCTTTAATAGAAGTCCAAAAGAAAATTGAGTGTCACATGTAAGAGGAGCTAACAGTAAAAGTTAAAAGAAGATGTTAACTCGTTTACTCAATGGTGTAATTTATAGAGAAGTGACAGTTCTTCTTTAAAATATTTGGTTCATTGCAAGACGGTTAAAACTCTCAGTCATTTAAAAACATGTTTGATGAGCAGGTCAGTGTTAACCCAAGTCGTCTATAAATTTTGGTCTGTACTGAGGCATGATGACTCTTACCTTAGGCACACAGCATGAGATAAAATTACTTGACAAAAAAGAACAACGATCTTACCTTTACAGCATTTGTGAAGTTATTTTCCCTCCTCTCTTGCTCAACAGGAAAAACAAATGGGACTATAACCTGTACAAAACTATGTACAAAGTAGAAACTCAATCAGCAGAACATGTACCGCTTGTTCATACAACTTTAAAATTGCCCTAGCTACTGCTTTGCAGAGTATGTGTCCATTCATTGCAATCCTGGTGTGGTCGTCAAAGAATCAATTACTCTACCAAAGAAATGGCTTTCTTTTTTTAAATAAAAGTTTCACAACTTTAGGATTAATGCATTTCTCTCCCCTGCTGAGGCAACACTCTGGGTTGTCAAAGCATTTGCAGGGGTTGTACGGGTCAATGCTTTCCAATAGACAGACAGAGCTCCTAAAGACATTTATTTCAAAGTCTTGATTTTCTTCAAGCTAGGAAACAAGGCAATGGTACTATAAAGCCAAGTTCATTATGTGTTCAAAAAAACACAGAGGGCATTCCTAAGGGGTTACCCACGAAACAATAGGAGGCGGTGAGCTTACAACTAGCTGACAAAATTCTGAAAAAAAAATGAAAGTCAGTAATAGTGTTTCCATTTTAGTTATATTAGTCTGAATGTTGTAAGTCAGCTGTTAACTCTTTGTGTTTATTGACTAAATCAGGAAATAAAAAGCTTAGAGAACTTCAGGTGAAGATAATTGAATCCTATATATTTTATATGCAATGATTGTACCCTACAATTTGAAATTAATTTTGAATTCACATTGAATTCTTGAGAATTCCCACTCTAGTGAAGAACCACATTAACACCACTAACTAACCATTTGCTGATGAGTACTCAAAAAGGCATTCGGATTTCCTCAGGTTCTTGCAGAACTTAGGGGGACTAGGGGACAGCTCACAGAACGTATACACACTCTCCATAAACATACTTACCTCCATTTTTGACACTGCCAATTTAAATATTGAAACAAGTGTGTAGACAATTGGCAAGGCTTCTACAGAAATGGATGGCAAGTTTGTATATACCAAAGATGAGGGATGGGAGGGAACATATGTGTCCGTTGATGCAGGACATTGAGAAAGCATTCCAGAACTATTACCGAAACCTTTATGAACTTATGTTAAATTCTCTGATGCACCAAAAGACACCTGTGGCTGTACACCTTAGAAAATATTGTCAATTAGGTTTGTCAACACTGACGGAGGAGACATTGGAGTCCTTGGAGGGATCCCTCACTATGGAAGAGTTGAGACTTGCAATCAAAACATCAAAGACATACACTTAGACCAGATGGCTTCCCTCTCCTATATCTCAAAATATTTCAAGTAGAATTGAAACAATACATGGTTAATGCATTTAACGTTGTCCAATAGGGCCATGCTTCTTCAAGACATCTTGCATTTCGAAATATAACCCTACTCCTGAAAGAGAGCATGGATGCAGCACAATGCCCCAGTTATCGGCCCATTTCAGTCCTTAACACTGATATTAAATGAAATAATTTCCATTTTGTTGATGCTCGGTGAAAATGAGGTACCTTGGAATATGGATTGCAATGAACTTACAACTATTCTAGTTAAATATTGCCATGTTTCTGGATGGTTTACATTGCAAACATCCATACAAACATGGATGTGATGATCTAACAATGTCAAGACGATGGTCCTGCCATGTCTGCTATATCTTTTCTAGACAATTCCCATGCATGCTCCCCTGCAGTTTTTCAAAGTGCTCAAATTGTTGATACAGTAGTTTATCTGGGGTTATAAATCCCAGAGAATCTTGAAAGCTCAAATGATGCTACCAAAAAGAGGAGGCATGACCAGCTTTTCACCTGTCATGAGGGATGGCCCGGAGTGTGATATAGACCACTGAGCAGTGGGTGGTGCTGAAGGAGGTGATGATTTGAGTGCAATTTGCGCAGTTGGCCTGGATGGAGGAACAGCTGGACAGCTTGGGGGCAGCTAGTCAGAACCAATTGGTCATGGTGACCATGCTAGTATAGAAAAGGTAGAGAGTCTGCACTTTTTTACTATGGATCCTGGTCCACTGCTTACATTATGTGGCAATCTGGGATTTCCTTCTGGCGTCAGGGCCACTATCACATGCATTTTGCCTGGTATAATACACCCTAGAGGGAAACATGTATTGGAGGGGCCTCTGCACAGGCTTTTGCTGGAGGGCCAAGTGCCCTTCCTACACACTCTCCTTTACAGAGTGGTCGGCCAGTACTGGTTGTCTATACTGGAATGACACTGCCTGGTAGAGGAGATAACCCCCTATGAGGTGATGCAGAAACCATTCATAGGGGCATCTCATTAATCTATGCAATTTTAGTGGAACATAGATACTAATTTTAACATTCTTGTGCGTGCAAGTGGGAGGTGCTAGGGAACACATTGGAGGAGGCAGATTATGGTTTTGACCTATAAATGTAGTGCCGCGACGCAACTCCAGGAGATGTCATATAGGGTATTCACACAATGGTATCAAACACCTCAGTCATTACAGCATCGGATGCCACAAATTCCAAACACATTCTGAAGGTGCTCAGAGAAAAGGAAGCATGTTACACATATGGTTGGAATGCATGGGAGTTCAGGAATTTTGGCAAGTGATCCATAGAATTATTTGCAAATCCCCCTTTGCGTCTGCTGCCATGTTGTGGCATCACACTACTTTCCCCATTAAGGCATACCAGACCTCGCTTGCTGCGCAATAATACAGCTGACTTGGCATAGTGCTGAGTCCCTGTCTCTTGCATGGTGGGTAGCGAGTGTTGAGTAGATTAGGCAGTTTGAGAGTATGACAGCCACAATGGAGGTTAAAATGCAGCATAATACATCCCTTTGGTATTTACTGATTGTATTGCCTGTCCATACCTGAGGCACAGACCATTCTCGTGAAGAGGTCTCAGCACAATGACGAGAGTTGCATGTCCATAGTGTGAAGGAGTTCCCTGGCTGGATGGTAATATGCTCTTTCACCTTCAGGGGTAAGATGGGTGTGACTCGCAATGTCTAGATGGAGATGTGCTGGGTAGGTGTGCACTTGTTTTCTGAGGTCAACTCTGCTGCTCTCTTAGATGGATTAGGGCAGTGACATTGATGTAACCAACAATTAATATGCCATGTTTGGAATGACAGTACTTATAAATCTGATGTTTTAGTATATGCAAACCGGAAGTCATGTTTCTTTGATCTGTGCAAATGAAAGGGGCGACTGCAGCAATAAACAGGACAGTTCAGCTTTGATATGCTCTGAATTCTTCATAGACTTATGCATATTTTATCTCTCTTATTTTTTTAATTGCATGTTTTCTCCAGTGTTGTAAAATAACATCAGAGAAATTATATTTGTTTTATTTATTTAACAGATATTATATAGCACTTGTATCCAGTGCACTTTACAATTTATGCAAAAATAACTTAGGTAATTGTACAATCAAGGTGAAATATTTAGGCTCACCAAAACAAAAGAAGTTAAATCCTGCCCATGAGCTTGCAATATAGAGAAATAATTCTGGATGATTGAGTTACTGTTTAGTGAATTAACCTTTTTTTGTGGACAACCTTTAAACAATTTAATCAAATAATTTACCTTTTGAGCAGTATAGTCCTTTTTGATAATTGTTTTATATGCTTCATTAACACCAGCTGTCAGGAGCATAAGTAAAGTGTGGTACACTAATTAAGATTATTTACTTTGAATCACTCATTCATTTGAAGTGGCAAATAATTTTTCACTTGTACATAACAGACTATTAATTTAGTGCCATTGGCTTGAGTGTATGCAGTAGTTCAATCACACAGAAATGTCAACCAGCCTCACACATTTATTTCTAATCTGATTTTGCTTCAAAGAGAAACTCTTGTGAAAAAAAATAAATATTAAATTTTGGCAGGCTCTAGCCTACACACAAAATATGACATCAACATGACAGACACAAAAATTAGGAAATGTATATACGATTGTGGCCAGTGTTTCAGTTACACAAGCCAAATGCTGTTTATAAAATTTGCAGAACAGCTTATACTGAATCAAAGAATATTATCCAGTAATACATGACATTTTCAACTTAAAGATCATGGCAAATACCTTTTCATTTATTTCTTATTTTTTCTTCTGTTAATGCACTTTACGACACATCGAAATGAATAATGATAATGTTTTTAATGTAATACAGATGTTTCATAATTTTTTATAATTATAATGCCATTGTTTAAACAGCCAAGTGTTAAATTCAGCATGTTAAACTCTTTAGATTTATAATAAAAAATCATTTACTTGAGACAAAATAAAACATTTTGCTTATGCAGTTTGCTGTAGTGGTTATGGTGCCAGGAGTGCCCTTACACTTTTGCATTATAAGGAGTCACAGAATTTTAGAACAGTGTAACTTCGTACTTGGTTCTGCCAGGTACGCTTTCCACCTCCACTACATCTCAGTGAGAGCTGGAAACTCTCTTCACTGAGCTTATCCCTGTGAGTTGACTGACTTGGCTCATTGGCAAGAGAGTGATCAGCTGATCTGCAAGACCCACAATGCAATGTGCTAGCCGTTATTAAGCTATAGTGAGATGGGGAACAGTGCATGGCAGACATCAGGAAGTGAGTCAAACTATTCTAAAACTGCAGTGGTTATGGTGTGTAGAGTGTTCCTTTAAGTGTTTATCTCCACATTGTGTTATAAAGTGATTTTGATAGCTTACTAGATTTTCCTTTGTAGTTGTTTGCAACAATAGCCAGTATATCCATGCAGAGTTACCTCTCCTTTTCTGTTATCATATTTTTAATATCACTGTCTCTATTCTGTTGTAGATGTGTAAGTCTACATAGCAGAGTCCATTGGCTTGGTACATTATTAATCAATGACAGAAATATTAAAGGAAGATTGTTTCAGCACACATTCAGTACTCCACCAATTCTTGAGTTTTATTGAAATTCATAACCAAAGTGGTGCTCATGACTGCCAACCTCTTATCTTCAAGTACCATACATATTTCTCACACTCTTTCTATATTTCCAAGTGTGGCTCATTTGAAACAAGTGGATACTGACTTTTTATCCAGCTTGGCCGTCTGGTGTAAAAATACTCCACTGGAGGACAGAATGCTCCTCCGTATGAGATGTGATGAGTGATTTACTTCTAAGCAGATTACTCTGGCAATGTTTAGCTTTGATCAGAATAGCTTTAGTTGTATACCCAGCACTTATAGTTTAGACTTGGCTTTCTGATGTTTCAAAATGTACCAGTTCAGTGTCTTAGTTCACAGTGTTGTTTTTAGATTTTTACTACTATATTAAAGCATCAATAATATCCAGAAGATGTATTGTATGTTTTTTAGGATAGAAAATTTGCTTATATGATAAAATTATTTTCGATCAATGCTTGTCTATAAAACTGATTTTCATATAATACAGGCGAGTGCACTCTTTAATACAGTTTAATTTGAAGCCTCAGTTTAATTTCAGTAGACTCGATTTTCTTGACCTTACTCTTTGACCAGCAATTAGAGTTGACACATTCAAGGTAAAATCCATTTACTCTCATTGGTATAAGCCTTGCCACCATCATTCTACTTGTGTCCTGAATATAATTCGCTTTCGAATACAGAGTGATTTCCCAAACCTACTTTAGAGTAAAGTGTGAGTGAGCAGGGTATTTTTAACTGTATTTAATATTGTTTGGTCACTAGTTGTTTGTATTTTTTTTTTACACATTGTGAAGCATTGGAGGACATGTTAATATGTTTTAAATATAAAAGATAATTTTCATAGTATGTTTTATTTAGGCAGAGTTACTCTACAGCTTTGCACAGATACACATTATTCAGCTGTGAATCCCCAATCTTACGAAGGGGTGCATATTTCCAAATTTTAATTATTAAGAGAATTCTAAGAAGTTGGATTTTATTATGACATATTCTAAAATAAGTAAATTTAACCCCTTAAGGAAAAAACTTCTGGAATAAAAGGGAATCATGACATGTCATACATGAAATGTGTCCTTAAGGGGTTAAAGCTGCTTCTACGAGATTGCAATCAAATTATAACTTGTTAACTTATTTTTACCAATAAAGACACCTAACTTCTGGTTAAACCATTTTTGTGTACACAGTGAGATTTGAAACAGAAAAATAAAATTCTCACATGGAGCTACTGTTTAGTGCAGTGGTAGGCAGCCTTCGGCACTACAGATGTTAGGAGCTATATCTCCCACGATGCACTTATGACCGTAATGCTGGCATCAGGAAAAATGTTGCATATTGACTGCTGCAGATTGTCTAACCCTGGTTTAGTGCAACCTCTTCTCCTTAACTTCAGTCTGTGTTAACTTGATCTTTACATCTACCTCCCACTAAAAACACATTCAGAGGCATGAGTCTTTATACACCAGGCTAGCTGTTATCTGTATAACTATCTCATTGTGCAGCAGAGAGTTGCAAAGTCATTTTTGAAGTGTGTATTGGATCCTGCAGGGCGCTACTGATTTGGGACACATTTTCTGTATTGCCCCCAAAATAATCTTCAAATTTATGTAAGAGCATTTTTTGAATGTGAAACGCTTCTGCAGCCATATCGAGTGCCTGTGGTTAATATAATTTTTTTTCTGACCCACTTTGTGTTGTCTTCCACAATTTACGCCCATTCGCGCACAAATTATGTTCATGGCATCCCACAATGCATCTAGCAAAAACTATGTGGAGCAGGAGTGTAGAGTATTTTTATTTTAAGTAAGTATTATAATGATATATTTTAAGGTGTTTGGTTAATATTACATATGGGTAACATTAGGAAAACTATCATACAATACATGTTTCTCAAGTTTATCTTAAAGTTTAATGAACGGAACTTTATTTGATGTCAAGACTGCTCCTACAATGCACTCACCCACACTGCAGACAAAATGCCATCGGTACTTGCTTAGAGTTTTCCTAGGAATAATACATAAAGATGTATTTTGCATTCATACCCTGGGGAACATGTAGCATAAGCAGTGCAATTCCAAAATGTTACATAATAAAAAAATATATCTTTATAAAAAAAAAAAGCAACCGATTTTAAAGAAACATTAAGCAAAGACAGTTGTTACAGCATTTTTTTATTTTAATTTTTGAGTTAAACAGCAGCTACTAGAATTGAATTTTCATTTTAGAATGTTGGAATTAATTAAACATTAGATGTTTGCAGTTGAATTTGCATTCTAAAAATGTAAAATTAAGAAGTAAACAAAAAACAGCTACTACAGTTGTATTTTAATTTATAATTTAAAATAAAATATCACAGGTTAAGGCAGTATATATATATATATATATATATATATATATATATATATATATATATAAATATATATATATTCTTTATGTAGGCAATCTGTAAATCATAACGAGAGGTGAAAGTAAACAGTTCTTATGTGGGATTGCCAGACATACATCAGGCTGTGGAGAGTGCTACAATATATCATTGGTTAGTGGAAGAAGCAGGGCCGGTACAAGGATTTGCCGCCCTAGGCAAACAGACATGTGCTGCCACCCCATATGCTCACAGTACCCCACCCATATGATCTGTCATATGAGCCAATGCCAGTGCTGCGTGTGTTTACATTAAAAAGCCTGCAGGGACAGGCTATAGACACCAGAACCACTACATTAAGCTGTAGTGGTTCTGGTGACTATAGTGGCCCTTTAATCGGAGGTAAATTAGAGATTAGTGCCACTAATAATATACTGGATTGCCTACTTACCACCAGATGAGGACAAGAGGATGATGATGGGCTCAGGCTGCAGTATGGCTCCACTGGTCCGGTGTTAAAATAGGCTCTCTGGAGGCAGTGCTCACAAAAATCAACTAACAGGAAGCAGCTTAATTTTTTGGGCCCCTTACACAAATCATGGTCTGGGCCCCCAGGGCCTGACCATGAGTATGCGTACAAGGCCCGTCCATGAGTTTGCTCAGGGAGTGGAGTGTATGTGTGTAGGGGATGTGCTATGTATTATTGTGGAGGATGTAATGTGTGTGTGTTCTTGTAGAGGATGTAATGTGTATGTGTGTGTGTACCGTATAGGGATACCAGTTTGTGTAAGGGATGTAGTGTGTGTGTGTGTGTGTGTGTGTAAGGGATGCATTGTATGAATCTGTGTTTGTATGTGTAAGTTTTGTGTCTTACACCCCCTTTAGTGTATCTCTTACAAGCCCCTTGTATGTCTCTCATTCCCTCCCCTCTTTGTATATTTCCTACATCCTCCAAACCACTTTGCGTGTCTTACTCCTCCAAGCCCATTTGTGTCTTACTCTTCCCAGCTCCTTGGTGTGTCTATTTTCCCACCAGGCCCCTCTGTGTGTCACCCTCACAAGCAACTCTGTGTGTCTCTAGCCTGAGCCTCTCTGTGTGCCTCTGTCTCCCCTACCAGCCCTTCTGTTCTTCTCTTTTACACCTTCCTCAGCCTTTCTGTGTGGCTTACACTCCCCCCTGTCCCTTAATTATCTCTACCACTTTCCCGTCCCTTAGTGGTCTCATCTCCACTTCTCCCCCTGTTTCTTAGAGGTCTCCCCTCCTGTCCCTTAGATGTCTCCTCTCCCCTCCTGTCCCTTAGGGATTCTCTCCTCCCCTCCTGCCCCTTAGGGCTCTCCCATGCCTTCCTGTCCCCTAGTGCTCTCCTGTCCCTTAGTGATCTCCCCTCCCCACCTATCCCTTATTGATCTCCCCTGCCCCTTAATGATCTCACCTACCCCTGTCCCTTTGTGCTCTCCACTGCCCTCCTGTCCCTTATTGCTCTCCTCTGCCCCATCCCTTAATGCTCCCCCTGACCCTTAGTGCTCTCCCCTGCACCCCCCATTCTCATAGTGCTCTTCCTCCTCCTGTCCCTTAGAGTCTCCCCCCTTCCGCACCTTTTCCTTATTTGCCCTCCCCCCATCTTTCCCTTAGTTGTCTCTCCTCCCCCCCATCTTTCCCTTAGTGGTCTCTCCCCCAACCCCCATCTTTCCCTTAGCGTCTCTCCCCACCCCATCTTTCCGTAGTAGTCTCACCTCCCCACCCATAATTCCCTCAGTGGTCTCTCTCCCCAACTTTCCTTTTTACTGGTCTCTTCCTCCCCCCCCCCATCTTTCCTTAGTGGTCTCTCCTCCCCCCATCTTTCCCTTAGTGGTCTCTCCCCCCCATCTTTCCCTTAGTGCTGTCTCCTCCCCAGTATCCCTTAGTGCTATCTCCCCGTGTCCCTTAGTGCTGTCTCCCCCAGTGTCCCTTAGTGCTGTCTCCCCCCACAGTGTACCTTAGTGCTGTCCCTCCCCCAAGTATCCCTTAGTGCTGTCTCCACCCAGTGTCCCTTAGTTCTGTCTCCCCCAGTATCCCTTACTGCTGTCTTCCCCCAGTGTCCCTTAGTGCTATCTCCCACCCAGTGTTCCTTAGTGCTGTGTCTCTCCCCCGATGTCCCTTAGTGCTGTCTCTCCCCCCCAGTGTGTGTGCTGTGTCCCCCCCAGTGTCCCTTTCTGCTGTCTCCTCCCAGTGTCCCTTAGTGCTATCTCCCACCCAGTGTTCCTTAGTGCTGTGTCTCTCCCCTCAGTGTTCCTTAGTGCTGTCTCCCAGCAAGTTTACCTTAGTGCTGTCTCTCCCCCCAGTGACCCTTAGTGCATTCTCCGCCCCAGTGTCCCTTAGTGCTGTCTTTGCCCCCCAGTGTACCTTAGTGCTGTCTTGCCTCCCCCCTGCCGCTCAGTGTCCCTTAGTGCCGTCTCCCCTCCCTTTCCTGGTGTGCCTCCTACCTCTTTGTAGCGTGGCCAGGCGACGCGGACTGCGGTACAGGAGTTCTGTTTCCTGTACCCAGCCAGACTGACGGGAGAGAGCCCTTCCTTTCACTGTGTGCTTCCCTCCTACCAGGTGACTCAAATCTGGCGCCCCCCGTGCCGGCGTGCCCTAGGCAACTGCCAAAGTCGCCTTTAGGACGTGCCAGCCCTGGGAAGAAGGTATCTGTTGCTTCAATGAAGGGTGTGCTAGAGCTTTTTTAAAAACTATAAATGTGTACTGCACCCCCAAAGGTTCAAGATTTGTCAGTATACAAGATGAAACAAAATGAAAACTCCCTTTTTCATGTATCTATGTTGGTGTAGGGAGAGGATGAGACAAATGCCCCAAATAGGGTGTGTTGTTAAAAGAACACACCAGATAGATTGTAACTTTTATCTTGGAATGATTGAGAAACCAGCCAGTAATGAGGAGAATGTTACAGTAAAAATTCAAATTCCTATATTAGTTGCAAATAGAGTTCCATTTTACAGTAGTTGATGTTGAGATGGATTTTATTTGACCAGAATAGTTGAACAGTACTATGTAAAATGTTGTTTAAAACAGATAGAATTAAAATCATAGCATCCTTTTTACATTATTGTGGACCCTAGGCACATCCCTAGACACATATTAGTTAGTGCAAATGCTTCATATCCAAACTGTATTGTAGGGATGGATACGTGCTGTGAAGGCCATCATTTAACAGAGGTATACATGTTTGGAGGTGAAAAGAAACCTGTTTTTCATTTTGATCAAATCTTATATTTGAAAAGCTCCTACCACTGTGTACTCAGTTGGAAGGGGAAAAGGAATAAAATGCAATCTGAGCTTTATCCTCAATACTTTGTTTTAGTCTCTCTGATTCTTGTTCTAAAGTGAAAAATAAGATTAAAACCATTAAATGAGAGATTTTCTTGCCTCTGCTGGAGGTTAGAAGTGGACAGTTCAAAGAGTGATCATTAATTCTAGCTATAAAAGTTCAGTCCTTTGTTAAAGGTTCCATTCTTGGCATTCCATTAGGACATATTCAGAATATATAACATATGTTCAAAGGTTTGCAATATAAGCTGATCACAGTTGAACCGATTGCTTTTTCTTCAATTGCATTGTATAGTATATGTTTAAGGGGGTATATTTATAAAAGTGGAATTTGTATTTTTTTAATCAATTACTTCTCGTGTACCGTAGTTTTCTGGGAACATTGTGTATTTATTATACAAACAGCATCTATCAGCAGCAATATATGTCTAATGTTGATAAGCTAGCACATAAGAAAGTTTTCTTTTTTTATACTGAGCTGGATTAAGGCTGCCCGTGGTCCTAGACATAATGCCAGAGTAGGGCCTCTTCTAGAGACCTGGGTTCTAGGAGAGGGTTTGCAGTGTATGGAGGAGGTTGATAGCCGTATATGGAAGGGGAGGCAGAGTGTGTGTGCTGGTTAATTGTTGTGTGTGGTGGCTGAAGGGCCTGCCGTCTATTGGTCCCGTTGAGGCTATGGCTCCAGGGGCAGCATTTCTGCCACAGCAGCCCCCACCCCATGTTGCTTAAGGGGTTAAAACCCCTTCAGTGACTTGTAAACATAAAGATAGAAGGTATGCAGTAGCTTATCTCCTGAGTGGGGGTTAACCCCTAGTGAAATTGATTCACTAATAATGCACAAAAGTGTGAGGGGAAAAAAGAGGAGAAAAAAGGAGAGAAAAGATATTGGTAGAGTATCCTATGGAGTGGAATACCGTACTAGTTGCAGGAAACAGTAAGGGTACAGTATAGAACTTAACGTGCAACCTTAATGTGTGGATATTAAAACGTAACTTTTAATAATACATTTCTAATATGTAAAAACTGGTGAGAGTTAACACCCAAAAAACCCTATTGTGTAAAACAAAAAATAAATAAATCAAATAGAATAAAATCAACACTTGTCTGAGACTTGCATAAAGTACCCCACATACGTGAGGGGACTATTGTCTAAACTGTGCATGGTAGCTGTAGTTTTAAGAAAATAAGTCGGGTACAGAGTGTGCAGTCATATCTGGAAGTCCCAGCCAGGTATTTACCAACACTTGTCTGGGATATGTCGCAATTTGATACAAAAATTTGTAGATGTGGAATATTTGTCTAAACTGTGCGTGGATGCTATAGTTAAAGACAAAAGGTCAGGTAAAGAGAGCCCACTTGTATCTGGGTGCCACAGCAAGGTGTTTCCAACACTTGTCTGGGATTAGCAGCAAGGTTATAGTGAACAAAATTAATAGTGGGGGATTATTGTCTAAACTGTGTGTGATAGCTGTAGCTAATGACAATGAATGCCCACTAATTAGTAGAAAACGAAAGAAGTCTCAGCAAGTTGAGCTGAATAAAACTGGTGAGGGTCATCCCTCTGAGTATCTGGGAGTCACAGCAAGGTGTTTCCAACACTTGTCTGGGATTAGCGGCAAGATGAAACAAAATATATGGTGAGGATTATTGTCTAAACTGTGCATGATAGCTTGTAGCTGAAGACAATAAATGCCCACTTATTAATAAATCAAAGAGAATAAAATCAACACTTTTCTGAGACTTGCATAAAATACCCCACATACCTATAGTCTATAGGACTGCCACCACAACCACTTAAACATCTATAGGGCTCCCAGTGCCTGGACTGCCACCACAACCACTTACACATATATAGGGCTCCCAGTGCCAAGAATTAGCTTGTTGGTCAAGATTCCTGTCACCATTCACATAATTTTCCCTCCATCTATCTTGTTTTGCCACTTTTCAGAAATCCGAAGCACTATGGAACTTCGGCACTTCGGACATTTGTAAGCATCCGAATGTCAGAATTGCACGAAATTCGGCCGAATGTACATTCGGAATGAAACGAATTGCACATGTCTACAATATTGATCTCTGAAAACACCTGGATACAGGTCTATTCAGAGGTAACTTTCTCTCTCCCTCTATCTATTTATCTATCGATCTCGCTATCTCACTCAGGTGTTGATGATTCATGTATGAATTTGTGTCTGTATCCTATTTTCCCCTTATAACGTTTTTTTTTCTATCATATTGCAAGCAACATCTGCTATATTCACACAAGCCAGTATAATCTTTATTCTATTGATACACAAGCCAGTATAATTTTTATTCTATTGATATCTTATTAAGAATGAAGCTTGTTTCTGAAAGGAATCATAATGCTTTAAGTGCGAATGAGGAATGTCTGGTGCAGACCACACACACATAGGCACTGCACATGTGCATGATGGAACTACTGGTTATGTTACACAGGAGATGAATAAGTGGTGTTATAGTCTGAGCGAATGTGAATGGCACCTTTTAGACAACATAAGAGATCATGAAGTCTGCCAGCGATACATGGAAAGCTGGAGCAGTGTAATTTATGAGCGGTCAAAGAATATTTAATCTATGGAGAAACAATTTGCTGCTCTCCATTTGTCACAGCTGTAACCTGTTTCATTAACCCCTCGAATGTTAAACAAATGAATGTGACCACTGTACACTGGAAGATTTATTCTGTTTTCTAAAAAATCCATCCATAGACAGATTTGAAACTTAACCCCTTAATTGTTCAATGGCCTTTAAAGACCTGATTTGATCTTACCTAATTGAACAGGCCATTCACCAGCATTTAAAGTGGTGTAATTGCAATAAAAAGGCCTGTGCATAATTGCAATAAAGAGGCCTGTGCAAACTCACCCAAGAGAAATTATATAATAATTAAATACTTACATTCTCCTTGTGTTCCACAGGAATTCAAACAGGCCTATACAAATGATTTACCACAAATTGGTATAAACAAACATAAAAAAAAAACAATATAGTACAGTATTTTGCTGGTTACATTTACGTTTGTTTACAGTTAATGTGTTAAATCATGAGTTGATGCTTATTCCCACTGGAATATAAGCAAACAATTAGTATATAATTACAAATACCTTTCAACTGGGTGGGTGGAGGCCTTCCTACTGTCCTCACTTTTGGTGGGGCTGTCCCTATTTCAGGGTCCTGGTCTTCCGTCCCTGTTTTGCCAGTATGAGCCTATGTTTATACACTGTGTGACTTGCCTAAGGCCACACAGATAACACTTCAGCTGTGTCCTTTGCATAGTTTTCTGTGTGTGGGGCCTGTGTGGAGGTTGTCAGTCAGCCTGGCATGCGTTAATTCCAGACTGACACTCCCCTTATGTGGACAGGCTCATCAATACTGCCTGTCTTCCCAGGGTCTGCCTGCTTTGTCCCAATGATATAATTGTGAGACTTACACTGTATGTGGATGTGCTCGGCCATTATTTTTTTTGTGCATTTTTTATTAAAGATATATTGATACAAAGTAATGGTGTACTTGAGCTTGTGGTGTACTGTAGTACTTCTCATTGATCTATTTTTATTTCTCTTAACATTGTTTTTTAACAATAAACTCAAGAATTAATAGAAATAAGATTAAAGAAATTATTAACACTTAATTTTTAAGCATGCATATAGTTGTGTGTTCCAACCAACTGTGTGTCACATCACCAACCCCCACTAATTTAAAATTTAAAAAAAGTAAATAAATAAAAAATAGTGCACTAAAAATATAGTTAATAGAGGTTGGTCTCAAATGATTAACTTTCTACTGCATGGGATATATAGTTAAGTTGACAATAGATTCAGATTCAATATATATACCTCAATGAATACATGCGGAGTCAGTCTGTGTGTGTATGGGTCAGTCTGTGCATGTTTTGGGTAGGGGAGTCAGTCTGTGTGTGTGTGTGTGTATGGGTCAATCTGTAAAGTGCTAGAGCTCCAAGAAAGATATTTTTGTTTTTTAAATAATTATTAAAGTACAAATTGTGAAACCCCTCCCTACACCAGTGGTGTATTGTGGTTTTGTGCTGCCCTATGTATAACATATTTTTTTTTTTTTTTTACTTTTTAGCAGCCTTGGGGACTTCCTGACAGCTCAGACAATCCCCCTGCTGGCAGCAACTAGACTCCTATTGTGGCGATGTGATCATGGTGATTACATGGCCCTGGAGGGCCGGGGTGGCCAGAGCTGCTGCAGGAGGGCTGCTGGGGTCCATGGCTCCTATTTGCCGCTGTCATACTAGGTATGTCCGTGGTCCTTAACGACCGTTTTTTTTTGTGTGTGTGACGTACGTAGTATGTTCACGGTCGTTAAGGGGATATACATAGATATATATCTAATTTCATTCTAAGTGTATTTTGATATATATCAAATTACAGTTAGAATAAAATAACATATATATATAAAAAGGAGATTGCCATAGGCAGAGCGGAAAGACCTAGAAGGAGCATACCTACGAATCAGTGAAGAAATGTAACAGGGGCTAGAGTTTAGACCTTTATAGGTAAGGGTTAATATATTGAAATGATAACTATAGAACATAGGAAGCCAGTGTAAGGATCGACAAAGGGGTGAGGAATGAGAGGAATGTCAGGAGAGAAAGATTAGCCTGGCGGCAGCATTTAATACAAATTGTAGCGGGACATTATGGCTTTTGGAGAGACCAATTGCACAATTAGGAGTGAAATACAGTAATCCATGCAAAAAATTACCAAAGCTTGAACAAGCTCCTTGGCAGCATCTTGTTTGTGAAAGAGGTGATTGTAGGCAATGTTTTTAAGGTGGAATTAACAGGTTTTTGCAACAGACTGGATATAAGTCACAAACATGGGGCCAGGATCAAAGATGGCACCAAGACAGCGAGCTTTCAAGGAGGGGCTGATGCAGGTACCAACAACTTGCAGGGAAAGAGATATTTTGAAAGAACTGAGACTGGATGACAGTTTTACAAAGCAGGAAAGGGAGTTCCATAGGAATGGTGCAGCCCTAGAGAATTCTTACAGGTGGGCATCGATGGTGCGAGTGCAAACACCAGATAGAAACAGATCTTTGGCAGAGTGCATTGGCTTACAAAAGACATACTTTTGTATTAGTGAGGATCCCATAATTATTCTTGACTTATTTAATTATGGGAGTAGTCCAATTATAGAAGGAGCCATAATTCAACACTCCCGACATGCTGCCTTTTGAAACTTCGTTCCCTGTCCCTACATTCCCGACATGCTTGGTCGTTTAAATTTCCCTAATGATTACTCAAGCATGGAATATAGTTTCTTTACGATTATACAGAATAGTTTCCTTTTATGTAGTTAGTGCACAGTTGGATTCCGGTGACCCTTGATAAACCACAACCAATATTTCTTTAAAAAAATAACTAAGCTGCATGGTAATAAACCAATTTGTATTTTCTGATGATTGCATTGCATTAAACCCGCTCTAT
Organism: Pelobates cultripes; assembly: GCA_933207985.1. NCBI lineage: Eukaryota > Metazoa > Chordata > Amphibia > Anura > Pelobatidae > Pelobates > Pelobates cultripes. Next base: position 214,134,280 of record OW240916.1, on the reverse strand, counting down.
ATATGCTTTGAAGCCAGAAGAACTGAAACTTCAGAGCAGAAAAAAATTTGCCCTCAAGGCGATAAACACAAACTGATCTCTTTTATATACAAATTCAATACACATAATACTCTATTCTCTTTTTTATTTTTTCTTATACTGAACAGTTTACTTTAGCATTCAAACAGCTTTTTTCTTCCCCGTGATAATCCGACTCTAGCAACAATCGTATTTTATGTAAAACATTTTTTTAATCAAAACCTTTAGAACAAGAATTGTGATTTTTCCTGGACTCTAAATGTTAAAAAAAAATATGGACTAAATGAGACACAATATTAAAATATATATTTTTTTAATTGTAAATTATGATGAGTTTGTACAGATTTTAGACCAAATATAATCTCCTACGCAGCCATTGGATCATAAATTTTGCAAATGTTAATGTTGCATTTCGAGATTTTACTTTCAATATTTGATTTTACCACAAGTAGTTTGAAACTAGTTTGAAAGCATACCATATTCTTAATACAGGACAAAAGCCATTCTTGTGGTGATAAGCCAGGGCAGAGAACCTTAAATCTGTCCATGATTGGTTATTGGTTTCTGGAAGAGGAACTTGATCCAAGCACTGGCATAAAAATCTGTCATAAAACATTAATTGCACAATAATCCTTCAGAAATGTGTGACTCATAACTGGAAATCTGATAAAATTCCAATGCTGCGTTTATTTGCAAATGTTTGCATCAGATGGTTGAGAGCTGTTTAAATGCAAACTTTCAAAATTACTTTAAAAAAAAATAAAACAAATAATAATTAATTATTTTTGTGCTTAATTTGGTCACAGAAAGTGTTAACATTAATTATTCCATTATTATTATTATTAATTATTAAATGTATTCCAGCTTTGTAAGACTCTCCTCACCATAGCGTTGATACTCCTGTGAAATCATCACTACTAATGACTAGAGATGTTGCGAACCTTCCGCGAACTTCCCGCGAACGGTTCGCCACGGTTCGCCTCGAACCATTCGTGGCGAACTCCGGTCAGCTGACACATCCCTGCCAATTTCCGGCAGACCCTCCCTCCCAGACCCTCCCACCTCCTGGACAGCACCATGTTGAAGCTGCCTTCAACATGGATGCTGTCCAGGAAGTAGGAGGGTCTGGGAGGGAGGGTCTGCCGGAAATTGGCAGGGATGTGTCAGCTGACCGGAGTTCGCGGGAAGTTCGCAGACGGTTCGCGACATCTCTGCTAATGACTTGTGTCTAATCAAGAGCTGGATTAAGGTTGGCAGGGCCCTAGGTGGGATGCTTTGGGGCCCCCTCTTTGAGTCCTGGACAATGTGAGGGATGTATGTGTGGGGAAGACTGGTTGTTGTTGTTGTTGTTGTTATTGGTGTGTGTGTGTGTGTGTGTGTGTGTGAAAATTGCTCTATTGATCTCCCTGTTGGTTCATTGCAAGGCACTCTAAAGCAGGATCATTGGTGGTCTAGTGGAGGAGCAATATGGTCTGCACTAATATTGGTCCAGATCACTTTAAGAGCACTGGTTCAACTCTCTGAGTCATTGAGAAGCACTGCTAACCGCAAGGGTTCTCTTTATGTAATATGCAACTGATATTAGTGCAGACCACAAACCTTTATCACATGAAGACAGGGCCAAGCAGGGGGATCTTTTGCCTACCAGACCTAACTAATGGATAATCCAGCTCTGGTCCAATGAATATTATAGAGAAACACTGGTTAAAAAAAAAAAACATATTTATTATAGAGAAGCACTGAAACCAACACTTTACTATGAGAATCACTCACTATAGTACAATAGAGAAGCACTGAAACTAATACTTCTCTATGAGAAGCGCTAACTGTAGTTCAAAGAAAGTGAAGCAGGAAACCATCTTTGTTGTCTGCTTGACAGCCAAGAGGTGCTACTTAGAGAATTTGTAAACATACAGATATCTCTTGAAATGAGCACTTTTATAAAACAGGCAACCCCTAAAGTAATAAAGCATGCTGAAGTGATTTGGGGGAGTTCCACTGGATTTTACCTTTAATTTAGAATGATATTATAAGTCCATTTGATTATCACAACAGCTTTAGAAATGGCTATTTTCTTAATATTATAAAAAAAGGGCTTAAAAGTGTGGCATTTCATAAAGTTTAATCACAAACCAATGGTTTGGAATCATTATTCTGGACTTTTTAGGCAGGCATAAATGAGGAAAATGTACCGGTGGCTGCAGCTTTAAATTACCTTCATGTATTTACTGGGTGCCTTTTAAATTGGGGCTATTACCCTTTGCCTAACTTCCATGTGCAAAGGAGTTAGAAATATAAATACGCAATTATACAGTAAATCTAAGATTGTCTAAGTAGATTGTGTCGCATTAAATTGTTTGAACGTTAGCTTAAGTTGTGTCTCTGTGTACTTCAAACAACATATCCCAGTTTGTAAAACAAGATTATTTCCATTTGTTACATGAAAAAAAAAAAGTTAATTTCTAAGGTTCATTTCACAGCCATAATAAGTTTAGTAAATTAGAATGTTACAGAAACAATGCTGTCCTTTAATCTTAAGGGTAAGATCTATATGCCATTTTAGGAAAGTGTATAAGTTAATAAAGTTGCTAGAATTTTCTTTAGCAACTTACTTAAATAATGTTTAAATAATATAAGTTATTAATTATACATGCTGCAATGCAAGTTCAGAAATACATAGAGTGATGGTGTTAGGTATGTCCTCATATGGATCTCAAAGTATTTAAGCCATCAATGCTAAATAAGGTAAACTTGAGAGCAAAGAAGGCAAATGTTAGGATCATCAGACAAGTAATTGTTTTAATGTCACTGAAAAAGTGTGTCCCACATTGATGGTACAAGTCACAAGACACGTGATGATACTTTTTACAGATTTTGACTATAGATTGAAAGATAAATACTTCCACAATGATAAGAAGTGAGCCCCAGTGGAAGAAAATGGTCATTAGTTTCTCAACTGCATCACACCTTTAGGGGGCAAACACAGTACTGCAAATATAGATTGTAATATTATGGATCACTCCAAACACCACAACTGTTATGGTGCCACTAGTGCCCTGGTGCCTTCCCTGGGTAAGTAGTCAAACCATTTGTGAAAGGTTTGACAACGTACCTGGGGTTTGCCAAGCACCAGTCACTGACTTCTGTGCTTCCATTAGCTCCATTTCTCCAATGAACTAATTCCACCTAATCAAGCCTGCCTGTTTTACTAAAATCATTAGCTAAGTGCTCTCAGCCAATGACTTAAGCCCTGTACTGTTGAGCTAACCAGTGGACCATGGGTAAGTTGTCAACCTTTTCACAAACAGTTTTACTACTTACCATGGAAGGGTGCTAGGGTACTTCTGGCACAATAACCACTGCAGTGTGAGGTAGTAGTTATGATGCTTGGAGTGTTCTTTTAAGAACAAGATGTAAATCCTAGAGATAGGAACTGAAGATGAACATTTATACAAACGTGTAACAGCAATACAGTGTACATCAAAGACAGTGCTACAAGATACAGCTATCAGGGATATGGAGGTCATAGAATATGGTTATATTGACTTTAGTAACCTGAACATAAATTGAAATGTTAAGAAAGAATATACAAACACAGCTCCACCACTAAACACAGAGGTCCAGTGAAAACCTAGCTATGACTGCGTAGTGCTTCCTAGATTAAAATCCAAAACACAGGATGATCTGGGTAAGGATCTAAATGATCACCAGACAAGGTGGATCATGGACACATCAATAGACTGAATTAATATAACAACAGACACTACCTAGCCAAACTGGTGAAAGACTTGCACAAAGTTGCACTAACTTTCAACATAGCAATAAAATACCAGGGACACCAAGCAGAGGAGATAAAATGACTGAGGATTGACCACACTGGAGAAATACTAAATATTACTGGAATTACTGAAAAGGCCAGTAGGGGGAGGGGAGCAGTAGAGGAGGATATGAAGTCAGACTCAGCCAATCACATTGGCTCTAATTTGGCTCAAGGCTACTGGGGGTTTCATTGTTTTTTGTTTCTTTATGTCTCTGTGATGCTAACTGATAGGTTGCTCAGAATAGTGTTATAAATAATTAATGGAAAAAATGTTGATATTAGGAGTGCATGTTTAGGAATTGTGGCGGTTGGAAAATAGTGAGATTTAGAAAGCGATTGAGAATTGATGGTCTAGACAGGTGCACTATGAAAGCATTTTATCGGTGGACAATAACAGACTAGGCATTCTCCAAAAAATATATTCACGCTCTTGAACTGTATATAATTCTGTTCATTAATTTGCTTAAAAAATGCAAACAAGGTGGGCAGCTGCTAACTACAAAAATAAAAAAAATAGATTCTGTATTAATTTGCAATAATGAATTCTGCCCTATGTAATTTATGTTTTTATGCAGAAAGAATTACATTTGTTTTCAGTGCAGCAAGCATATTATTTTCATTCAATCTGACACTTCTGAAATGCCCTGTTCACTAATAAAAAGGTTACCGGAAGATACATTAGGCAGGAATCTGCATACATTTGCAGTTTACCATTAAATATTAATTTAGTTTTTGTTAGTTAAACAGCAATTGCTATAGTACAAAAAGTAATTTTAAACTGTCCAATGATATTGATAAGTACATTAATTAAAGTCCATCACAAAGTCAGATTAAAAGTACATTTGGTTTAAGTGAGTACTTAGCTGGAAAGATTCTGTCACTTAAAAAAAAAAATAATAATAAAAAAATAATATATATATATATATATATATATATATATATATATATATATATATATATGTTGTCGACCCTGAGGAGGGTCCCGAGCGGGGAATGAAACGTTGGTCGCTTTTGAACTTTATCCAATATATGTATTTTAAATAACCGGTGAGCAGCCATTCTATATCGGATATATATATATATATACACACACACACACACACACACACACACACACACACACATACACCCCTAGCTATGGACCCGTGGATCTACCTGCTAAACAGATCGCTGAAAGGGTGGACTAGGAGGGAGCAGAAATTAGTACATAAGATAACTTTAAGTGCAGGCAGAGCAGTAGCGACCGCATGGCTCTCACCAGAGGGCCCAGAATTCCCATGGGTAATATCCAGAATAAAAGAATGCATGATTATTGCAAAGGTGTGCCTTAGGCTGGTCATAATAAAAGGCCACTCTAAAATGTGCAGTTTTACTGTATTGGGGAGGTCCAGGAGGGTCCAAAAAAGAGGTCAGTATCTAGTGTGATTACTATTTGCCTCACGCAGTGCAACACATCTCCTTCCTATAGTGTTGATCAGGTTGTTGATTGTGGCCTGTGGAATGTTGGTCCACACCTCTTTAATGCCTGTGTAAAGTTGCTGTATATTGGCAGGAATAGGCTGTTGTATACGCCGATCCAGAGCCTCCCAAACATGCTCAATGGGTGACATGTCCGGTGATTATGCTGGCCGTGCAAGAACTGAGATGATTTCAGCTTCCAGGAATTATGTACAGATCCTTGCAACATGGGGCTGTGCATTATCATGCTGCAAAATGAGGTAATGGTCGTGGATGAATGGCACAACAATGGGCCTCAGGATCTCGTCATGGTATCTCTGTTAAATTCAAAATGCCATCAATAAAATGCACCTATTTTTATTGTCCATAACATACGCCTGCCCATACCATAACCCCACTGTCACCATGGGCCACTCGATCCACAACATTGACATCAGCAAACCGCTCACCCACACAACGCCATTCATGATGTCTGCCATCTGCCCTGTACAGTGAAAACCAAGATGCCATCATATGTGAGCATTTGCCCACTCAAGTCAGTTACGATGACGAACTGCAGTCAGGTCGAGACCCCGATGAGGACGACGAGCATGCAGATGAGATTCCCTGAGACGGTTTCTGACAGTTTGTGCAGACATGTTTTGGTTATGCAAACCGATTGTTGCAGCAGCTGTCTGGGTGGCTAGTCTCAGATATAGAAAGTGACGGCAGATAAGAACCATTCGGCCATCAATTTTCTAAATACTTACATTAGTCCCTGGCCTTATCTTACAGTTAGGATAGCCTTATGCCAATCCCATGCATGCTTAAACTCCTTTACTATGTTAACCTCTACCACTTCAGCTGGAAGGCTATTCCATGCATCCACTACCCTCTCAGTAAAGTAATACTTCCTGATATTATTTTTAAACCTTTGCCCCTCTAATTTAAGACTATGGTCTCTTGTTGTGGTAGTTTTTCTTCTTTTAAATAGAGTCTCCTCCTTTTCACTGTTGATTCCCTTTATGTATTTAAATGTTTCTATCACATCCCTCCTGTCTCGTCTTTCCTCCAAGCTATACATGTTAAGTTCCTTTAACCTTTCCTTGTAAGTTTTATCCTACAATCGATTAACCATTTTTATGCCAAAGATACATTATCTTGCACTTATCCACATTAAATGTTACATAACTTAGTATCATCAGTAAAAAGACATCCCTTACCATCAAGACCTTCTGCAATATCACTAATACAAATATTAAAGAGAATGGGTCCAGGTACAGATCCCTGAGGTACCCCATTGGTGACAAGCCCATGCTTTGAATATACTCCATTGACTACAACCCTCTGTTGCCTGTTACTCAGCCCCTGCCTTACCCAGACAATCTTAGAGGTGAAGATGCTGGATGTAGAGGTACTGAGCTGGTGTGGTTACACGTGGTCAGCGATTGTGAGGCTGCTTAGATGTACTGCCATATTTTCTGAAACGCCTTTGAAGATGGCTTATGGTAGAGAAATGAACATTCAATTCCCGGGCAACAGCTCTGGTGGACATTCCTGCAATCAGCATGCCAACTGCACCTCCCTCAAAACTTGCGACATCTGTGGCATTGTTCTGTGTGATAAAACTGCACATTTTAGAGTGGCCTTTTATTGTGGCCAGCCTAAGGAACACCTGTGCAATAATCATGCTGTCTAATCAGCATCCTGATATGCCAAACCTGTGAGGTTGATGGATTATCTCGGCAAAGGAGAAGTGCTCACTAACACAGATTTAGACAGATCTGTGAACAATATTTGAGCGAAATATGCCTTTTGTGTACATAGAAAAAGTCTTAGATCTTTGAGTTCAGCTCATGAAAAATGTGGGCAAAAACAAAAGTGTTGCGTTTATCATTTTGTTCAGTGTGTGTATATATATATAATTTATTTGTTTATTTTTAATTCATTAAATTTGATAATAGTAACAACCCCTGGATGTTGGGCTAAGGTAACATCCTTAGGACTTACTTGAAAACCAGAGTATTCTGAATGTTCCTTTCCTGGTTAAATACTTTGTTGTTATTATTATTATTATTATTCTCAGGACACAATACAGAATTTCATATAGCACAACTGCATATTAAGTTTCTCTTTCTGTATTTCCTAGCTTGACTACCTTGATAGGGGTAGACTCTCAACCTCTCATGAATATAAAATGACAATAAATACATCTGCATGTCAGGCTGTCCTCCCATAGAGTCCTTCCGAAGAGAACTGTGGCGGAAGTAAGTCCATCGGAGCTCCTGGGGTAGAAAGTCGTTACGGCATTCTATGCCACTGCAACGGTTTTAAAGCCCATTATAATGGGGATGGCATGGAACGCCATAACGGTGTTAATGGGGTTAAGCTAAAGTTGTTTTGGTGTCCCTTTAACCTTTGTACACCCACTGCCTGTCAATCAGACAACTGATCCATTTACTTCCTGGTTTGTTTAGCTCAATGGAGGTAAACTCGAGAAGCAGGCAATTGCTCAGGGCACTTCCCTTGCATGAACTTCTCTTTGAACTGCATTGAGCAGTCTGTAATTGGACAGCTACAAAAAGTCGAATATGGGAAAGAAGGGGAAAACTTCCAAAGTTTTCAGACAAGCAAAGAGAAAGACCCAAACGGGTCGAAACGTCGGTTATTTTTTTCAATGTAATACATTCTTGAATAAATTCTCTTTTTTTCACTTTCAAAGTCCTGAGAGTGCATCTATTCATGTTTTGCTTATATATCTCTCCAATGTGGGATTGCACCCTGGCAAAAATGAATTGCTGTCTGAGAAAGGGTGAGTGCCAAGTTATTTATTTATATATATCTATATCTTTTAGCTTAATGAAGCAATTTGGGTATATAGATCATGCCCCTGCAGTTGCAAGTATCTACCATTTAGGAGTTAAATCACATTTGTTTCTGTGTATGCAGCTGTGACTCACACAGCCTGCATTAAAAAATATATGATTTTCAATCAGATGTTACCTTGCTTTAGACGTGTTTATATTTTGCTCTGTAAGTTTAAGTTTAATCACATAAAGGAGGCTCCTGCAGGTTATTGAAGGCTATTAACAGTGCAAGAGATACATATTAGACTAAACAGACTGTGCAATAAAGGAACCTAGAATATCTAAGTTCCTTTTCCGAAAGTGTTTAGGAAAGTTGTGCAAGTTATATGCAGAGAGGTTTGATTAGGGCTGCATAAACAAAGTGACAATTCTAAAATGGTAGAGAATTTAGCAATGAGACTGGAGATCTATTACTATATGCTTCATTAAGATGTTGTATGGTGCTTATAGTGTCCCTTTAAAAGAACACTATGAAAGGAGTCTTCTGTCTCACTTCAATCTATTATTTTTAGATGCAGCAATTAACAAAAAAACATTCAAGGCCCACCCTGTTCTGTAATGGAAGCTAAACATGCTTTTACTTTTTACTTTTACTTTTAAGATGAGATTTTGCAAATATGCATGCATGCTTGATATCATTTGTGTTAATACCAAAATAAATAGTTCATAAACCTCTAGTTGGTAGTGGGGTTTTTATAGATACAATTCTCCCATTGGCAAAGGCAGAATGAGGATTCTTTGAGAAATCCAAGCTACTTCCTAGCCTTTGCTCAAGTTGCTTATTTGAACCATGCAAGTCAAATTCTAAAGACCATATATTACAATTATAGGTATATGTTGTTTTTGATTTTATTTTGATTTATTTTTTTGTTATGTTGTATTTTTAATGTATTATCTCCAAAATGCCATAAAAAAACTCAAAACAGCAGTGCCCTTTAAATGATGTATATATTTTTTCTTAATTACTAGTACACACAGCAACATACATTAAAAATAGACATGCACACAAGAAAACATGCAATGCATAAGTAACTTTACTGTAAATATTAAATTGTGCTACAGACATTTTATATACCATAAAGTAGAAAGTAGGACCTCACAATTTTCAATGGCAAAAAAATAAAAATAAAATATTTATTTAAAAAAAGATATTTATTTGCATAACATTGTATTTAGGCCTTTTCAGGCAAAGCTACATACAATAAAATTGCCAAACCTATAATCCTATTGCATCAGTGAAAGAGTACATCTCTTCCTAATGTGTAAGGGAGGTGCCCAGTGCAAGAATGGGTGTAGATGGGTTTAGGAGGGTTGAATTTATGGTACAAGTGATTTGATCTTAAAAAATATGTAATTATTCCTTCCCTAGAATTAATAGAGATGAAAAATAAGTGATCCACAGAAAAAAAAAAATGATATTCAATACTTACGTATTGGATGCTGGAAACATATTGAATGCCGGAAACATATAGAATGCCAGGACATTTTGTGAAACATAGGAGGGTGTATGTATTTTGAACATAGTAGCTGGAGGAACAAAACAGTTCAAGAGTTTGCATTGAAACTAGAGGAAAGGTATTTTTATAAGTAAGAACAATAACAATATAGAATTCTTGGCCCAAGGAGTTTTTTCCTATCAGATTTGTAGATACTTAAAGGGACACTCCAGGCATCCAGACCACTTCTGCCCATTGGAGTGGTCTGGGTGCCAACTCCCACTACCCTTAACCCTGCAAGTGTAATTATTGCAGTTTTTTATAAACGGCAATAATTACCTTGCAGGGTTAACTCCACCTCTAGTGGCTGTCTACGAGACAGCCACTAGAGGGCACTTCCTGCTCTATAGAACAGAAAATCTGCTGTGTGAGGACCTCCAGCGTCCCTCAATTCCCCATAGGAAAGAATTGAAAAGCATTTTCAATGCTTTCCTATGCGGAGCTCTAATGCGCATGCGCAGCATTGCCGCGCATTTGCGCATTAGGTCTCCCCGGCCGGTGGGCAAGATCAGTCTCGCCCACCAGCCGATGTAATGACTGAGCGGCGGGGTCTCAGGTAAGTCACTGAAGGGGTTTTCACCCCTTCAGCAACCGGGGATGGGGGGTGGGAGGGAGAGGGGACCTGCAGTGCCAGGAAAACAGATTGTTTTCCTGGCACTGGAGTTTCCCTTTAAAAAAAGGTCTAAATAATTTTTTTAGAAAACAGAATACTTAGGGATATATGTTGGGTGGAAACAGGTTGACAACCCAACGAGAAATCTTATGGCTGCAGTAGTTTTTTTTTTCCTTTTTTTGGGGTATCATTAGAAATCACCAGGCAGAAACAAACTTGTTTTTCTACTTTATTATGTGTGGGTACCACACAGAAAATATAATTTTTGTTTGACTAGAACTAATTTTAAAAAAAGAAATGTAGGGATTGATTTATAGCTGGTGTTAATATCAACATAGCTCTTAAGAAACGTTACACTCATATGCCAGACAATAACCCAAAACACAATGAAAACATGTGGTGGAAATGACAAGTTGACGAGCATGCAGAAAGCAGAACCTCATCATCGTCCCTACTTTGTTTGATATCTTTTAACTGATTTTAATAAAACTCCAACACAGTCAATGTGAGTATTTATATAAAGATTCCATGTCTTTGGCTAGGTGACTGTGCTGCTTTAATGCTGCCAGTTAAAAAAATTATACATCAAAAACATGCTTTCCAGCATTTCAAAGTTGTTTTTACACCCATTTTTACACCCATGTCAGGATGGGGATTGAAAATAAATAACATGGACTGTGAAATGACTCTGGACTCCAAGATTAACACAGTGTATCCAACAAATGGCCTCCTTTATCCCATGTTTGAGGGAGTGGAGGGATAGCATTCAAGACAATGGTCACATGCCTCTCTCTCCAATCTGTGTGCAATGAAGTGGAGGACATTCGTTAGGCTAGGAGTATGGCAAATAGCCTTGTGCCATCTCCATCACCCCCCTGGTATGTAAGGGTTATAATAAAGGTAGGCTAAAAGGTCCCCAAGCCCACTAGTTTTAAGATGGGTTGATGCCTAGTCCCCTGGTTCAAATGCCCATATAATTAAAGGGATCCAACCACTGGCACTATTAAACACAATCCCCTCACATCACTTTACCTAGTGTAGGATCAGTGCATGCCCAGTAGTCTGGTCCGAAGCAGGCAACATACTTAACAAAAAATACACTTTCCACTACATAATATCCTCCTTCTATTAAAGATTATCATAAACAGATGCAACTAATAGATAATTATAATAATAATAATAACTGTAAAAAGTTCCATGGTAAATAATTATTTATGTCCCTGGCAGCTTGAATAGCATTCCTTTGCAAAGCCAACCAATCAATCACAGTGCAAATCTTATTATTTCCTTGTTTAACATGTGAAATTATTCACCCATATTATTAATTGGAGTTTTTTTATTTTTTTCAATCCCCCACCCAAGCATTTGATTATGGGAAGGCAGCTGCTGTGTTCTATTGAGTAGATTTTGAGGTCTCATGGACCCCGTGCATGTGGTTTTACCTTTATTGCCTTTCAGTATCACAATCACTGTCCTGCTCTCTGCTGAGCAATGGAACAATTAAAGGGAAACTATTGTACTAGAAAACAAAGTTGTTTTCCTAACACTATAGCTCGCTTTAGGGCCCCCTTCCCTTAATCCCCCTATCACATGGTGCTGAAGGAGTTAACAACCCTTTTATCGCTTACCTATTTCCAGCACTGGTGTCCCTCAGGACCTGCCTCCGCTGCCAACGTCAGCCAGCGGGGGGACCTAATGCACATACACAGCAAGCGTCATGATTGCATTAGGACTTCCCCCATAGGAAAGCATTGTATGACCTATGATGTACTCATGCAAAGAGGTGACCACCAGCGCAGTTTATCAAAAACTGCAATAATTACAATTGCAGGGTTAAGGGGGACTGGAACAGTGCACCCAGACCACGTCAATGAGCTGAAGTGGTCTGGGTGCCTATAGTGTTCCTTTAACCACAACACTATCTACCAAATAGTTAATGGAGTTGCATTTTATTGGTTCTTTTTTCCTCCATAGATTTGACACACCTGATTATTCTTGCTTTGCCAGTTCTAGATTTGAAATTCATTAAAGACTACATTAAATACATTTAATATATATTTAAACAAATTAATAATACAACCCTCAATCCATTCAATTAAAAAAAAAAACTGACTTTTAGTATTTAATTTTAGTTTCACCAAAGTTCTTCTATCAATGAATGTGAAGATTTTGTTATTACATGAAGTAGATTTAAAAGGTTAGATTTAGATAACTACATTATAGGTGTGTGGCACAATCTTTTATTATTTTACGGGAATTACTTGAGAGCTGTGTCATCCTCCTTATACACACACACATGAAATATCTATTCCAAAACAATTTACAAATTGCTATTATATCTTCATAGGTAAATATAAAATTTCTGCAAGCTGTTGTAATGTATTCTATGTATCCTAACATGACATTTGACGTAGAATCCTAGATAATTTTGCATCTCGTTGCACTCATATGTCAGTCTGGTGAAGCTGAGTATATCAGACATGTCTGCCCTGTCAGTATTGATAAGGTGAACGATTCCTATGACCTTCACAGACCTTTGCTGTTGAAAAGCTGTTGTACAGATCTTTAAGGTCAAAGAATGATTGAAAGAAACACAACTGTGGATTTGAAACAATCCATCCGTAGACCTAAATAACTATCCAAAATTATTATAGCAGCGATTGTTTTATAGCTAAAACACTAATCACTTTAACCCTAATCGTGCCGGCAGCATGTCATTTGTGCTTGATCTACCAGCTATGTATGCCATGCCTGTGAAAGAGTTAAATAGACACCATCATTTTCTTATGGATTTGAAAGTTAATTTCCCTTTAGAAACACTGAAAGGTTGTAATGTTAATTGTCCACTTTGAGTTTGTCTTTACTACCTAGAAATTATTTAACATCCTCGAACTTTGTTGTAGCTAAGATCAATATTGCTTTTACAATGCAGCACATTGGTTCTGGGGAAAGAGATTATGGAAGAAGTGTGAAAATCGCAATGCTGGTTTAATTGGGTTAGGGGTTTTTTTTTTGTTTGTTTTTTTTATTTATTTTTTTTTGTTTATTAGGTCACACAAACTTCCTAAGTTATCAACTCAGACATAGCAGACACAATATTCTTGTAGACACTATAACTACTTAATCTGATTGAATTGTTTATAATGTCTGGATGCCTGTTTGTCCATTCAGTGTTAAACCATTTTCGAGTAGACACTAAATAGCGGTCCCTGGCCACCCACAACCCAGCCCCCACTAGAACTATGGCTAAAAGAGCTAATACACTCTGTGACAAACTGCCATTTGCCACTGGGCATTGGAGAGGACTGGTTGACAGTCTCCTGCCACATGACTATAACCCAGGGGTGTATTTTGGATTTGGATTTTGGATTTAGGCACGACTAAATTCGGGCACCCCCAAAATCTAAATTTGCCCCCCCCCAATTCGTGTCAAGGCCATTTTTTTGACAGACAGACACGTGCCCTCATTGATACATGCACTGATATACACTCACTGACAGATACAGTTATTGGCACACCCACTCACTGACAGGCACACACTGACAGCTACACTCACTCACAGTACGCTGGGCAGCCCCAGAACACGAGTCAAATAAAGCATTTGTCTGGGAACTTGGTTGGCATTTTTTGGCGCCCCCCTGAAAGTGCCGCCCTAGGCAAATGCCTTGTTTGCCTTGTGGTAAATACATCCCTGCTATAACCCTGGTATATATGGCATTTGAAAACACTATTTGTGCCCTGTGACAAAACTGGAGATTGTGCACAAATATGACTATTGTCCATATGTTTTATGATTCCCTCCGTTTGTTGCACTGTTCCCCATGTGTTTCATCTGTTGGTTCGGCTGGATAGACTACCAGACAAACTGTGGAGTTACTGGGTGGCCACCATTTCATGTATCAGAGGCACATGGTGAGAACAATGGATGAAGCACATGGTGAGAACAATGGATGGCGGCCATTTTAACTCACAGACACTGTTTTGACTTTTCTACACAGTGCCATCTCGCCGGTATTTGGTGCACAAAGACATTGTTCAGTAGTTTTAAACTACAGAACAGGGGACACATTTAACAATAATTATTTTTTGGATATGTGGTTCACCCAGATCCCCCGGTTCCGAGGATATATTTTTTATGGGGTTATTGCATGTTTTGAGGTCCCTGTGATTTGTTTTATAATACTGTATTTTTCTGCCTGTGATAATTCTGTTGTGTTGAGATAATTGTATCACAGGCAGAGGAGAGTATTTCTGATGTAATGAATGGGTGTGTTAGCTGTGTTGTAATGTGTTGATTGGTTGTTCTTCAAAACCTTGTGGGCAGTGCTATGTTTGTAGAATGTGAATAAAAGAGGCTGTATGTGCCAGTACAGACAGATCTTCTTGACCCTCAACACATAGTCTTGTCTCGTGATTGGAGGGAACTGCTATATCACACTGGGGATTGCTATGCTCTGCATACTCCCCTGAGCTCTAACCACTTAGCTCTTTTTAGAGCTTGTTCCTGATACGCTCTCCTGGAGGAGAGGTCTTCACCACACGGTCCTGAAGGACAGTAGCTGATCCAGGGTGGAAGGAAGACGGCAAGACTCCAGTTAAGCTACGGCGGTTGTGGAGTCTGCGGTGGTTGTGGTGTCCGGTGCAGTGCTTGTGGTCCTCGGCGCAAGCTAGAAAGCATCCATCAACTGAGGTACCCAGTCGGGGTGCCAGGTGCTCCGTTACACACTCCCTTCTAGCTAAACCTATTCATACCAGCAATGGGCAATGTTATAGGCTGAATGCAATCATTTGATACTTTTAGTCAATTACAGGAGTCTATTGCTGTTCAAACAAATGCTTCTTCATTAACTCAAGCGCACAGAGTGGATTGAAAGTTGGGAACTCTCGATTAGGATTAAAACATTAAAAATAATTTAACACTGAATGGAAGAATGGCAACAGGGAGCTCCAAATATTATAACCACTTCAACGAGATGCAGTGGTTACAGTGTCCACAATGTCCCTTTAAGGTTGGTCATTATTAAATTAGGGGCACCTCTAAAAATAAAATAATTCAGCTTAGTATTTTAATTAATACAGCCCCAAAGTGTGTCTTCTTCATTGTAAATTCACTCAAATCAAACACTGTCATCCCTACTAAGACTGACAAATCAATGCAGAAGTTATATTTGTCTACTGGATAGATGACCACTACTGGCATACTTCGGGTTAATTTATAGTGTTGTCAAAGTTAGTAGCAATTTCAATTTTTTTTTAAACCTTTATACATTTCTTCAGATCAGAGCATGTGAAATCAATTAGAATTTTGTGCATGCAGAAATATCCGAGCAGCTTGTCTGCTTAGTGGAACAGCATGGGGGCCATGCCGATCAGCCGTTCAATCCCAGGAAAGTGCCCTGTAGTTCATAGTAATTAATTACTCTGGAGGGAATCACCAAAACACAGAGATAATAGAAAAAGAGAGAGAGTGAAAAGTGCAACGACTGTGGGAGGAGAGGAGGCATGCCTTGTAAATGCTGTCGGATACAATAGTAATGAATGCTGGTACCAAACAGCATATCATCCCACTGATACCTATAAATAATTCTGGGAGCACTCTAAGGATTATGAAAAATGAAACTGCTGATTTATGGACCAGAAACATTACACAATCAATGTAAATTGTGCCTGCAATGTATTGTGCTAATGAGAAATGCTAAATCAATTTATTAAAGAGGTAGGACATATTGCTGAATGAATGTATCCATGATAATAAGGTTTAGTATATGAAATAACTGATGATTACGTACCACATGGTGTTTTGGATGGACATTTAGTTTTTTTCTTTATATTTACTAATTTATATCAAAATAAAGCATTATCAATTTGATGCATGATGTTAACATTAACAATTTACATTTGTGTTAATTACTTCCCTCCTTTGCCAGCGGTTGCTCACTGTAACTAAAAACAAGTGACTGACCAGCCAATGCTGCCCAGCCACTAGAAAGGCTGTTTGCAAAAAAATGTAGTTCCTCATTCCCACACGTCTCCCACTTGCAGACATTGGGGGGGGGGGGCTTTAAATTAGATAATGGGGGGTGGAAAAATATTTGCCAAATCAAAGTCCTTGCCCTCACCTGTGGCCAATAAGCAGAGCTATTGTAAATAATAAAAAAAACACAGATATCCTAATAGGACCTTTATTATGGACTGGGCAGCAACGACTGACCTGTTGCTAGTTTTTAGTTACTTTCCAGTAGATATATACCTTTCATGGCATAGAAAACCTCCTTATAATAATATGGGGGTCATATTGACCACAATAGGCTTAATTATTTATTTTGTAAAAACACTTTTAAAGAAATATCAAGTGCTGGCCAGCCCCCATATAAATTATCCTTGCAATGCAGAGTTGTTGTTTTTTTTTATAACTATTTACCTCTTTACTGCTAGTGCTGCCAGTGGGCAAATGGTACATCAAATTATCGTTTGCTTGCAAAAAAGTAAGTGAATGATCATTTGTGTGTATGCATCTTTCTGTATGCATTTGGTCCTGATTTAGTGTAAAATTGGTGCTTTGGATGTATTCTGAATCATATCTTTGTCACGGTGTAATACCCCAACACGCAGAGTTTAGGATAGCAAGGAACAAGACAGCTATAAAATGTATACCAGGTCTTAGAATTGCCAGACTAAACGTCAGACAGAGATAAAGCGTAGTCAGAGACGAGCAGAGGTCAGGGTAACACAGAGACAGTGAAAATGAGAACTAGCCAGAGTCAGGTATGCGTTAATCAGTTACATAGACAAGCAAGACAGGAAAGGGTTAAAGATAAAGATAGAATCAGGAACAAAGCCAAGGTCAATACCAAAATAAACACAATAGATCAAGGAACTCACTAAAGGGTACTGAAACAGAAACCACGATAGGGCAAAGTTGATAGGGCTAGGGAAGTTTAAATAGCCTTACTTAACAAAACGTTGGTGTGTGGGGGCACCGGAATGACGTGGGCTAATGGGAGCCTGAACCAACTTTTGGCTCCCACTGCCCCTTTAAGAGCGCGTTAATGATACAAACTACGCTCCTTGTGCGAGGCGGGCCGCATGCACTGACCGCTCAGAAGAGGAGAGTGGGTTGTGTGGAGGCGGAAGTGCTTGAGCTGCGCGTGGCTAGAGCTGAGGACCCCGGACCCTCGGATAAGGTAAGTACTGCCACAATACTTTGCACAGGGTTCAGAAATGCAAAGTATTGATTTTAAACAAGGCACCAAGATTTTATGAATGGCACAGATTCGTTCGGCTTGACCAAATTTCATTTGGCATTAGTAAATATGAAAATTGTCATTCCAGTCAAAAATCGAACATTTTCAGAGAATTTTGTCCATATGGAAAAAATCTACCTTTTTAGTAAATAACCCATATAGAAATCACAGGTTTTGAAGGAGGACTGTGAACATACCATAAGCATGTCTGGAGGCTCAGTACCAAATTTCAAAATAGATTTAATGCTAAATATGCTTTTTTTTTTATATATATATAGTTAATACATCAGTGAAATAACAAATCAGTGATAGATCTTCAATGCATATCTGTTTCAGTGTCTGCATTATTTTGTCATTAACATTATTATGCTTGCACGATCTTACGAGCAACTCCGTAATGTCTGTTGCATGATAAAATACTGTTAAGATGGGGTAATTATCTAACTGAAATTATGATAAAAGCTCTGTGTTTACTTTGTAATGTATCCTCTCCATTTCACTACTTAAATCATTTTTTTTTGCATTGTAATTTTACAGTGACACAATCAAGAGGAATTCCAGACAACTTCCAGAGGTTTTCAGCATCACCATCATATCTCCCTGTAACATATAGAATTGAAAGCGCTGAAACTACCTTTCTTTTGAAGGAACTTAGCCAGGATTTCATGAGGAACTCCAGTTTGCAGTCTAGAATAGAGTCCTTTTTCATTCATAAGGCTCGAAGAACTCCCATTTTGAATGCTAGTTATGGACCCTTTTCTGCAGAGCAGGGCATTCCAGAAGATCTTCTACTAAATTCTCGTGTCTTTGGGTCCACCAAGTTTACTTTCAATTGGATGCTCAAAGCCTATATCATTAATGATAAGGTTTATCCCAACAAACCAAAAGTACAAGTCTTATTTTACATTGCAGGCAGAGATTGGGATAATTACAGTGCAACTGAAAAACTTCCTTGTCTCAAATTGTTTGCATTTCGGGAAACTAGAGAGGCTAAAGGAAGCTGTAGGTTGCAAGGTATCCTCGGACTCTGTGTGGCAGAGTTGGAATTCCTTCCATCATGGTTTAATTCACCTCCTGTTACCAGTCGTAAGAGAAATTTTGATCTGTCTGAGGGGATACCTATAGAACTTTACTTCAGTATCCAGTCAGAGGAAGAGAAAATGGAATGTACACCCGAGGAAGCAAGGAAAGGAAATGCAATTCGTCAAGGGAAAGACTCAACAGAAGATATTGTGGCTCACTTACAAAGGATTGGTACTATAAATCTGTATCGGACTCCAGAAAATGCTCCGGTGACTGAGCTCAGGTTGGATAACCAAGTTGCACTTTGGTTGCCCTCTAAGCCTGCTAAACAGGGAGAGATTTTACAAGTGTATGTCACGGTTGCCAATAACTCAACAATGGATCAGTTCACTTTGAGGTATGTGCTCATATTCACAAAACATGCATACATTAATTGTATAAGAAACTTGTATTTTGATACTAACATCTAAACTGTCATATTTTATGTGTTTATTTTAAGTTGACAAAATCAACCTTTTTTCCCCAAGAATGATGAATAGTTTTGCCTTATTGCTCAATAAAACAGCAACTGTTCTGTTCAATTGTCCATAAAGGCTAGAGTGCCCTGGAGCCTTCACTTAATTCACAGTTTGCTTATAGATTGATGGCGGACTAAGGTGCCTGGCCACCTGTGGAGTCCCTCTGCCACTTCTCATTCTTGTTAACCAGAGCAGTGATGGGTGGCAGTGATAGGCTGAGAGTGCCAAATGAGCCACTCACTTCTGCCAATTGGTTGTCCAGAAATGCCATTCTGTGAGAAAAGTGTGTGGCAGTAAAAAGACTGAGAGTGCGCATATAATTTATTTATAAAATATTAAAATATATTACCAGGATGGATACATTGAGATTTCTCTCGTTTTCAAGTATGTCCTTGGGTCCACAAAACATTGCATTGTTACAATATGATACAATATTACAAAAAATACAATAAACAAACTATATATATATATATATATATATATATATATATACACACATATAGTCTATCACTGCTGGTTAATAAGGAACTGTTAACTGGAACAGAAGCAGTGTGGAGGTGCCACAAGTGACTGAATACCATTAAATGTGAATAGTGAATGAAGCGCCAGAGCACATCAGCCATCACAACCACTTCAAAGAGAAGTAGTTCTGTTGCCTAGTTTATTTAAGGTTCTAGTCTGATGGACTATTTGTGGAACTCTGTTGTATTATCACTTGCAGTGATCCTTTTCTTTTTGATGCAATCCCAGGTGGTATAGCTAGTGGAATGGTTAGATATGTTACTTTTTTCCTTGCATGACTTTTCAGTAGAAAAAAACAATAAAAGATGTGCAGGTATCAGCCCAATGAAGTCATGTGATCGATTAGTAGACAAACACCTCTGTTGATATGTCACTGAAACTCATAGTGATTGTATTTTTGGTATACATAATGCCAAATAAACATTTTAGTAGTCACATACACTTGCAAATGATGTAAACATTATTACATGCCTGGCTTCTTCAGTAGAAACCACATTCCTTTCTTTGAGTAACAGGGCCTGCTAGTTGTGGTGGTACCTTATAGGTAAGTGTGGATTTGTTGCCTCTGTGCATAATCCAAAATAATTAGGTTAGGAATAATGTTATTTCTGCCTTTCCTGCCTTGGTCTGTGCAGCCTGAAGAAATCAGGCTGCACAGACCACTGTGCAGAGGGTAGCCATATATATTCACATATTAAGGCAAAAGTGTAAGCATGTTTGACAAAGAGGCGGGTCCCTCTATCAGAGGGGCAGGACAGAGTCTAAAGTTGGTGGCCAAGTTGAAAGATGGAGCATTGTTGAAACTTTCTGTGCATGATTCTACTGCCCAGGTCCTTCCTGCATTTTGAAATCCTGGGTTTTCCTATAGCAATCCCCAGAGTGAATATAGCTCTCCAATTCCCCAAACATGAGCCTAGACTTCATGAAGGGTAAAACAAATCTCTTTATTGGCAGCCACAACTGGCCTTACATGCAGGTCCCTATGCAAGGGGCACTCCCCTCTGGACCTGAGAGTAGAATAAAGTAAAAACATACACACAATTACATTGACTCTCAGGTCCAGGACACTCCCATACAAAATAGGTCAATCCCTCCCCTGTGCCTGGGAGATAATTGAGTCCAAACTGTATTAAACTCAATTATCTCCAGGCACAGAAAATTTAAATTTTTACAAAACCCCCAAAATACCTTTAAACACACAAAAACCCCACAAAAGTAACATCCCCTTATATCCCCGATCTGGGTGACCAACATATCAAAAAATCATCCTGATCAGTTCAGGGGTTCAGGAATTTACTGGAAGTCATAATTTGACCGACCACACGCATGATCCCATGCCCAAAACAGTTCCAGAGAATCAGGGATTGCGGTCGGTCTAGTTCGGTAGTTTAAAAATTAACAAACTACCGAACATAGTCAATAGTCTTACCCTGGAGCTTATTCCCTTTGTTCGTGGGAAAGTTTCCACCGAACAGTGTCTTCCTAAGTGCTATAAAACCGAACACAGGCAATCATGGAAGTCTAGCGGTGTTCGGGAGTTTTAGTGTTCGAAAATAGATCCATGAACTTGACCGCTGCGTGTTTTCATAGGAAATGCAGCCACCCAGATGAATACAAAGTAGCAATTAGGCTTAACAAGCTCCAGGGTGGTCTCCGGTTTGTGCGGCTGTTCAGTTTCCGAACCAAATATAAAATCCCATAAACCAAGTCTGTTCACATAGTTTTTTAATGGGCCCATAGTCTTTTGGTAAGAGGCTGGCCAATAGGCCCTTCCAAGCACCCGTGACAAGGTTTAGTTTGTCACAGGGTACAAACAGACTTCCCAGACCTTTGGCCACACACACACACAGAATAAAGAAAACTTCAAGGAACGAATCTTTATTTTTACATTTTAACAGTCAGGGAGCGGGAGTTTTGAAGGGATCTGGAATAACACAAATAACTTGTTATATCACTTTTCAAATACATATATTTGACATGTAGCTGATTTAATTTATTTTCCTACTTTATATAGGTCATATGAGAAAATATAGTCCTATTTTTATTATCTTACATTTTTACATTCATTTTAAGGAAGTTCCATTGCCAACATTGCCATTGGTTGTTACAAATAGCCATAATAACAATAATAATAATAATAATAATTAATAATTAAACACAAGGCATTCTGTATGGTATCTAGAACTGTTCAAGCCGTCGATATTTTTGTAGATGGCGAAGGAACAAATAAAAACATTATGTAAACTGTGAATTTCATTTATTTATTTTGTATATTTGAAAAGTAATCTAGTCACATATTGTTGTTTTATCCTAAATTTATATACAAGCTGTTTATCCCATAAACATACATCCCAAGCGTTTTAATTTACGATTTACAGTCCCTTTGGTGTCCATCCTTTCTATCCTAATGGTCACACCCCACACTTAAAATTAAAATGTCCCTCTTTGTGTATTTGATATGTTATGAGGTTTTTGTAAATGTTATGATGATATTTATTTTAATATGCATCACTTTCTACTGAAGATGTGAAATCATGAACTTCCATCATGTCTGGGAGATATAGTTGTTTTCCTTTATAATAACTTACTTTTCACAGGGCTACACTTTAATACAAATAATTTGGAAAAAATACTATTAGTGTTCTAGATGATTCTTGAAATTAGCAGCAGTATGACCTGGGCTAGCATATAAAGTTAAACTTGCGCTAATACCACATACGTTTCTACTAATGAAAACTTCTATATTACCTGACCTAGCCAACATAATGCATTCCTCATGAATCAAAGTAACAAATACACTATTTTTTTATTTATTTTTTTGTCGTGCATGTAAGTACATCAGTGCCTGCATTGGCACAACAGCAATGACAGGCGCATTAATATACAACAGAATAAAACATTGGTGTAGCATGAGTAAATTTGGCACATTTTTGTTATATAGTGATTCTAGGTACAGCGTAACGTTTGAGTCAACTTTGAACCTGACACGCTTCAGTGTAATAATTCGGTAAACATGTGTACATGTAAACAGAAGAAGCCGAACAATGTTGAAGTAGCCTAATGTTATCGATTAATTTTTTGATCATTATTTTTTCTTCTACTTTGATTGTGCATTCAAACAATTTCTATAATGTAATTTTATCTAATCTGGGTGATTGTGTTTCTAAAAGGAGCAAAAATAATGGGAAAAGGGGAGGAGGGGAGAAGAAGGATAAAACGTATGAAGAATTCCTATACCATTAGAGAATGAAGGCAGATATAAATTTGTTTATGCTTGTATGAGTGTTCTGGGAATATTTAGTCATCCAAAAATCCAAACTTGAACAATGCAGTTGTGTCATGTATTTGTGATGTCAGATTTTCCTACATTATGAAAAAAATATGTTTTGTTCTGGAGCTAGTCAAGACTCGATATGGTCTCCTTTGAATATTGTATTATGCATAAGCATGCAGCATTGCAAATCAGGTGAGTCAGCTTGAGAGAACTGTGAGGCAATTGGCAGATTTCCCATTAGGCAGAGTAGGAGCATGTTAAAAGTCTCTTCCCTGTGGTAGGACTGGTGTCTGCTGTTTACTGGACTTTGAGGTCATTGTATTCAGTCTGAGGAAGATTGATTTGTGCATGGCTCCAACCCCTCAGACTGAACGCCATACTTCCTAAGGGGGGGTCCTGCCCAGGGGAGGGCTGGCAGCCTTAGGCCTGGGGGGCAAAACCAGTCAAGTGGCCCATTGCACCACCAAATCAGTTCACCATCCATGCCCACCTTTTCCTGGTTTTATAACGGATATTGATGTTATGCTAATCAGTAGCTCTTTGCCATACCCGCTCCTTCACGGCTCCAGGCACTGCTTGTTGTGAGTGTGAGCCACTGTAAATTAGGGGCAGAGGGCACTTGCACTGCGGTAAAGATGGGGCTGGACAGGAGGAGAGTGCAGTGCAATCAGTGCACTCCCCTCCTGTGGGTCACCAGTAGACTGGTGCACCTGCCCAGGATCAGTGCCGGTGCAAGGATTTTTGCCGCCCTAGACAAAATAAAAATTTGCTGCCCCCCCATGTGACATCACAATGCCCCACCCATATGAACTAACGCCAGTGCTGCACACAGTGTGTGTTTACATTAAAAAGCCTGCAGGGACCAGCTATAGACACCAGAACCACTTCATTAAGCTATAGTGTCCCTTTAATGTGAGGTACATTATAGATTAGTGTCACTAATAATATACTAGATTGCCTACTTACAAGCAGATGAGGATGATGATGGGCTGCAGTTTGGCTCCACTGGTCTGGTGTAGAACAGGATCTCTGGAGGCTGTTTGCAGCTGTGGTCACAAAATTCAATGTTCTGGGAGAATTGGAAGCAGCTCCATTTTTTGGGGCCCCTTACACAGCTCAAGGTCTGGGCCCCAGGGCCTGACGGTGAGTATGCCCATAAGGCCCACTCATAAGTTCCACCCACCCATGAGTTCGCTCACAGGGAGTGGAGTGTGTAGGGGATGTGTTATGTGTTATTGTAGAGGATCTAATATGTGTGCTTATGGTATGTAGTGTATAGGGTTACCAGTTTGTGCAGGTGATGTAGTGTGTTTGTGTGTAGTGGAAGCAGTGTGTATTTGTGTATAAGGGATGTATTATGTGTTTCTGGTTGTGTGTAAGGGATGCATTGTGTGAATCTGTGTTTGTATGCATAAGGGATGCAAGGTGTGTGTCTGTATGTGTGTGCATTGAGTGTAAGAGATGCATTGTGTTTCTGTGTGTATGTAAGAAAAGAAGTGTGTGTGTTTGCATATGTGTGTACGGGTTTGCATTGTCTGTTTCTGTGTATGTGTGCAAAGGATGCATTGTCTTTGTGTGTGTGTGTGTAATGGATGCATTGTGTGTTTCTCTGTGTGTAAGGGAAGCATGTTGTGTTTCTGTGTATGTATAGGGATGCATTGTGTGTGTGTGCGCGCGTAGTGTGAAAGAGCTCCCTGTCTTGGCCCCTGTCCTATAGAGCTGCCCCTTCTGTCCCGTAGAGCTCTCCCCTGCACCTTAGTGGTCTCTCCTCTCCCCCACCCTCCCCTAGCGGTCTCTTCTCACACTCACCCACCCTCCCTGTGCTCTTCTCACTCCTCCCTCTATGTGTTCTCCTCACACCCCCTGTGTTCGTCTTACCCCCCTCCTCCCTGTGTTCTTCATACTTCCCCCCTTGGTCGTCTTACTCCCCCACCTGTTCTTCTTAACCCCCTTCTTCTTATTGCTCCCCCTTCTTCTTCTTACCCCCCCTTCTTCTTCTTCCTCTTCCTCCCCCTTCTTCTTCTTACTCCCCCCATTTCTTCATACTCACCCTTCTTCTTACCCCCTCTTCTTCTTCTTACTCCCCACTCTTCTTCTTCTTACTCCCCACTCTTTTTCTTACTCACCCCTTCTTCTTCTTCTTACCCCCCTCTTTCTTATCTCCCCTCCTTCTTACTCCGCCCTCCCCTCCTTCTTATTCCCCTCTCCCTCTTGCTCTGCTCTCCCCTTTTCTTGTTCCCCCTCTCCCTCTTCTTCCTCCCCCCTCTTCTTCTTCTTCTTCCTCCCCCCTCTTTTTCTTCCTCCCTCCTCTTCTTCTTACTCCCTCCTCTTCTTCTTCTTACTCCCCCATCTTTTTCTTACTCACCCCTTCTTCTTCTTACCCCCCTCTTTTTCTTATCTCCCCTCCTTCTTACTCCCCCTCCCCTCTTCTTACTCCCCCCTCCCCTCTTCTTATTCCCCCTCCCCTCTTCTTATTCCCCCCTCCCCTCTTCTTATTCCCCCCTTCTTATTCCCCCCTCTTCTTATTCCCCTCCCTCCCCTCTTCTTACCCCCTCCCCTGTAGCGTGGCCGAGCTGCACTCTGGTCCACGGTGGCCGGCCGGCCGGAGTGATAGGAAGGTGCACACTCAGTGTGCACTTCCTGTCAGTCCGGTCGGTAACAGGAAACAGAAACTCCGCGCGGAACAGGAGTTTCTGTTTCCTGTAACCGGCCGGACTGACAGGAAGTGCACACTCAGTGTGCACCCTCCTATCA
Organism: Pelobates cultripes; assembly: GCA_933207985.1. Classification (NCBI taxonomy): domain Eukaryota; kingdom Metazoa; phylum Chordata; class Amphibia; order Anura; family Pelobatidae; genus Pelobates; species Pelobates cultripes. The sequence continues at coordinate 214,108,694 of OW240916.1, read as the reverse complement.
CTCCGGCCGGCTGGCCGGCCACCGCGGACCGGAGTGCAGCTCGGCCACGCTACAGGGGAGGGGAGAAGCTGCAGCCGCCTGAGGCTCTTAACAGAGCGCTCAGGCGGCTGCAGTATTTAAAGGGCCGGCCCGCCGCGGCCGGCCTTACAGGAATTTAGGGCGGCCTGGGGGGCAATTGCCTCCCTGCCCCCCGGCCCAGCCCGCCCCTGGTACTGCCAGATATGGTAGAGGGCTGGGGGCAGAATGGCCATTTAAGAAATGATAGGTACACACATATACACACACAGCTACACATATTGCTACGCAGACTGTACATATACTGCTTCTCATATTGCTGACCACACTACTTTACACAGATACACTACAGGAATAGTGAATTCCCATCGCCTGACGCCTGGTACAAACAGTTCCAGGAGCCATGCAAGCAGTATTTTGAAACATTTAGCCAACAGGCCAACATCAAGGCTGCTCATGGAATACAGGGTCCAAAATAGAAGCATGTGGTCTGCACACTCAACTTGTTATTTATTTCAGGTAGAATAACAGTTCAAAAGCAAATCAGTTAATTCGTCCGAATTCCACATCTCAGAATGGCACAATGGAGAATTGACTAATTGCTGGATGAACAAAGTTCTTCCATGTGCGATTTGTTTATTACTTAAGGGTTCCAAATTAGGGAGCTGTTATGTTTAGTAGATTGCTCCTTTATGTGATAGCTTCCTTATTTGGTATCCTTAAATATGGCAATCCCACATAAGGGTACCAAACTAGGGAGCTGTCTGATAAACAGCTACATAATTTGGTATTCTTAAATATTGGCAATCCCATATAAGGAAACCAAGTTAGGAGGCTATTGAAAGACCAAAATTAAGAAAAAGGCTTTTGTTAATTTTAATCTTTCAGATGTGTAGTAGATAACTCTTTAATTTGGTTTATGATGTGGTATTGTCATGGAAACCAAAATATGGAGCTATCCCAGCAAGCAGACATCACATACCTTGTTCTTTTTGTAATGGCACAAGATGATCTAAAACCAGCTTGAGATCTGAGCAGGGTCTAACCAAAGGGCAGGCTATTTGAGCTGTTGTCGGTTCTCAGCATTCTCTTGCACCCTGTTTTTTCTCTTGCTGTTTGTTTGTTTTTTACACTTCAAAAATAATCAGTGTTGGTCTTCATTTATATAGGTTCTGTGAACAGTACCAAATGTAGGGGTAGTTGAGAGCCACATAGCTGTGATAAACGATGTTCTATGGACAGATGTGAAAAGGAGTGATTTTAAACCAGACACTGACTGCAGCCGGACGATTGCTGCATATTTGGTCAGGTTGACTGAATTCTGACTGGAATTCTAACATGGTTAGGCTTCAGTAAATATCGGGATTGTCATGCCGGTTGAAACTCTGCAATTTCACTGGTTTTATCCATCCAGACAAAATCTGATGTTTAGTGAATAAAACTGAAAGTGGTTAATCAAAATAATTTGATGACTCATAAATTTAAATTTATATTAATATACTGTAGTATTTTATAAGAAAAAGCAATTGCATAGACTATTATCACTACTAATATTATGTTCTTATATATAACCACCAGCCAACTCATTAATTAGATCATATGAATTGGGTTTCTTTTTCCAGTGAAACAAAATAGCTTGTTAACATCTTAAAGCCTTAATGGTATTTCTTTACATGATTTATAAGTTATGAGAAATGTAAATAGGGTGTATCCACTGCAGAGTATAAATCCAATAGAGGCTGCATTATTTAAAAGATTTCTCATTTTCTCTTAAGCAATAGAATGCCCCATAGGATTACTGCAGTTAAAGTGTTTATAACTTAGCTTAGTGAGAATTAAACTAATGGGCAGTGATTTGAAACAAATAGGACCTTGGAGATGTTAATTATTCACACACTTCACAAACGATAAATTTATTGTAACATTTACTTAATTTATTTACTGCAGATTTGTGTTAATGTTGCAGTGAGTCATGGACATAGACATATATATATTTATATATATATATATATATACACAATCCTATTAAAATGCATATAATGGTTTTAACATATGCTTCACACTTAAAATATATAGGTTAGAGAATAAATGCAAATTTGACCAATAAAATGTTGCTTTTCACCAATTAAAATGTTTTAGTTTTTTTTGTAGTGGATAGGCTGACACCCTTTAGCACGAGGTCAAGTTGACATAATTGCTTAGTTGAAAGAACAGGTGGGTATTTTAATTAGGGATGCCTATGGAATATTTAGTGTTGTATTGGTTAACATACAGGCCAGGAGTATGTATTTAACTTTTAACTTTGAACAGGCATCTGTGAATTAAGTAACGATTTAACAACCCTATCTGAGACAAAGTACCATACATAGACTGTTATTTTCACATACTGCCATTATCCTTTAAAACAGCTCTTAAAGATGTTCATTTTACTACTCATATATTTTTTAATTTTATTATTTTCAAGTTAGCAAAATGCAATGCTGCAATAACAGAGCTTTGGCTCACCATTTTGCAATTTGGAAATGTTTGAAGCCCTCTCTCCCCCCAGAAAGAAAGGGGTAGAAAATCAAATATGATATATAAGAATATATGAGATATCTATGAATATAAGAAGAAAAGAGGGAGGAAGTAGGAGCAAGGACAGATAAGATAATTAAATGTATCCTATGGGTACCAAACATTATATTATGACTGCGATTATGGTTTTGCAAACCATGAGCTGGGTGTTGAAGCACAAATTTCCATGTATCTATGTTGAAAAGAGAAACAAAAACCGCAGAAAGTTACTGCTTTATGTTGTGCCAGAACAGGACAATATTTGGATAAGTCCACAACATGTGGATATAGGTGCCATGATCTCCACACATCAACCAACAACTGTCAGAGGGGATTTTACCCATTTGGTGTAATTTTATAGGCGGGGTATACCCGTGAAACATATTTTTATTATATACTGTTCTTGGAGTGTTTCACATATGGAAATTGTATAATCCTGCCTCATAGATTTTCCCAGGTCCCACCCTCTTGAATTTCAGCAGAAGGTCAGAATCCCATTGTTGAATATATGGAAATGGTTCTAACAATCACGTTCTAGAACTAAATATCAAGGAAACCGTGTTATCAACCTCTTTTGAGAGGTACCACCCTTACAAAGATTTTTGAAAAGAGTCAGGGAGTAGTGCAGTAGCTTCAAAATTGGGGCAAGTCTGATCCTAGTAGAAGAGATTCCAAACTGAACCATCCATGCTCTCCTGGACTAGTATGCTACATCACAATCTGAGCTAATTGGGTGACTATATTACAATAGCAATATTAGATTAAGTAAACCTATGGAACTTTTGGATCTATACAGTAGACTCCTAGTTACTCTATGACATTTTTGGTTCCAAATAACATTTACATTTGTAGCCTGCAAGCAGCATAAATATTTTTTTAGATACCACTACTGATAATGCAAGGAAGAGGAGGAACAGGATCCTGGGCAAAATATTCATATTTACAGTGTGTATTCTTACAAACCAGGAAATATATTATGCAACACAGGTCTTAATGTTTTACATTAGTTCTGCCAAAATGAAGCTTTAATTACTGGAATCGGGAAAATCTATTGTTTCCGCTGTGAGAAACCCAAAACACATCTAATAGTTAAGTGTAAGCAATAAGCAATAAGCTGAATAAATATGTCCCATGCCCTGTGCAGAGAGATATAGCAGTAAGGCATTGCACTTGTCATAGGCTTACCTTGTAGTTTACAGTCTCTCCCCCTCTGCCCAACTTTGAAGTCCTGGATGGCTTGATCTAAGGATAAGGCAAAGATCAGGGGTGACAAGGGACACCCATCTATAGTGATATTAATACACTACTCATTTTAATGAATTTTTAAGTAATAACCATTGTATATGCATTACATAACCATAAATATTTTAATCACAGAGCTAACAAAGAAGGTGTCTCACTTGTTGATCTTCCCAAGACTCTTGTGACTCGAATAGACTAGGCAACAAGATCCATAGAGTGTCAGCAGCTGCAATGACCAGTAAAGCAATTTGTATACAAAGAGTTATAGGTTCACATGATTAAATTATTATTTTGCCCCTTTATAAATCCATGGAAAGATTACATCTGAAATATGTAGTGCAAGTTTGGGCTCCAATAAAAAAAAATAAAAAAAAATATTAAAAGACTGTAAGGTTAAAAATACAAACATGTATTCCTTATCCTATAGTGATTCCATTACTATCCAAACGTGTTTAGCTGGCCCTGCCCCCAATCTGCCTCCTTGGCTGAAATCATCAATTCAATGCTTTCCCACTGGGAGGCTACAGGAAAATCAGCATCTCCTCATAGAGATGTATTGAATCATTGCATCTCTATGGAGAAAGTTCAGTGCCTCCATGCAGAGCGGAATCGCCATCTGAGTAAAGTTTTGACCGGTCAGCCACGAGCTTGTAGCCCAAACAGTTCCATGGAGAAAAGGCTGCGGCATGTCAACTTTCAGGAGTTACTGTGTGCATAAAACGGAATGCTCCCCTCTGACTCTATGGAGTGAATGTTCCTCTTGTTCTCACAAGCCTTTTTCCTGAAATGCGTATTCCTGGCTTATCTAGGAGGGAAGCAGGAGCTGTACAAATTCAATTAAATTCGATTCTGTCAGTTATAAAAAATAAATAAAAAAATAAATAAAAATTTTTACTTTAGAAATATGATGGTCAAAGGAGATATGATAACCCTATACAAATATGTGCAGGTCCAGTGTAAACAGCTGTATGGCAATCTATACATTAACATGACTCAACTGAAGACAAGAGGCCATCTTTTGAGACTTGAGAAAAGCTATTTAGCTTTCTGACATGCTTCATGATTTACTAGTGTCCCCCCTTGATTTTACAAAAAGTGCATATTTCAATAGAAATTGACACTTTTATAAATAAACCTTGTTAAAACCCCTGGCTGTCAATCAGATAACCGGTCCTGTTACTAACTGGTTGCTTAGCTCAGTGGAGCTAAATTCAAGAGTCAGGCAGTTACTCAGAGCACCAGCCTTGTAAAGACTTCTTATTGAGCTACATTGTACAGCCATAAATGTCTGGGCTGGGGAAGAAGGGGAGGGCTTGCAAAGGCAAAAGAAAAGAGATCTAAAGCTTGAACTGTATGTGTTGTTTTAGCAGATATTTAAAAAAAAAAAAAAAACTATTTACCTAAAGCCCAGTTAAAGAGCTCGCCCCTGTTTATCTACATGGGAATTCTGTGAATGCTTGCACCTTATCCAGTATCCTCTGCAATGTGTCCGTAGAGTAAAGCAAGCATTCTGCAGAGTGTGTATAATCACTGGAAATGGACTTGGGGGAAATATTATATTTTAATTATATCTTGTATCATATACATTTTTAAGCCGTACAGTCACTAAAATATAGATATAGTTTTTGATCAGGTACAATTATGCCGTACAGTCCCTTTAAATAAAAAAAGTTATGTATTTAACAAAGTGATACTTGAAACTGACGCTTTTTCACAGAGCATTCTATATTTCTCTGTGATAGTGGTATCATACAGCACCTGCTGTGCACTGAGTTAAAGAGAACACAAATGCAAACTGAAATGTATATACAGACCTATTATAGCTCAGAGAAAAGCAGAGATTATTTTATTTAATAAACCATTTTCGGCTTACATATTTATATGGTAATTTTCACCTCACACCTTGTGCTTGATGGCTTTCTTTTTAATATGTAAATTACAGTATATATTCATCACTATATTGAAATTTTGCAACCTAGCAACCTCTGAGTTCTTCATACAGTGAACACTGTGAAAAAGCACACATCCAAATTAGCTTTTAAAGCCGCCATTTGTTTGTTTTCAGCTTTATGATTTCAAAAAGGAATATTTGAAAAGTGTTTGCAAAAAGCCAAATGTGCTATTTAAATTATGCATATAAATGTGACATTTTATATTTAATGTGAGAAATATTAGGAAATGGATTTGTTGTGTGGTCTTTTTTCAAATAATAATTGAAGAAACAGTTAAATAAATTATGGATAGCACTTCTAGAAGAGGGTTTTCTTTTTCATTTAATGAAAAAAGAAGCTCGTTTTATATTGTTCAGTGGATGTTAAGTTATATAATTATAATACTATTTAAAAACCTGTTTTTGCTTTGCCCGACGGAAAATATTCAGCAATGCTAAATATTACACTATGTATATAGAACCATTTAGTGGTCAACAATTCATGAAAAGAAAGTGTTTGTGACTAAGTGGCTACTAAAAAAGACTAAACATACCCCACTTGCAATACCTTGGGTTGTCTACTTTTTCAAATGGTATGCCATTATGTGGGTAATTCTCATTCCTGGGCTACCACACCGTCTCAAAGGTAACATTACTAATCTGGCAAATTTCAATGTGAAAATGGAACGTTCTATATTTGACCCTGTAACTTTCCAAAACACCATAAACCTGTTAATGGGGGGTACTGTTGTACTCGCGAGGCATCGCTGATTACAAATATGTGCATTTTTTTGCAGTAAAACCTAACAGTATTATGACATTCACAGCTAAAATGTCAGACGGAAATACAAATTTAAAAAAAATCTTATTTACTCACTTTTTTTGTAATTTTATTCATAATAAATTATGTTCCATATATGAATAGTTAATGATAAATTAAAGCCCTGTTTCTCCTGAACAAAATGATATATAATAAGTGTGGGTGCACTTAATATGACAGCGGTGAATTACGGTTGAACAGACATACAGAGCAAATTCCAGTTTTTGTTTACGTTTTGTTTTGATCAGAACGTGCACTATTGACTCCGTCCTGAAAGGGTTAAAATGTATTATTATTATTATTGTATTATTTATATAGCGCCATCAGATTCCGTAGTGCTGTACAATGGGTTCTAAAATGTTGTAAAGAATCCCCCCCAAAAAATATCAATAACTGATTAGTACATCATGATCGCCAGAAATACACAGAAACAATTCTGACTGAGCCATGCCTGGAAGAAATAACATTTTAGTGATAATGATAGAAGGATAGGAAAGATTTTTCTCCAAAATGCAAGATGGTACTATTTGCTTCCTGTGGTAGTTAAAAAAAAAAGATAGGGACTTAAAAAACAGATAGCTCAAAAAATTAGCCAAAATAAATTACATTTGTTATTTTTATTGTGAGTTTCCATGAAGTTGTAAAAAGGACATTTTTAATTGGGCATTTATTTACTCACTAATGTTTTCTGTAAAATATCCAAAGCTAAAATTAAATGCAAAGCAGAAACAAGATTGTTCAATCACCGCTAGCAAAGGACTTTGGAGCAACAATCATCAATCATATATTGTTTTCTGATAATTTTGTAATGGCTGACTGGTGTGGTGACAGCCCATGCAAGTAACTCATATCCATAGCAAGATGTAGGTTTTTATCAGCATTTAATTATACATTATTTGATATTTAGCAATATGACTGACATAAAGCCTTAAAAGGAGAAGGATTCCTTGTTAAAGTAGCACATGCTCTATCCCCTGCTATGGGTTGGCCCGAATTTTAGAAGTTCTGCAAAAACAACAGTTGAGCTTTGCAAGTTTAAACTTGTGGGGGAAAAAAACAACAAAAAACAAACAAGTTTTTCAAGATTTTAAGATATTAAAAAAAATATTTTATTTTGAACAATCTTACTAGTTACCAAAAAAAAAATGAAACCCAATCTATTTTCTAAAACTTTATTTGGTGCGCAATATAAAAGGCCTCTCCCCCAGCCTTCTGTGTGCCTCTCCCCCCTCAGTCCTCTGTGTGGTTGTCTTCCCCTACCCTCAGCCCTTTGTGTGCCTTTCTCCACCCCCTCAGTCCTCTGTGTGTCTCACTTCCCCCCTGCCCTCTCCTCTACCTTAGCCCTCTGAGTACCTTCCCTGCCCATTGTGATCTCCTCCCCCATGCCAACTCACTTTCTGCCTTCATGTAGCGTGTCCGAGTCTCAGACTGTGGCAGAGGAGCTTCTGCAGCCTCTAACCGGTCTGACAGGAAGCATTTCGGGCTCCCTGCATGATCTTCCTGTCAGACCGGGTAGAGGTTACGGAAGCTCATCTACTGTGGTCCGTGTCTCAGTCATGCTACATGATGTGACCAGCCTGTCATAAAGATACAGCGCCACCCAGTCCGGTGCACCCTAGGTGGCTGCCTAATCCTCCTAGCAGGCCCACTGTGAATATCAATGTATGCATTTGAATTAAGTGTGTGTATATGAATGTGATTGTTTGTGCATATGTGTGTGTGTATGTAAATATGAGTCTGTAAATATGAATGTTCGTGTGTGAGCATGTTCGTGTGTGTATAAAAATGTGAGCATCTAAATATGAATGTGAGCATATATTTTAGAATATGTATGTGTGTGTGTGTGTGTGTGAGAGTATGTATTTCTATATATAAATGTGAGAGTGTATGTAATTGTAAGTTTCCTAACAAAAGAATGTTAGGTTTGTGCAGAGTGACATAAAAAATAAATAAAACAATACTACATTGAGGGGAGGGGAGTGGGGGGCAGTGTCAACATTTCCACATTGGGTGCCAGGTAACCTAGATATGCCTCTGCATAATACCAAAACCTTTATAAAAAAAATAAACAAGTACGAAAGTTAACAAACAAACAAACTGTTCCATAAACTCTTTAATATATGTAACAAAATGCTTGTTCTATAAATAAGATGATATCAATCCGAGTTTCATACCTAAGAGAAATGGTAAGACTGATGGGTGCCATGACAAGGAAAAAATAGGGACTGATCCTCAATAGAGACAGTAATTTTTTTTAATGTATTATGATGTATGGTAATCAATCTTGCTTGGTTCCCTAACTAATGATCACTTGCTGCTCTTACTATAAAGAGGAACATGTTTTTTTTTTATATATATAAACTGCATTAACCTAATCAAATGCTTCCTCCTTCTCTATTCTCGTACAACCAAAAAAAAAATCTCTTTGATTCTTAACTCAACAAATTCTATTCAATGGATCAAAAGAATAACCTAGAATCGAAGTGAATTAACCCAGATACTTCTGGCAGGGCCAGTGTACAACTTGACATTACATAAAACACAATCTCTGTCAAACGATGTAACAAAGAAAGTAAAAGTCACAACCCCGCTTCCATTATCATATCGCAAATATCCTTAAAGAGAAGGCTACATCATTTGGCATGCAAAGTTAAAAATAGGCTTCTCTCTGAAGTAGAAGAAAGCAGTAAGACAATAATACAGGTCAGTGGAACAGACCACAAAAGATATAAAACATGTCTTAACATAACGGAAGGACCTCTTACTCAATTTGCTTTGATCAGACTTCTTTAAACCATGGATAGAATTCACACTCTTGTTAACCTTAGACTTTGTTTGTATGATATAAAAACATAAATAAATAATTAAATAAACTTCCTCTCTAAAGCTGAATTACATGAAGAATTAGGCGTATGAAAAAGTCTGTAAAGGTTTTCAAAGACTTACCATTTTCAACGCTTGAATTTAAACATTTCGGCAATGTGTTATATTAATTATCATGTATAGCATAATTTTCTAACTGTATTTATGCCTAAAGGAATCCTATAGTGCCAGGTTTTCCAGGTTAATAGGGTCCCCCCTCCTGCGGGTTAATAGGTGCCCCCCCTCCCGCGGAGCAAAAGGGCTTAAAACGCCTTCAGTCACTTACCTGGATCTAGTGCCGATGCCCCTCGGCACTGGGTCACGCTCTGCCCACGCTGTGCCCACGCTCATCCCTAGGCGGGGGAGACCTAATGCGCATACGCGGCAATGGCTGCGCGTGCATTAGACCTCCCCAATAGAGCTCTCCATAGGAAAGACCTACCCTATGGGGAAAATCTGACGCTGCAGGTCAATTTTTATTCCAGGAACCCTCTAGTGACTGTCTGTTAGGCAGCCACAGAGAGCAGACTTAGAGCTGCAATGTAAACATTGCAGTTCTCTGGAACCGCAATGTTTAACATTGCATCACTAAGTGCAAAAGGGTCACAGCACCCAGACTACTTCAATTAGCTGAAGTGGTCTGGGTGCCTATAGTGTCCCTTTAATCAATGCCCTTATGTTTATGGTGTAGCATAATAATAAAAGAAAATTTGATTAAACTATTATATTATTTTAATAAATATTTTTATCTTCTTTATAGCTAATAATTTTTCAATTGAAAAAGTTCTACTTAACAATATGTATCCAATTGATATGCAAAACAAATAACATAAAGTAAAGCTTCAGGCGTGTAGTATTACACCATACCACATAGTAAATAATTAACACGTGCACAGTTAAAAAAATTGCTTTAGTCGATTCGATGCTTTAAAAAAAAATAATTGTTTATGTAGTTTGGAATTCGTCCATTTGGCATTTTATTTCTAACACATTTTGATCATACAAACAATTTAAGAATAATTATTCAGATACATCAAGAAGGCATGTAAATTGGTCAATCAGTGTATTGCAAAATAAAAATATTCTGCATGTGTTTTGCTATACACTGATTGGCACTTTTTCACACCATTTGGTTCACAGATCAAGTGAGAAGTAACCCATAGATCTTCAGCACAGACCAAATGTAATAATTGTTCTAAAATCCACCCCTAAGCATCATGTATGCAATGAAACAAACTGGTTTGTGTGTTTAATAGATTACAATAATTTAGATGTAGAAATAGTTATTATACTCTTATTATATATCTGTTCAACTTCTACCTACTTTGAAATACACATCTTTAGCGTTCCCAAAATCTTAACACAAACTCTCTTCTGGACCATTTATTAATCAAGTACATCATTCCAATATCTCACACTTGTTTTACACAATATTATTATGTTTCACATGTTGCCGCTGCAGTAAATTTGTCCATTAAATAAGAAATGTTTTAATGAATTTGGGAACTTTCAAATACCATAACTACCTTCAAATAAAAATTAGTTCAATTTATACACTATAAATGCCTGTTGTTTCAGTGTTCTGTATGGTCAATGATATCACAACGTACAGTAAAATATCTTGTGTAGTTTGATTGACATGGTGCAATGCATCAGTACATACTGTTCCAGCTTGCTTGAGATTGGTGCTACTTACACTCCCAGTTTGCAGCATTGCTTTGCAGCTAATATCAGGGCCACCATCAGAAATTTTGGGGCCCCTGACAAAGCACAAGGTCTGGGCCCCCCTCCCCTTCCCTCTCCCTCCGGGCCCGCCCACGCCCTACCTAGTCCGCTGACAATGATGCAGGACTGAATGTGGTGTGTATAGTGGAAGTGAATTAGAATGTGTGTAATGGATGTAGTGTTTGTGTGTATTAGATACTGTTTGTGCAGTGAATGCAGAGTGTGTTTGTGTAGCGGATGCAGTGTGTATAATGAACACAGAGTGTGTTTGTTTAGTGGATGTAGTGTTTGTGTGTACTAGAAGATGAAATGTGTTTAGTGGATATAGTGTCTGTAGTGTATGTAGTGTGTGTATCAGACGCAGTGTCTGTGTATAGTGAATGCAGAGTGTTTCAATTTGTGGTGGATGTAGTGTGTGTACTGTGAATACGGGATGTTTGTGTAGTGAATGCTGTGTGTACAGTTAATGCAGAGTGTGTGTTATTGTAGTGAATGCAGAGAGTGTGTTAATGTGTAGTGAATGCAGAGTGTGTGTCAGTGTAGTGAATGCAGAGTGTGTGTTTGTGTGTAGTGAATTCAGAGTGTGTGTTAGTGTAGTGAATGCAGTGTGTGTGTTGTATTAGTGTATGCAGTGTGTGTTAGTGTATGCAGTGTGTGTATTGTATTGGTGTATGCAGAGTGTGTGTTGTGTTAGTGTATGCAGTGTGTGTTAGTGTATGCAGTGTGGGTATTGTATTGGTGTATGCAGTATGTGTGTTGTGTTAGTGTATGCAGTGTGTGTGTTGTGTTAGTGTATGCAGTGTGTGTATTGGTGAATGCAGTGTGTGTTGTGTTAGTGTATGCAGAGTGTGTGTTGTGTTAGTGTATGCAGTATGTGTGTTGTGTTAGTCTATGCAGTGTGTGTTGTGTTAGTGTATGCAGTGTGTGTGTGTGTGTTGTGTTAGTGTATGCAGTGTGCGTGTTAGTGTATGCAGTGTGTGTGTTGGGTTAGTGTATGCAGTGTGTGTGTTGTGTTAGTGTATGCAGTGTGTGTGTTAGTGTATGCAGTGTGTGTTTTGTTAGTGTATGCAGTGTGTTGTGTTAGTGTATGCAGTGTGTGTTGTGTTAGTGTATGCAGTGTGTGTGTTAGTGTATGCAGTGTGTTGGGTTAGTGTATGCAGTGTGTGTGCTGTGTTAGTGTATGCAGTGTGTGTTATTGTATGTAGTGTGTGTGTAAGTGTATTCAGTGTGTGTGTTGTGTTAATGTATGGACATTAATTTCACGTCCATTTCCTATTAAATTAATTAAATGTTTCTCTCCCTCCCTGCTTCTTACCTGTGTCCAGGGAGGGGGAAGATTCCATCCCTGGTGGTCCGGTGGCATGGGGGCCCCCCCGGCTCCCTGTTACCGCAGAGGGGGCCCAGCACACAGCTTCTTCTCATCTAATAACTCTTGCGAGACCCTGGAGCATTGCCATGGCAACGCTCAAAAGGCCGCGGGTCTTGCGAGATTTATTACAAGAGAGGAGAAGAGTAGAGGCAGTGTGCTGGGCCCCCTCTGCGATAACAGGGAGCCGGGGGCCCACGGCTGCACACATATATAGCGATACTCACTATATATGTGTGCAGAGAGGGAAAGTGGGGCCCGGGACTGCCGGGCCCGTGACAACCGTTATGGTTGTCACCCCCTGATGGCGGCCCTGGCTAATATGATTAATTCAGCACCTTCCAGTATTGCGGGGGTATATTCCTCTGTGGGATTTCAGTTTACTTCTCAACCCCTCTGGCTGCATGGATCTCAGCTTATCTTTAAAACTTGATCTGGTCTTCAAGTGCAAGTGGAGATTTTGCACGAGGCTGGGAAAATAACATGTATAAGCTTGTACATTATTACTACAAACGGCAACACTTTATTGATGTAAGTATTGGCACTTACTACAAGATGACCCTATCCTCAATAAGATTTTACAACCTAAACCTAAGATCATCTATAGAGGTGCAAAAAATCTTAAAAATATTTTAGTCAAGAGTTGCCTCAGCCCCAAAAAATCCAGTCATTTTTTAGAGAATCTAAAAGGCTTTTACGGATGTGGAATATGCCTGCCTTGCAGAACAACTAACAGCAAAAAAAGACACTTAAAAGACATAGAACACATCGTAAAAAAACCCTATTGTATAAAAGACCACTTAACTTGTCATACAAAGGGAGTCATATACATTTTGAAATGTCCATGTGACCTATTATATATAGGTAGAACGATTAGACCACTGAAAGTAAGAGTCGCGGAACACATCAGAAATATTAAAAATGGGTTAGAAACCCACAGTGTTCCACTCCATTTTAAAGAAAAGCACAATCAAGATCCTAGTAATTTATTTTTCTGTGCTATTAAAGAGGTTAAAAGGGACTGGAGGGGTGGAGATTATATCTGAAAATTAGGGAGAGAAGAAATGAAGTATATTTTCGAGTTTAATTCCCTCACCCCGTATGGTCTTAATGTCGATTTTGAAGTGTGCCATTTTTAATCTAAGAAAAATATTTTGATTATTTAAAAAAATATATATATATATTTTTTTTTTTAATGGAAGTATACTTTTAAGGATGTTGGGGTTCTTATCTTTGCATTTAGGCAACAAAAGCTGCTATTTTAGAGAAAGTTCTCATTTATATCTATACCTATACCCAGATTTAGTTAAAAGGAAATAATGGAGTGTATTATCACATCTATAAGATTATTAAAATAAAATCTGTGCCAGCCCTCCTGCTTCCTTTCCCCCTGTGGCAGTTATAATATACAACACCCTTTACTGGATTTGATAATACTACTTATTTCATATATATAGATTGTTATATGTTATATTATTATATGTTTTTATATATAAATTTTTTATTCTCATTAAATCTCAACCAAAGAACAAAGAGAGGAGGAGGGAGTTTGACATACAAAGGACAAAGGAATTTAAAATGTATAATGTGTAAAGTGTTCTAAACAAAAGACTTTGGGAGATAACTAAAATGCGTTCCAACGGTGGAACGCAGGAACCGGAAGACAAGTGAGACCGACGCTCTACAGGAAATTCATAAACGTCGGCGGTGCGTTCCAAAGGTGGAACGCAAAGACCGGAAACCGGAAGTTCGGCGAGCCGGAAAGGAAGAAATGACGAAAAAGGCGGCAAGAGTTGGCTTTTTATTACGAAGAGAAGCTAAGGAACATTCACAGCAACTGAGGAAGCCCCTTGAAGGGGCGAAACGCGTTTTGCTATCAAGACCACCCTACAGAGACTGTAAGGTCTTCTATATTGTTTTATTACTTTTTAATAAATTTTGTATTATTTTATCACATTCCTTCTGCGAATTTGTGATTATCTTTAACAAAGATCTCAGGATACAGAGAAGGGAGTGGGACTATTTACATCCCACAAGGCGAATTATCTGAGCCCAATTCATAGTGGCTCCACCTTTGTGAGTTTGCATTTGCTGGAACTTTATTCAATTTCTGCTATTTATTGTATAGGCAATATTGCACTATTATTTGTTGTTTTACTTCCTTTCAGGACATATCATAGGACTATTTGAAAAGCGCATGTAAGATACTCCACCTTATACTTTTTTATGTTTGCAGCTATACATAGTGTAAAAATACATGCCAAGGCATATATGTACACAGACATGCTGAGCCATTATCCTTTTCAGTGTAGCAATGTGAAATTCAGCATGTAATGAGAAAGAGACAATTGGTTTGTTCACCGTAAGAGAAAGCTAGTTAGGTCTCTATATTACAAATAAATAGTTAAATGTTAAAGCATGGGATCCCACTGGGTGAATTCTACCTCTTCCTCCCCCAAGTGGGCTTTCAGATGGAGTGTACTTGGTTAATAAGGTAGCTTGTCCTCTGTACAGTTATTTATTAATAGGGCAAGAAGATGGCCAGTCTCCCGGTACATGTATTTGCCCCATAAAGCATTATCCCTAAATATATTAAGAGGCTAAAGAAAGTCTCTACATTGACGTTGTTGCAGGCATGCAATGTATGATCATATACTGTAACAAAACCCTATTATTTTTACCTTGGTGTTAGGTTAGGTTAGGTGGTTTAAAAAAAAAAGAAATTACATTCTGCGAGTTTTGAAATTGCTTTTTAGTAAATGAGTAAGTGCCCTGGATCCTGTATGTTTTTATATGTGTGTGTGCTTTTTTCTCTCAAGCTTAAAAGGGCTAAATCACTGTGCTGTTCTGTGCTGATTGTAAGGTTGTGAAACTACGTATAGTGCACTTTAAGTCCAGTTAGTAGGTATGCGCTAGTGAAGCCAGAGGATTAGTGTTAACCCCTCCATACCCACACTCCCACTGCTCACGCAACTGCACAAGTAGCCCTATCTGTGGCAATAATATGTATTGCCTACATTTAGTTTTTATGAAAAAAATACTTTAAGACAAAATATAGCGGACTTTAATGGAGTCAACTACTGCTTCATACAATATTGCAGCTGTTTTCTTTCACATCCACAACAAGCACTGAGCATTCTTTTATATTATGTGTATAAATCTGGCTTGTGTGATGTTTTATGAGCATTTTTTAGTAAGTATGAGCCACCGGTTCTTTCTATGAAGCTGAGGTGACTGTCATCTTCTTGTTTGATTGTGCTTGTTTAACTTGCTTCAGTTGGGAAATTGCCAGATACATGAACGTTACTGATGATCTTTTAAGAGATTCGTCATTGGGGGGAAAAAAAGCAGAATGCAACGTCTCCATTTATCTCTTACAATAGCAGGTACAGTTTAATAGAAGAGTGTAATTTATTTTAACATTGTTTTCTTTTTCTAAAACGTGACTTGACTCACTGTTACATTATTACAGGTAGAGCTTTTGCGAAAGCTCTGTTATTAAGGCTGTATATCAAAATCAGGTCATGCCAGATAAAAAGCATAACACTGCTAAACGCAATAATATTAAAAGGTATCCTATAATTTGATTTTATGTGGAAGCAACACAAAACCATCAAACTTCCATCATTTCATGGATATTGCAGCTTGTGCTATGTAACTCATCCCCACAGGTGATGTCATGTTTGAGATGAGAAGATGTGGTTCTATTCATCCATCTCCATGTCATGTAATTTATATTACTTATTAAAATATGGCGGTAGTATGTACATATATAAATGTAAACTTTCAAAGATTCTACTGTAAAATTGAGTATGTAATATCCAGTTTGTTTCTATGCTGCAAGAGGGCGATATACTCTGACATACCGTTATAATGCACCTTGTTCTATGTCTTGTGTGGTAGATTGCCACTTCCTTCGCTCTCAAAAATGGAAGCTTTGCAAAAATGACTGAAGCGGTTCATTGGTAATAATTAAAGGGACACTCCACTGCCAGGAAAAAATTTGTTTTCCTGGCACTGCAGGTCCCCTTTCCCTCCCACCCCCCATCCCCGGTTGCTGAAGGGGTGAAAACACTTTCAGTCGCTTACCTGAGACCCCCCGATGTCCCTCGGTTTCTGCTCGCCACCGCTCCTCCTCTTCCTTATGTCAGCCGGTGGGCGAGACTGATCCCGCACGCCAGCTGAGGAGACCTAATTAGAGCTCTCCACAGGAAAGCATTGAAAATGTGTTCAGTGCTTTCCTATGGGGAATTGAGCGACGCTGGAGGTCCTCACACAGTGTGAGGACGTCCAGCGACGCTCTAGCACAGAAAATCTGTGCTATGGAGCAGGAAGTGCCCTCTAGTGGCTGTCTAGTAGACAGCCACTAGGGGAGCCCTTAACCCTGCAAGTGTAATTATTGCAGTTTTTTATAAACTGCAATAATTACACTTGCAGGGTTAAGGGTAGTGGGAGTTTGCACCCAGACCACTCCAATGGGCAGAAGTGTTCTGGGTGCCTACAGTGTCCTTTTAAGTAAAAAACAAAATGATAGATAAACTGCTCCTAAAACCAGACAAACGTAAAGGCAATAGTACAATAAAAAGCTTATACATACCTATATATTTCACTTGATGTCTCTGTATGCCTAAAAAAGGAGAAAACAAAAAACAAAACACAGATATAGTGTAATATGTCTTTATGTAAAAAGTATTAAGATAGCAAAGGCACACTGACACTTTTTGAGCTACTAAGAGCTGGCCAGTACAATCCCCATTTTAGGATATGAATTCCACAGTAGTTATGTTGTTTCTCCAAGCAGTACATTATGTGGAAACATATGTGGAATATCCAGTGGCACAGTATAAACTATAATCAGGAAGAGTAAAAAGTAGGTACCCTTTGTCCACCCTAGACATATATATATATCACATGTTATTCTTACATACTGTATACTGTATAATTCAAACATCTTTCTGAGGTAGATAAAATGAGTACCATTAAATTGGGTAATAGTAACAACCTCTGGATGTACTTGAAAACCAGAGTAATTTGAATGTACCTTTTGTGATTAATTATTTTGTTATGATAATTATGGTGTTTAGTGTTCTTATCCTGAGATGCTTATCTTTGAGTGGTTCACAACAGTTCTTTGTATTATCTATATGATTTCAAAGATAATATCTTCTGCTATTGTACATGATCTATGACAATGCCATAATTAAATTTGCTTTTAAAATCCAGGCAACAGGGGAAGAGGTTTGGTGTTCCGTATGTTCATTATTTTAAATCAAGGATTTGGCCTACACTTCTTGATTCTATGTGCACAGTGTAACATGTATAATTGAAAATGAAATAATGCAAGTTTGAAGCCCAAATATATGTTCAGTAGGTGGATAATTTTGTGACAACTAATTTTAAAACGAATTAATAGTTAATTTATGTGTTGGACTAGTTGTATATGTGATGAAGATCAACATTTCACATTGAAAAAGATTCAATCAAACGTAGAAATAGTTACATCATATCATATGATTTGTGAGTGGACAGAGACCTTCCAATCCATTTCCAAACTTTTCAATGGGGTTACAGCATTTTAGAAAAATACACTTTTACCTCAAACAAGTTTATAATTGATAGGTAATTGAAGGAGCATGATATATGTCTTCTAATAGCCCAGAGTATGGTCATTTCATTCATTCGTTTGAAAGCTCCTACAAAATATGTTCCTACTTCCCCATTCATTCATCTGTGTTGACTGAGAAAGTCTTCAACAGCTCCGATATATGAGCAAAAAGTGCTTATATACTTGTATGGTTCATAGAATCTCTTTGAAAACATCCTTATTCAGTTTAGCCAATGCCAGTCCAGGCATGTCTAACAAATCATGATAGGGATGAGAAAATGAACCCATGAGCATGGTAATGGTTTAATGGAATGTAATTTATACTGTCAAGTTAGAAATACAAAACACACAAAAAAATTACTTTAACATACCTTGGGTGATAATTTGTTATCTGAAATAAATTACTGAGAAATAATAATTGTATGTGTAGCTCCTGTAACTAGATATCACAATGAACCTTGCTCCAAACTATAAAGTATCTTAAATATATTTCTAATTTAAGTTTGACACCTACTGATAACAAAGTTCAAAGCTAATATTACTACATAAGGGAAACCGCAGACTGAAGTTGAATGCCCTTGTTATTCATTATAACAATGCCTATCAGTGCTATTTGGAAGGCATGGATGATTATGGGAGAGAAAAAATACACATACATACATTTCAATAAAAATGTTCTCCAAAATTTTTTTTTTACATATACACCTTGTTTCAAGCAAGGTAGCTAGATCAACATATGAACAACAAATACATCTTATATCCCTCACTTGTATTAGAGGTAGGGCCCATAAATATTTCCAGAGATTAAACTTGCAGGGCTATTCACTAGAGTGAGAATTCAGTGTAAATTCAAAGTAAATTTGAATTTAAAGTAAATTTAAAATGTAAGGACAAAATAGCTGAAGTTAAATAATTCTCTAAGTCAGTTATGCTTTCACCTATTTTGGCCTTAAATTTGAAATTCACTTTGAATTTGCTCAGAATTCTCAATTTAGTGTCTGAATAACCTTGTCAGTGCCTGAATTTTAACATGTATCTGTACAGAAATAATAAATAAAGTTATAATTATCTTTTGAGAAAAAAAAATCATTTTGGAATGTATGTTTTCCATGTATTTCTCTAAAAAGGAATGTTATGTTTTAAATATGTATATTAAATATTTATATTTTTGCTTGTATGTATTGTTTTTATAGTGTGAGTATGTAAACATAGGACTTTAAAGGAACACTCCAAGCATCGAAAGTCTACAGCTTTCTGTAGCGGTTATGGTGCGAAACATGCCCTGGCAACCCCCTCATTGAAAGGAGTCAAATCATTTTAAATTGTTTGACTTTTTAATTTGGGTTTGCCAGACACAACTCCCTGCCTCTAGTACTGACCAAATAATAAAGAGGGCCAGCACTCCAAGAGTTAAAATGTGGGTGCAAAAACTCCATGGTTTCATTTCCTTCACTAAAATAAGTTGAAAAAGCTTTATTCAATCTTTGTGGAACCAGCAATATTTCGACCCAACCTTGTGGACTTTGAAGAGATTCAATTCACGATTTGTAATCCAGAAAGTATTAACTTTCTAGACACTACAATATGCAAGCTAGATTTAAAATTGATTACTGATCAGTGCACAAAATCAATGGATCGGAATACAATAGTGGATTTGAAAGTGCCTACCCTGACAGCCTTATGTGTGAATTAAAACAACTTGTGACAGAGGATAAAATATGCACATTAAGACCAAATGGAGGAAATGGTTAAGAAATGCTTCTAGTCCAGAAAGCATATTCGGCCAGGCTCCTTTCTGATGAATTGTGCACAGTGCAGAGCATTAATAGGGAATTCTGACCTAAATAAAGGCAGGCACAACCTGATAGGTTATGCGGTACCAGGCTGACATTTGTCAACCAATTTTGTACACATTCCAAGATAGTACAGAAGATCCCTAGGAAACACTGGAATATCAATGGACACATACAGATATTATAGATTTACAACAGCCACCAATGATGGCCTACAAGAGAGGCAGGTCTCTCTGTGACCAATTGCTTCGTTCAGAGTTTAAATAAAACATTCAACTTAAACAAAACTTTCTGAGAATGCCTACTTTTGGTAATTCCCCATGTTTAAATTGTAGTTCATGCAATTAGTTATCAAAGGTAATTTTTTTCACATCCACATAAAGGAAAAGAATTACGTGTTTGGAATTTTTACATATGTGAATCTTTCTTTGTTGTATGTTGAAATGCTCTTGTGGTTTCACCTATGTCGGAGAGACCACTAAGAAAATTAGGGAATGTTTGTTTAAACATTACTCTGACAAGCCAGTCCTAACACATTTTTCTGAACTTAAACACACAATTTACCATCTCTGGTAGCTACCTCCCTTTAAAGATCTAAAATTCTTTATGAAAATGTTCGGCAATCGTCTGAGACCACTACTTCAAACTCTGATACACCCAGACCAGGACGTCTTCATCCCAAATAGGGAAGCCAACCATAACAGCACTAAATTACTGAATGTGATATACATAGCACATCGCCTCCCCACATTCTCACCTAGGCTGATAAAGCGAGCACCTATTTAGGAGTCCATTTGTCGGCTAACTTATCATCGTTTTTTGATCTAAATTTTTAACCACTTTTCCAAACCATATCAAAGACATGGCACAAACCACACTTTTATTAGCTATGCAGAATAAATATCCTCAAAATGAACACACTCCCTAATATACTTTACCTTTTTTTAAAAAAACATGGCCCATAACCACACCTAAGTCTTTCTTCACTAAGCTTAGATGTCTCTTCACCACCTTCGTCTGGGCACACAAACAGCCAAGAATCCCCTATAAAGTTCTAACTAGACATAAGTTCAGTGGTGGACTGGGAGAAGGCTACCATGCTATCCAGGATCTTCAAATGGTCCGCTTCCCCACCTACCAGGCAATGGGCACTACTAGAAAGCTCCAAGTTTCAAGTTCCCCTTCACCCAGTCCCATGGCAAAAAGCAAACCCCTCAACATTGCTCGCCAACCACCCCATCATCCTTCCCACGCTCTGGATCTGGGCATCCATAAAAGAATCCAAAGAAATCTCCCCTCACCCGTCTTCCCCATATCCTCTAACCCACAACCCATTCTTCCCAGTAGGACTTCAGGCCAAATCCTACCAACACTTACAATGCTCTCCTGACTAACAATACCTTTAACTAGGATCCCCCCTAGATTGAGATCTCTCCCCAGCCTAGTTGGTCTGGATACCCCGAGCATGTTGCAATCATTCCAATTTGTACAAATTACCCCCTTCTTAACTGCTAATCCTATCCTCATGAAGGGATCCTGTACCATTTCAGACTTCAAAATACACTGCATGTCCCACAATAAAATAAGACTGCCTGCTCAATAAAATGTGAGTAACCACTTGGTATTTTAGTATTTCACCTCTGGCTTTTATACAATAAGCACTATTAGTGTTTCTTTTATATTTCATATGGTCCTTATACCAACAAAATATCCATCTACTACAAAACTTTACGTATCCCATAAGTGAGGATTGTACCATGGATGGCATCCACACTAGAGCTAGTCTTATAGCTCTGGAAAATGTGAGTAGGACCATATAGACCTCTTACAAAAAAGTACTTAGTACCTGTTGGGATATACTGCACCATTATTTGCTGACTCTTTATTTTTTCATACGGATTCCATGAAAATCCCATGCCCATACCTTACTGAGGAATACATCTCCTGACAAGATTGTGATTGACTTCTTATACAAGGTTTTATTTGGACTTTTTAATGTATTTATTAGGCATAAACTCTTTTGGACTTACTTTTTGGACTCTTGATTATTATTCATTATCCATATTTTGAACTCTTCTTACCCTCTTTCACGGAGTCTTGGGCCACAGACCTTAATATGTAGTTCACAACATCGCAATGGAAAACTGTTTTTCGACAGATACACACTGCCTTGATCTGCAACATACAAGAAAGTGGCAATAGGAGGATCTCCAGGTGGCACTACTCCCCATCCAAACTACAAAACCTATTCCCAAACACACCTGATACTTGCTGGAAGTGCTCCCAACCTTGGACATCCTTAGGACGCAGCTGGTGGCATTGCCCGCAGATCCAAAATAGTGATGGGACTCCAGCTCCCTCATACTCCACATACATTAGTTTTTTTGATTTCACTCTGCCCCTCCCTAAGCCACAATTTATTCTTCTCACCTCCTCACTACTGCTAACCTACTTATTCCGATAAAATGGAAGACTCTAAACACCACATTCGTCAAGGAATGGATGACTAAAATAGACGCAATTAAAACTATGTAAGGAAATCTACGCCTCCATCTTCCATAACTATCCACTATACCAGGTGGTGTAGAAACTGTTGTAAGGTTTATAAAAGACCAATAAAACAGCCTCTGTCCAGGTTTCAACAGCGCTCTCCCACTCCCTCCATCCCTATCCCGGATTTGGAATACACACATAGGGATACCTCATCCCCCCATAATGTGCATTGCACAATATGATGATGCTCACAGAATATAACTTCCCCCAAACCCAACTACATGCTGTTACCCACTGCTGGACCTCAGGCTCTACATGTCCACCCTTCTTCTCCAGTCTCCCCCCTCATCCCCACTTCATACTTTCTCTATTTTACAGATTACCGGCTGATACTGTATGACCTGCTGTTGACCGGTCTAGTCCGGCTGGTCTCATAGTTTACTGGTGCCAAGTCTCCGCCAAATCACACTCTAATGGTATGCTGGGCAGTGACACCTAGACCAGATTCTACATTTTTTATCCTTCTGTTTTCATGTTTTCTATTTGTAGTAACACACTCTTTCATCCTGACATGTCAATACCTTACTAACAACAAAATTGAGTTCACCTATTCAGGGACGGAAGCCAACGACCACACTCAACACTGATCTTTATCTCCAAAACGCACTCAGGTGCATATGCACTTTAAGCCTCACATGTGCCACAGATGACACAACTCACAGTTAAGATTATGTATACATTGTCAATAAATTGTACATGACTGAAGAACTGAAGTGTAACCCTGATTGTGATGTACTGTCCCACTATGTAACTACTCTCCATTTATTGTTGATTTATGTCATACTAGTCGACTCCTGTATGACTTGAACTAATGTCATGGCATTGTACATCTTTATATTTACAATAAAACTTTTTCTCTACAGAGGAAAAAAAAACACACAATTTCCTATTTGAAGTGGCAAATTATTGAATCTGTCCCCATGAATAATTGGATACAAGATAGACAAAAATTACTTAAAAATCTGAGGCCTTTTGGATCAATACCTTTGTTTGCTTGGAGACCATAGGATTTAATAGGGATTTTGACATACCCCCATTCTTATTATTACAACAGTGCATGTTGTATTTTTCCACATCATTCTTTTGTTGTGGGTTTATGTCCTTTTGAATTAGCTAATATTGCTTTTTCTCTTTTCTTTATTGAGAGTAAAGTGTGCCTTTTGGGTTGTGGTTCCCTGCCTTATAATATATGTATTGGAGACATTTGAATTCAAAGTTGGATTGCTAAAAGGTATCCAGTAAAGTGCTTGTTTGCACTGACAACTTTAAATGGTTACAAGTATTGTTTTTATGCAATATCATATAATGCATGAAACCTGATTGTTAACTTTGTTGCAGTAAAATTATATTGCTTTTCTCTTCACTGAGATAAAGAATATAAAATGGAGATTGTTTATTTAACTTTATCACACTTTCCATACTGTGACACAGTGTACTGGATTATGTATATATGCTTTTGCACATATGTATTTTAACAAGCTTGCTGAATACCCTGAGGTCGGGTCAAAACATTGACAGTTCTGCACAGTTCCGCACAGTTGGAATAAGTCTCTTTCTTCTTCATTTTGCTGTTGGGGCTTCTGTATTGTTTTTCTACTGCTCACCATAGAGCCAGCAGTTCCTAAATAGCTTACCAGCTGAGTGTGTTCAACTAATGAACTTCCAACGGTCCGGTTTTGTTGGTGGAGGTGGGGAGCGATGCCGGTGGACCCAGGTCAAAAAAGTCAAACCACTCAAAAACGGATTGACTTTTTAAATTGAGGAGGTGACAGGGCACTCATGGCACCGTAACCGCTAGGGGGCTTTGAGAATTCCGTTAAAGTGAGTTAAAGCCTAAACAGTGCTCATTTAAACTTAAAAAAAAAACAAATAGGGAAAGAACCAAAAGGAAATAAAAGTGTTATAATATGTTAAAGTATATTTATCAACTATTACTACCGACATTAACATAAATAATTAACTGTAGCCTTATCCTGACTTATTATATGCACTTAGCGTGAGTATTTGATAAGCCATGGTAAGGTGAGGCTGCAGTTTATTAAAACAAATTATTCACACCTGTTATCTATAGATAGTGAAACGTGTTATACTAAAAACATCTTGAATTGGCAGTTTTAATCTTATCAGGATTACTCACATCTTCATTGGACAATATCCTGCCATAACTCACATAATATGAAAGTTATAAGAAAGTTAAAAGAGCAATATAAGATTATAAGGCATTAAAAAGAAGTTTAATGAAAGAATACTGTCAAAGTTGGCCAAGCAAATATGCAACATATGTTCTTCATAACACCCCTGACATATTCTGAGATGCTTTGTTCATTGACCTTCCTTCTGTCATCTGCATTTTTACACCAATGTGAATCATGTTATCCCAGTGTTACAATAATGCACAGCTTGTTTGATATCACCGTGGAGATTACTTGTGACAAGTGATCATGACTATTCGCATACAAATATTCTCTGTTTTCCAATAATAAAAACAATAATATAAACAATACGTAAAAAGAAAATAGGAGAAAAAAAACATCAATATATATTCAATATATATTTAATTTTATATATATATATATATATATATATATATATATATAAATCATACAAGAACCAAGTGCACTTACGTATTCACTAAAATGTAATTTCAAAACTCACAGAATATATGATTGTTTTTTGTTTTTTAAAACCTAATCTAGCAAAAGCCTGCCACAATGTCAGGACCTATCATAGCAACCTAATGTATGCTCTAATGAAATTAATTCACTTACTTGGGAAATCCTTCCTATTTTGGCTCTTTGCAGTGCAAGGTTATATAGAGCCCTGAAATGAGGCACCTGCGACAAGGAGGGGTGCAAAACCTGGGAGTTGGACTGAACTCCCCAAAATATTTTAATATGAAACCAAGTGGACTTCACTCACCTGAACATGTATACATTATAAGGGTGCTTCTGGGGATATATCCTATTCATTCTATATGCCTTCATTTTCAAATACTTTATTTTAAAATGCGAAATTTTAGCTGATGCAGATTCTGGTTGTTGCCTGAGGTTGAATATTAGTCCTACAATGTTTCCCTTTCCTTTTTTTGCAAATTGTATTTTACAAGTTTTCATGTTTTATTCCTTTCCCTTATGTTTTATTCTAAAACCAATATTTGTGTTCTTCCATTTTATGCCCTAAGTAGAGAGCCAGTGATTAATCTTTTACTTTGCTCAGTGGCGCTTTCGCATTAATATCAGTTCCAAATCTTTCTATTTGTTTACGAATGACAAGCAAGTAATTCTTTTTTTTTTGCAGAGAAGCACCTGCATGAATGAATTTGCCATAAGGCCACCATTGCCATAGTGTTAATGCGGCAGTCAGGAGAGGGGCGGCATGGCCATTGGGAAGATAAAAGGGGGGTGCATTGAGGAAGCTTGCCTTGGGTGTAAGTTATAATTACTAAGAAGAGTAGCTATGTCCCTGTTGTGGTGTAAATATTGTCAGGGTACCTGTTGGTGATGTATCCAGGGAGGACATCCTCTCTGCTTAGGGGCTCCCTTCCCTTAGCATTTCGGCATATTCCGGCCGTTTTCGCGCCGGCCGCGCTAGCTCCTCCCCCTTTTATGACGCGACGGCTAGCGTCGACGTCATGACGTCGGCATTTGCATAAAGTGCCGGGAACCGCTATTCCGGACCTTTTGGGGGCGTGGTCTCTATTTAGGTAACAGGGTATTTAAAGGAAACCTTTACTACTGCTCATTGCCCTGTCGTGGTTCTAGCTTGCTAGTCACTCAGCGCGTTCTTTATCTTGTGTTTCCGGTTTTGACCCTTGCTTGTCTTTTGTCCTGTTGTCCTCTCCTCTCCTTTGACTCGGCTTGTATCTCGCTTACCTGTCCTCCGGCTCCCTTGACCTCGGCTTACCTTTTGACTATTCTTGCTTTGTCCTTACGTTAGTCCGGCCATTCTAAGGTCCGGTATACGTACCTCCTTCTGTGCGCACTCTGCGTATTGGATCCCTGTCAGTTTCCTGACATTACGACAGGGCCATGATGGATCCTGCAGGTGCTAGTCCTCCTGACCCCAGATTTGAGGCCATGGACCATAGAATGGACCAAATGGCTTTAGCGCTACAAACTTTGTTGACACGCTCCAGTACCCAGTCTGAAGAAATACGTTCCACTGCTAGCCACTCGCTAAGTACTGGTTTGGAAGTAGCCACTGTAGGCGCATCTTCCCATGTCACGTCACCATTACGATATGGGGGTTCGCCTGATGCTTGTCGTGGTTTTTTAAACCAGATAAGTATACATTTCGAACTACAACCCCGGGCTTACCCCACTGACAGGGCTAAGGTAGGCTTTATTATAACCCTGCTAATAGATAAAGCACTTAGATGGGCCAATCCCCTTTGGGAGAATGACAATCCTTTAGTCTACAACTACACTGCGTTTGTCACGGCTTTTAGAAGAACCTTTGACCCCCCAGGGAGGAAGATTAATGCGGCCAGATCCCTGTTACGCCTTAAACAACAAGATAGGACCCTTGTAGAATATGCTCTAGAGTTTAGATCATTGGCAGCAGAAGTGAAATGGAACGAACAAGCTTTTATGGATGTTTTCTTGAATGGGTTGTCTGATGAAATTTTAGATGAAATTGCCACAAGAGAACTTCCGGAAAATTTAGAGGATTTAATATCCTTCATTTCCAGAATAGATGAACGCATGAGACAGAGGCAGAACACTCGGGAAAGAGTTACTAGACTTCCTGTAAGACTCGCTCCCTCATTTCAGAACCCTGACTCCTATAATCCTACTCCACCAGAACCTATGCAAATAGGTAATACTCGCTTATCTGAGGCTGAGAGACAGTACAGGAGAAGGGAGGGTCTCTGTTTATACTGCGGGCTGAGAGGTCACTTACGTCTTAGTTGCCCTAATCGTCCGGGAAACGCTCGCACCTAAGTTCCCTTAGAGGACGGGCCTTGGGTGTTTCATTACTGTCCTCTATGCATAATAAAAAAGACCATAGGCTTCTGATTCCTGTCTCTCTAGCTTGGGAAAAGGGGTTTATTACTACGATGGCATTATTAGATTCTGGAGCAGCAGAAAGCTTTATAGACCAAACTTTCGCTAATAAGCATTGTATCCCATTCCAATTGAGAGATACACCCTTGGCCGTTGAGGCCATAGATGGTAGACCTTTATCTGAACCAGTAATATTCCATGAGACCGAACCCGTTAAGCTTACTGTTGGTATTTTCCACGAAGAGTTGATTTCCCTTCTGTTAATTTCCTCCCCGGCAGTCCCAGTGGTTCTAGGATATTCTTGGCTCAAGAGACACAACCCTCAGATTGACTGGGAGGGTGGAGAAATCGTTTCTTGGGGTATGGGTTGTAGGGAAGAATGTCTGCAGAGAGTTACTTCTGTTTGCCCCGTAAACTCTTATGCTAACACTTCTCAATCCACAGACGTTCAGATACCATTACAATATCTAGACCTCAAATCTGTATTTGACAAGGGTAAGGCGGATACTTTACCTCCCCACCGGTCTTATGACTGTTCTATTAAACTTTTCCCTGGTACTATGCCTCCCAGGGGTACGGTATACCCTCTATCCACCAAGGAAAACTTAGTTTTAGAGGAATATATCAAGGAGAATTTAGACAAGGGATTTATTAGAAAGTC
The DNA here is from genome assembly GCA_933207985.1 of Pelobates cultripes. Lineage (NCBI taxonomy): Eukaryota > Metazoa > Chordata > Amphibia > Anura > Pelobatidae > Pelobates > Pelobates cultripes. The sequence goes on along the minus strand of OW240916.1, from coordinate 214,080,560 downwards.
TTCTTCTCCGGCGGGGGCGGGTTTCTTTTTTGTAGAAAAGAAAGACGGTACCTTACGTCCTTGTATAGACTATCGGGGATTGAACAAAATTACTATCAGAAATGCTTACCCTATTCCTTTGATTACTGAACTCTTTGACAGACTAAAGGGCTCGAGTATTTTTACTAAACTTGACTTAAGAGGAGCATATAACTTAGTGCGAATTAAACAAGGAGATGAATGGATGACAGCATTTAATACCCGTTACGGGCATTATGAGTATACCGTAATGCCGTTTGGGCTTTGTAACGCCCCGGCCGTCTTCCAAGACTTGATCAATGAAGTTCTTAGAGAATTCCAACATGAATGTGTAATTGTATATTTGGATGATATATTAATCCATTCTAGAGACATTAATTCACATCATAGACAAGTCAGAAAGGTATTACAGAAACTTTTACAACATGGATTGTATTGTAAATTGGAAAAATGTAGCTTTGACCAGTCTCAGGTAACTTTCTTAGGTTACGTAATTTCCAAAGACGGGTTTATGATGGACCCGACCAAACTAAAATCGATTTTAGATTGGCCTTTACCTAAGGGACTCAAAGCCATACAAAGATTTCTTGGATTTTCTAATTATTACAGACGTTTTATTAAAGGGTACTCCTCTGTTATCGCTCCTATCACTAATATGACCAAACAAGGAGCCGATACCAAAACCTGGTCTACTGAGGCTTTATCTGCTTTCGAAACGCTCAAACAGTCTTTTGCCTCAGCACCTGTATTAGTTCATCCTGATACCTCTCTACCCTTTTTACTTGAAGTTGATGCGTCTGAAACAGGGATAGGCGCAGTGTTATCCCAAAGACAAAGTTTAGATAAGCCGCTGCACCCTTGCGGTTTTTTTTCCAAGAAACTATCACACACTGAAAGGAGATATGACATTGGTGATAGAGAACTTTTAGCTATCATTATGGCATTAAAGGAATGGAGACATTTGTTAGAGGGCACCGTCCTCCCAGTTACTATCTTGACTGACCACAAGAATTTATCGTATATGGGGGAGGCCAAAAGATTATCTGCCAGGCAGGCACGTTGGTCTATGTTCCTTACACACTTTAATTATGTGCTTACTTACAGGCCTGGTTCTAAGAACACTAAGGCAGACGCTTTGTCACGTCAGCACGAACCTACCACCTCTACAGAGGATACTTTGTTCCCTATTATTCCTGAAGTCAATATTATCGCCAACACCAATGTCAAAATACACTCTCCATTGCTCGCTGATATTCAGAACGAACAATCTCTTGCTCCCGAACGTACTCCTGTGGGCCGCTTGTTCGTGTCTCCCAAATTCCAAGTGGACATTATTCGCTGTTTCCACGATAGCAAGATCGCTGGTCACCCCGGCATCCACAAAACTTACTGCCTGATCTCCAAAGACTTCTGGTGGCCCGGTTTACGTAGGGATGTGGAAGACTTTGTCAAGGCTTGCAATGTTTGTGTCAGGAATAAACTTCCGCGGGATCTCCCTTGTGGTTTATTGCAGCCCTTAGTCGTTCCCAACAAACCTTGGGCTTGTTTGGCTATGGATTTTATTGTTGATCTACCAGCTTCCAATAGGCATACAGTTATCCTCACGGTCCTTGACAGGTTTACTAAAATGGCTCATTTCGTTCCCTTGCCTAAACTTCCGTCCTCCCCCGAACTGGCCGTGATATTTGCTAGAGAAATTTTCCGTTTACATGGTATTCCCAATGAGATTGTGTCAGACAGGGGTTCCCAATTTATTTCCCGTTTTTGGAGATCCTTCTGTTCACAGTTGGGCATCAAACTGAATTTTTCTTCGGCCTATCATCCTCAATCTAACGGAGCAGCCGAACGCACTAACCAAAAAATTGAGCAATATCTACGTTGTTTTGTTTCTGAACACCAGGATGACTGGGTCGGTCTGATTCCTTGGGCGGAGTTTGCTCACAACAACCTTGTTTGTGGTTCCACTCGTAATAGCCCCTTTTTCTTGAACTATGGCTTTAACCCTACTGTTCTTCCGTCGGTGTCTCCTTCCCAGGGTATACCGTCGGTTGATATTCATATAGCCAACCTGAGAAAGTTGTGGGATCAGACTCGACAAATTCTTGAACGTAGTTCCGCGGTGTTTAAGTCACATGCTGATAGGCGTAGAGGTCCTGCTCCTATTTTTTCTCCGGGGGATAGGGTCTGGTTGTGTAACAGACACATTCGCCTGAAAGTTCCTTCCTTGAAGTTTGCTCCTCGTTACATTGGTCCTTACAGGGTACTGAGGAGGATCAACCCGGTTTCTTATTTGCTGGATCTACCTCCTACTCTACGCATCCCTAACTCTTTTCATGTGTCGTTATTGAAACCTCTTGTTTGTAACAGATTTTCCTCCCGCTCTGCTCCTCCATCCTCGGTCCGTGTGGATGGTCAGGAGGAATATATCATCAAGTCCATCCTTGATTCTCGTATTTCTAGGGGGAAGCTGCAATACCTCATAGACTGGAAAGGTTATGGTCCTGAAGAGAGGTCTTGGGTTCCTGGTATAGACGTGCATGCTCCTCGTCTTCTTCGGGCCTTCCACGTTCGTTTTCCTTCTAAGCCCGGTCCCATCCGCCCGGTGGGCGTTTCTAGAAGGGGGGGTACTGTCAGGGTACCTGTTGGTGATGTATCCAGGGAGGACATCCTCTCTGCTTAGGGGCTCCCTTCCCCTAGCATTTCGGCATATTCCGGCCGTTTTCGCGCCGGCCGCGCTAGCTCCTCCCCCTTTTATGACGCGACGGCTAGCGTCGACGTCATGACGTCGGCATTTGCATAAAGTGCCGGGAACCGCTATTCCGGACCTTTTGGGGGCATGGTCTCTATTTAGGTACAGGGTATTTAAAGGAAACCTTTACTACTGCTCATTGCCCTGTCGTGGTTCTAGCTTGCTAGTCACTCAGCGCGTTCTTTATCTTGTGTTTCCGGTTTTGACCCTTGCTTGTCTTTTGTCCTGTTGTCCTCTCCTCTCCTTTGACTCGGCTTGTATCTCGCTTACCTGTCCTCCGGCTCCCTTGACCTCGGCTTACCTTTTGACTATTCTTGCTTGTCCTTATGTTAGTCCGGCCATTCTAAGGTCCGGTATACGTACCTCCTTCTGTGCGCACTCTGCGTATTGGATCCCTGTCAGTTTCCTGACAAATATAACCTAAGCAATATTTGATGTAGTTGTGAAGTGCAAGTAGTGTAGTTAAAATCAAGAAGGTCAACATACAAAACCCAAAAGTTTAATTAGAAGTACAAATGATTCTCTGTATATTAGACTTCACTCCTGGGGGTAGAAATGGGAATTTTTCACCTTTTGTGATACTGATGTGTGCATGAGAGATATGACCACAAAAATCTTTATTTATTAAATAGTTCCAAAAAAACTCTTTATGTATTAAATATATTGTATGTATATGTCCATCACTGCTGTTTTTGTATAATATTTCCCACCTCACATGACATAACATCATCCTCATGTTACGGGAGAGTTATCAAAGTGTCGCCCAAACAATCTGTTTCTATTTCTTGAAACTTTCAAGCATCTATGATATTTAAAAGTATTTGTTTCACTATTCAATACTGTTCCATTTGTCTTGTGTTGCTCTCTGTTTAGGTTGTTACATTTATTTTTATTTCTGACTAGTTTTGAACCAAAACCTCTTCTATTTTCTGATGATTTCTTACCCCATTTTGTTTTAGTGTAGAAAGTGAGGCTGACTAGGGAGAGAATAGTTGTTAGTCAGTGTTTGCCATACTGAAGAGCTCAGTGATCTTAAATGTGTCACTGTCAAAGGAATCCACCTTTGCCACCATTCACCTTGTGAATGTTTGCCTTGTTAAACATTAAGTGCTATCAAGCTCATGGGTGCAACAATAGCTCAGCTGTAAGGTGGTAGACCACACATAATCACAGAGTAGCAAAAAATCACATATCATTTATTGCTTCATTCACTAGAGAGTTCCAGACTGCCTCTAGATGCAATATCAGCACAATAACGGTTTTCCCTAACTTCATGAATTGGGTTTCTATGACAGAGCAGCTGTACACAAGCCTTACATCAACATGCTGCTATTCACTTGTTTCTAACCTTCTAGTATATCACGCAGCGCTGATCCATTTCCCTTTTTACATCAACATTTGCAATGTCTAGCATTGGCTGGGGTGGCGTAAAGCACACCACCACTGCACTCTACAACAGTAAAAGCATGTTCTCTGGAGTGATCATACGTGTTTCACTATTAGGCAGTATGATGGAAGAATCAGAGTGTGATGGATGACTGGAAAACATTACCTACTAGACTTATACATTTGGTTTAAAAAAATTGACTGTTCAATTTTTTGTGCCTTTTTGGTTTGTCTAAATATTTTCATGCTAATCCTTTGCATGGCTAAAATTTGTCTGGATGGAAACACCAAATAGATAAATCCCAGACTAACTAAACTATTTTATTTTCCAAACAAATTTACTAATTTCAATTTTCTGTTCCATCAATTTTTTCTCAACAGGGCTGAATTATCACTCTGCAGTGGATAGTGGGTGAGTGGAAATTTTCAGCCCTGCAATAGACCAACAGAATTTGTGTTGGTCTCATATGACATCTTATATAATGTAACTCCTTATCAGGAAAGATTGCAGAGAATGTGAGGTAATATATAAGAAAGGTCCATGCAGTTTAGACTTTGATAATCATTACATTCTGGACTGCAATTTTTCCAAATTTGGGCCTCCTTGTCTGACAGTGTTTGACCTCACAAGTGGCCTTTTGTCTGAATGGGCACAAATTGCCAAAGAGTAAATCAAAAATCTAATAAAAGCCTTCCCAGGAGAGTAGCTGTGGATATAAAAGCAAAAGGGGATCAACTACACATTAATGCTCATGGTTTTAGAATGGGATGTCCAATAACCTTATATAGGTTGATGGTAAGGCATCAACATACTTTTAGACATAGATTGTACATTTTATTAGAAGTGGGCAGACTAGTTTTTATTTATTTTATAGTTTATTATGCTTCATGCAGTTATCGACACTGGCCAGTAAATGAAAATGAAAACTAAACTGTTGGTACTGCACCTTTAATAATCAATAATTATGAACTCCTTTTTCTAAGAAATGTTCGCATCTGTACAGTAAATATTAAATTTTTCTGTGATAACTGAAATAAAAAGGAACAAAAAGCTTTATTTTTATATTTCCATTTTTGTGGTGCCGATTCACCGTGTTTTAGAGATCAAGTTAACTTTTTTTTATTTCAGTACAGTTGCTTGAGAGTGTGATTTAAAAAAAAAAAAACTATTAAAGATCTTTAAGTAAGCCTTGTATTAATATTATCAACTTATTCTTTTACATTTTTTTAGCCTCTACTTTATTCTTATGTTCAAGCAAGCTAATGTCATGACTCATGTTAGCTATCAACAACTGTTAATGTGTAGAAAACACATATAAGAGCCATATTTTCAGTTATTTAGATGTATTTCACACCATTCAGTAGTGGCTTATATATCGATAGTATTGCATTACATTTGCCATTATGCTCAGCTGGTACCTTATGACTGGTTGAGTATTATTTGAATTTTAGTTCAGACACATCTTTTATGACTCATTTTTGCAGATGGTTGTGAATTAGATCCCATTGTGCCAGGTGTTTACCGTTTTGTAACTTGTAACTGAACATCACATGAACTGTAGTTTTTACAAATTTGGTGGTTGATATTAAAATTAAAAGCAGGGGAAAGGTTGACTTTTCAAATACATGAGAACTACTCATCATGATGTGTTACTAACTACATGGTGATGGTTATTATCAATCAACATTATTACCAATGTTACCGAGCTTGCTGTGGCTAATGGGGATTGTAGTTAATCCATACTTATTGTGTTTGAGTTTGACTTAGATATTTGTGAACTAAAATTCCTAGAATGCAATACAGTTCCTTTGATGCTCAACCATGATTTTCATATTTAAGGGAATTGTGAGCCTACTACACTTAATTAGCATCAGGGGAACTATAGATCACGGCTCTAGTGTTATTAATTGTAGATGTTTGTGATACATAATAGGAACAGCTTTTTTTGCATACCAATTTTGACTGAAATCAATCAACAATAGTGATGTCGCGAACCCGAAATTTTCGGTTCGCGAACGGCGAACGCGAACTTCCGCAAATGTTCGCGAACCGGCGAACCGCCCGAAACGCCATTGACTTCAATGGGGAGGCGAATTTTAAAACACACAGGGACTCTTTCTGGCCACAATAGGGATGGAAAAGTTGTTTCAAGGGGACTAACACCTGGACTGTGGCATGCCGGAGGGGGATCCATGGCAAAACTCCCATGGAAAATTACACAGTTGATACAGAGTCTGGTTTTAATCCATAAAGGGCAGAAATCACCTAACATTCCTAAATCACAATCAATATGGATCGACACCTGACATATGACATGTTGACACCTTGACATATGGATTGACACCTGTCCTCAGAGCCCCTGATGCACACGGACACAGAGCAGAATAGAGACTGGTCCCCCTACATAGGGTCACTTGGCAGATATGGATTGACACCTGTCCTAAGGATCCCTGATACACACTGACACAGAGCAGAATAGGGACTGTTCCCCCTACATCGGGTCACTTGGCAGATATGGATTGACACCTTGTTACAAACTGCTATTTGTAACGGGCCCTTTAAATGGCAAATTGCCCTGTTTCCCTGGGTTGTGGAGAAGCCTCTTGCCAGCCTCCTCCCGCATGACTATGGCCCCTGGGAGATTGTGAAAATGTATGCACTTTTATTTGGTGTGTATGGCCCTTTAAGACTGTCGGTGGGCATATTGGGGCTTATGGACTCTTTATGTGACTGGTGCTGGCCCTTTAAACACCTTTTTTGGGACATCAGGAAGATTGGGACACTGCCCCTTTAAGGCCGTGTCCCCAGACTTGTTGGGGACACGCCCCTTTAAGACGGTGTCCCCTGTGTCCCCAGACCTGGTGCAAACCCTTTGTGCCTGCCTTGCTATTTCCCACTTGGTTCAGTAAATGGGAAATTATTTCAGCTGCAGAGACTAAGTCCCATTCAGCGATGGGACTTAGTCTTTTTTTCAGCCGTTTTTTTCAGCCTTATTTCAGCTGCAGAGACTAAGTCCCATTCGCGATGGGACTTAGTCGTTTTTTCAGCCTGAAATAGACCGACCTCACAGCCCAAATCTATGGAACTGTTTTGGGCAGGAAAATGTGCTTGCGGTCGGTCATAAAGGGACCTCAAGCTAACTTTTTAACCCCTGGATGGATTTGGCTGATTTTTGGATATGTTTATGTTTTAAGTGTGCTGATTCCAAATATGTAATTATGAAGATGGGATGTGTAGTTTTAAAGTTACAGGGTATGGCTAAAACTGTATTTTTACTGCCTGTGTTTAATTATGTT
>OW240916.1:214060593-214073010 GCA_933207985.1 Pelobates cultripes | reverse complement strand
TTCAATCTATAACAGTGAAAAAAATTATTTTTTTTTTAAATCCAAGCTATTGTGACACCAGATCTAATTAGTGGCACTGGTCAGCGTATCCACTGTTAGCGTAACACACCAGCTTTAAGGACACTGACTGCTATTCAATCTATAACAGTGAAAAAAGTGTTTTGTTTTTTTAAATCCAAGCTTCGTGCCACCAGATCTAATTGGTGGCACTGGTCAGCGTATCCACTGTTAGCGTAACACACCCGCTTTAAGGACACTGACTGCTATTCAATCTATAACAGTGAAAAAGATTTATTTTTTTTTTAAATCCAAACTATTGTGACACAGGATCTAATTAGTGGCACTTGTCAGCGTATCCACTGTTAGCGTAACACACCCGCTTTAAGGACACTGACTGCTATTCAATCTATAACAGTGAAAAAAGATTATTTTTTTTTTAAATCCAAACTATTGCCACACCAGATCTAATTAGTGGCACTTGTCACAGTATCCACTGTTAGCGTAACACACCCGCTTTAAGGACACTGACTGCTATTCAATCTATAACAGTAAAAAAAGTTTTTTGTTTTTAAATCCAAGCTATTGTGACACAGGATCTAATGAGTGGCACTTGTCAGCGTATCCACTGTTAGCGTAACACACCCGCTTTAAGGACACTGACTGCTATTCAATCTACCACAGTAAAAAAAGTTTTTTGTTTTTAAATCCAAGCTATTGTGACACAGGATCTAATTAGTGGCACTTGTCAGCGTATCCACTGTTAGCGTAACACACCCGCTTTAAGGACACTGACTGCTATTCAATCTATAACAGTGAAAAATATTATTTTTTTTTTAAATCCAAGCTATTGTGACACCAGATCTAATTAGTGGCACTTGTCAGCGTATCCACTGTTAGCGTAACACACCCGCTTTAAGGACACTGACTGCTATTCAATCTATAACAGTAAAAAAGTTTTTTGTTTTTAAATCCAAGCTATTGTGACACAGGATCTAATTAGTGGCACTTGTCAGCGTATCCACTGTTAGCGTAACACACCCGCTTTAAGGACACTGACTGCTATTCAATCTATAACAGTAAAAAAAGTTTTTTGTTTTTAAATCCAAGCTATTGTGACACAGGATCTAATTAGTGGCACTTGTCAGCGTATCCACTGTTAGCGTAACACACCCGCTTTAAGGACACTGACTGCTATTCAATCTATAACAGTAAAAAAAGTTTTTTGTTTTTAAATCCAAGCTATTGTGACACAGGATCTAATTAGTGGCACTTGTCAGCTTATCCACTGTTAGCGTAACACACCCGCTTTAAGGACACTGACTGCTATTCAATCTATAACAGTAAAAAAAGTTTTTTGTTTTTAAATCCAAGCTATTGTGACACCAGATGTAATTGGTGGCACTGACTGGGGAAATGGGCACAGTATGCACTGTGAGCCTGACACAGAAGCTGGCAGCAGTGGCAGACAACTGACTGCTATTCAATCTATAACAGTGAAAAAAGTTTTTTGTTTTTAAATCCAAGCTATTGTGACACCAGATGTATTTGGTGGCACTGACTGGGGAAATGGGCACAGTATGCACTGTGAGCCTGACACAGAAGCTGGCAGCAGTGGCAGACAACTGACTGCTATTCAATCTATAACAGTGAAAAAAGTTTTTTGTTTTTAAATCCAAGCTATTGTGACACCAGATGTAATTGGTGGCACTGACTGGGGAAATGGGCACTGTGAGCCTGACACAGAAGCTGGCAGCAGTGGCAGACAACTAAGTGCATTTACATTAGATAGAAAAAAAAAATCCAAAAAAAGCATACCCTTATCCCTAACCTAGCTATGCTTTTCCCTATCTTATGAACAGCAGCTACACTTTCCCTCCTCTTACTAAGCATGCAGCTTGAGAATGAATCTAAAATGGATGCTGTCCAGTAGGTGGGAGGGTCTGCTAGGGAGGCTGTGCTGCTAATTGGCTGGAATGTGTCTGCTGACTGTGAGGTACAGGGTCAAAGTTTACTCAATGATGACGAATAGGGGGCGGGTCGAACCGCGCATATGTTCGCCCGCCGTGGCGAACGCGAACATGCTATGTTCGCCAGGAACCGTTCGCCGGCGAACCGTTCGGTACATCACTAATCAACAATCCAAAAGAGTGTGAATATGGGCAAATCAATATAAATATATATGTACATATTTTACAGTATGCTGATAGGAACATTGTCCCATAATTTTGGGATCAAGTGAGAAAAATAACCAATAGAAGGAAAAAAGTATATATAACTTATTTATATATTTATGTATTTATTAAATGGTTTCTTTATAAACAGTTTTTTTGCACCTCCGTTGGTCATTTCTTACTTCATCTGTGAATAAAATCAAAGTTTACTGTCTGTCCCCTAGCCATCAATCATCTTTTTTTCCCACCAAGCATCATTTTTGGCACCACATACTGAATTAAAAATCCTGAATAAATCAATCATGCTCAGCCATTGTGCATCTTGGTTGGTTGGTTGTTTGAGTTTGGAAAGACAGTCATTTAACTGGCCCAGATTGGGATGATGTGCAGTTTATACCAAAATGAATCTCCAAGTCTAATCTGCACAGACATTTCCTATATACTACATGACATACTTTACAATCTTTCCTGAAAAGAATGTAAATTATAGAGAATATCAGTTGGGATACACATAAACAGAAATTACGTTGGTTTAACTATGTCTCACTCACCCACTAGATACTGGGGATGTACTAAGCGTTGAAATTTCGAACTTTGTTTGACAGGGCCAAGGAATGTATCTCATTGCAGAAGTCTTATAGAACAAAAACACAAACATGCTGTAAGTCCATTACCCCAAACATGGAACCTTGATTCCATTTTTCATATTCCACAATTACAAGTTCATAATTATTCTTTAAAAAAAAACAAAAAAATACAATATATGTTTATTTTAAATATATTCCTCTGGACTAAATTGATGGCTCGGTTACAAGAATGTGTGCCTTTAAATTCTGATTAGTCAGTGAATACCTGCATTTATTAACAAAGAATCACAGGCACAATCATCTTTGCTTTTTTAGCTTTATTATACTAAAGTCTTCAGCTAATGGAAATGTTTCTTGCTGCTTAAGTATATATGTAGGTTATATACAAGCATGTACTCTTCTTGGTGAATTGATTTCACTAAAATTAAAGCACTCCTTTTTTCTGCATTTAACATATTTACTGCCAAGATACCTACATTTTAATGCAAAAACTAAATAATTTGTACCATTCTAGTTTTGAGTGAGCTATAATTTAGAACAGGTTTTTTTTAATATATATATATATATATATATATATATATATATATATATATATATTTAGATTTTTTTTTTATTTTTTACCATTTTTACCATCTTTCAACTGCAGTTATGTTTAGTGCACACAGACACATTTACATACATTTAATACATTATGAATACAGTTGAATGAGCATTAGGAAATCAACATTGCATTGTATTTTCTTTATTTTACTGCAGATACCATTGCTTATAATAATTTCAAGAGTGTAGTTGGAATTGTAGTGGACTGAATATGGACTCACGCTGTTTTAGACCACATACATGTAACCACTGACCTGCATTTTAGCTGACGAGTATCATCTAAATGATATTAAGCAGCAAATGGCACTCCAGAGGCTTAATTCATATGAGCAGGGCCAGATTAAGAGCCCAGTAGGCCTGGTGCTGACAATTATGATGGGCCTAATTACAGAATTTTATCGACCAAAAAAACTAAAACAGTCATACCTCCCAAGTGTCATGTATCTGATGGAGATGGTGTTGGAGGGAAACTCAAAGGATGCAGCTATAAGAAAACACATACTGTATGCTAATCTCTCTGTAATTTATGCTTTCATCTTTCAAGTAAATCCATACCCCCTAACAGCAGTGTCCAGTGAAGCAGAAAGTCAATGGGTGGGGTAAATATGGTGAACCACTGATGTGAATCACGTGACCAGAACTGGCAAAAGGGGCGAACATGCCCAAAAAGGGGGCATGTCTGTCCAAAGAATTGGAAGGCCAGCCTGGCATCAGTGTCCTTATGTATCACATTGTCAGTGTCCCTGTGTTGCCCAGTCCCCTAGTCTCCCAGTGTCTGAGTGTCCTCATTTGTCCCCATGGCTCAGTGTTTCCCGTATCACGAGGATTCTAAGGCACACAGTGAGACATGGGGACAGAGTGAGACGTGGGGACACTGAGACACTGGGAGACATGGGGACACTGGGAGACATGGGGACACAGAGACTGGGAGACATGGGGATGCAGACACTGGGAGACATGGGGACGCAGACACTGGGAGACTATGGAACACTGGGAGACATAGGGACACTGAGACACTAGGGACACTGGCTGGGAGGCATGGGAACACAGACACTTGGAGACATGGGGGCACTTGTGGACATAGACATGGGGACACTGGGAGACTTGGGGACACTGGCTGGGAGACATGGGGACACTGAGAAACTAGGGGTAATGGCTGGGAGACAGATTTTTGGGGACACTGGGAGACATGGTGATGCTGAGACACTAGGGACACTGAGAGACATGGGGGCACAGACACTGGGAGACTAGGGGACACAGACACTGGGAGACTAGGGGACACTGGGAGCCGTGGAGAGACTGAGACACTAGGGACATTGGCTGGGAGACATGGGGTCACTGATAATTTGGGGACACTGGGAGACATGGGGCCACTGTGACACTGGCTGGGAGACATAGGGACACTGAGACACTAGGGACACTGGCTGGGAGACATGTGGACACTGGGAGACTAGGGGACACTGAGACACTAGGGACACTGGCTGGGAGACACGGGACACTGGGAGACACTGAGACACTATGTCCCTAGTGTCTCCATGTCCCAATGTGTCTCCCAATGTCCCTTTGTCTCACAGTGTCCCCATGTGTCTCAGCATCCCCATGTCTCAGCATCCCCATGTCTCAGTGTCTCCAAGTGTCTCAAGGTCCTCTAGTGTCCCCATGTTTCCCTGCTTCCTTTCCCCCTCAGCCTTCACTTCCCTGAGTTGTAGGCTGTCTCTGCAGGTTGGGAGCTGCTGTCTGAACTCTCTGGGCTGTGTAGCTGCTCCCCTGCAGATCAGTGAGTAGAGAGAGGCAGGGAGGGATATGCTGTAACTTCCTATCCCTGCCTCTCTCCATACACAGTGACCCTTACTGGCTGGAGCTGGTACTGCAGAGTAATTTCTGTTTATAGTGAGAAAAATATCTGCATTTGTAGTGCTGGTATTACTGCAATACCTGCACAGCGAGGTAGCCTCAAATACCAGCTGTGCTGGTAAAATACAAGTCAGGTGGCAAATCCAAGATTAGTGTGTAAAAAAAAAGTTAAACCAATTATTATTTAGTTTTTTTAATGGGCCTATGGGCCTGGGCCTGGAGCAGCAGCTCCACCAGCCCCTATGTTAATCTGGCCCTGCATATGAGTGCTCTATTGGGGTAAAATAATGGCTTAAAGTGTCTTGGAATCTATCAATTTTGATTTGAATGATAAAGGCCATATAGTATATAGTAGTAGAGACTGGACATATTTTTCAATGGTCTTTAGGTAGCATATAAGGATTATTTTAGACTACACCTAATGTTGCTCATCTATGACCAACATTCTGAGCCCTTGCTCACAGCTGCTAGTCTGTGGCTAATGAATATTTGATTTTATTTGATTAAACTTATCACCAGTGGAATGGAGACCATGTTTGTAATGTAGCTACATAGTGCTACATTTTAGCACCTTAATTCATACAGTGAAATATGCAAATATATCCTCTCACCAGTTAAGATGTATGTCCCATATTTTTTTAAAGTTTGCAAGTACGTTCATTAGCATTTAACACAATATTCATAATCTTGTTTGAGAAATGCAAAAAGGTATGTTACATTGTCTGGTATGACACAATGTACACAAATCCATATATAATCAGTTATATTGTGGGGACAAAACTAAAGACAATGTGAAAAAGTGAATATAATAACTAAAATGATTAGTGTTCATCTCCCATCTAATTAAACACAGCATTAATTAAATCCCATATAGAAGTGTATTTAAATGGCAAAAAAAGAATTTACATTTGTGTTAAGGTCCACAGAGAATGGTACATGCAAAACTGTAAGAAAAACAGTACATAAGGTAACTATATTAAACAAATGAACGAATAAAATAGGAAAAGGGTTTAAATTTACTCTTTTCAGAGTTAACCACTGTCTCTAGACTTGTAAATGTATTTAGTTCTGAACTGCAATTCAGCCAAATTTTGGCCGAATGAGTAATCGTACAAATTCCCAAACTTTAGTTTCCCCTATATACTACACAACAGCCTACAGCTCCTATTGGATTTACTTTTGTTCTCTAGGGGCTATTTTTGTCCATTGAATTGGCAGATAACACTGTAGAAACCAGCTTCCACCTCTCCCTTGACTTGTCTCACTGGACTATGCATTCATATCGTACAGCGTGGCCTTAAGTGAAATGAATGTGTTAAAGAATAAGAAAAGTGAGTGACATAAAAATCAACTATCAGTGGCTGATTTCTATAACCCATATACATCTGGTACAGTCACACCCGCTACTCTGGTGTGACTGTACCAGATCCCGCACGCTTTGGGGGCCTCGCACTTGGGGCCACTTTATGGGTATTATTGCTGAACAGGAGACCGGTCGGGTGCAGTAGAACTTTTAAAAGTGCAACCAGGTTCCTGTAATATCGGCCGGCTGGGAGGAATTTACAGAGTGTTACTTCCTCCCAGGTTCTTACTGAGCATACAGCGCAGGAGGGAGAAGTAGGCGGCTTACACAGGCAGCTTCGGGAAGACAGGCAGGAGTGAGCAGCTGCAGACCCACATGCTCACTTCCATCAGCCTCAACCAACATCACCAGGATCCCAAGTAAGCCACCCTCCTGTACTCAAAACGTTAGGTAACAGGAGGGTGGCAGCAAATATAAACATTAGAGCATATATGTGTGTATATATGTAAGATGTGTGTGTATGTGTCAAGATGTGTGCATGTGTCAGTTTGTGTATCTATAAGTGTGTATCTGAATTTGTGGGTATGTGTTGGTGTGTTTATATGGGTGTATCTGTGTAAGTATGTATGCGGCAGTGTATGTGCATACAGCCAAGCAATCAACACAATGTGCAAACACACTCCTGCAATCTAAGACAAATATTACATACAAACACACCCCTGCATTTAAACTCCACAATTATACACAAACATAACCCTTCACTCAAACACCAATACTACACACAAATGTACATCCACATTTCAAAGTCAACATTACATCCAAACATCCCCTGCAATCAAACACAAACATTACATACAAACACACCCCTATATTAAAATACTAAAATTGTATTCGAAAAACCCCTTCATTTAAATACTACACACAAAAGCACACCTGGATTTAAGACATAGCCACAGTTAGCTGCTGGGATTTGTGGTTTTAGGCAAGACATCAGACTTGTCAGTGATAGAGCCTCCTGGCTACTAGATTAATAAATGCAAACTCAAACATGGCTTTCAAATATGGACTCGTAACTGACGCACTGCATAGCAAAACTGATGATCTGAAAAAGCAAATGAGACATGGTATAAGAATACTAGTCATTCCAGACAAGATATCCTTACATGCTTCTTCAGTCATATATTAGGTTGTATGTCAGACACTGCAATTTACCTAGAAAGAACTCACCAATTTCAACATTGCATACAAAGTCTTACCAATCCCTATGCCCTCTTTTAATCTCTTAGACAATTTGAAACTGTCTGGACTACTCTTCTGCTCTCTTGTGTCTTTTCCCTAATCTTAATTTAACATTTTCCTGCATTATATAGCAACTCAGGAATTTAATTTCCTCCCGTCCAATGGCTGTATGTTTTCCTGAAAGTTTAAGGCAAACTCCATGAACACTAAGTGCCAATATATGCTCTTCCAAATGTTGGTACAGGACTTCAGCCCACTGTTGATGATGTTGGGTGAGCACCGAAACCTACTCCACTTAAAGATTTAATGCTACTGAACTTATATTGAATAAGCGATTGCCAATGTTTATAATGATTGTCTCTAGCATTGCTATATCATCTAGCACTCCTTTAGCAACATACAATTCACCATCTATGCCATCATTCAAAACATTCTAATTAGGCATCTGCTCATTGCAGTGAAAACATTGATCCATCCACATTGGAAAGATTCTGAAACTCCTTACACACTTATTTCATGTTCAACATATCAGTTTCTGAAACCCTCCATGTGGATACACTGCACAATCAGATTATTATGTTATGTAACATTATTACACAATGATGATCCACCCCCATCACTACTGCCACCACTTCTCTTTGATTCATTCTCTTACCTTCTCTTTCACAACCCAGTTGCTACATATGTACAAAATGGAATACTTTTTCAATGTTATAATTGACTAAAACCATAAAAAATAACTACTAAAAAGGTTAAAAAAACAAACAAAAACACACACATATGCAGAGAACAGTTGGCAAACAATAACCAATGAACATATGTTGTGTTGGTTACTATCTATCTACAGGGCTATTTCACTAAACAATAACATAGATTTTAAAAGATAATGAGGCAACACATGAAAAAAGCTAATATAAGTTAGAGGTGATTTTCAAAGCTTTATTTAATAGTATATTTTCCAGAAAAGTGACTTCTTTTCTCTAAGGATGCTATAGCAGGAATAATTCCCAAGATCCCTTAAATGAAAACAATTTGTTACATAGCCGCCAACCACGGTAAAGTTCACTTATTGAAAATGGTCATTGTTATTTTTCATCCCGATGAAAAAAAATATTGTAAATAAGCCAGCTTCATAAGTATAATGTATGCAAAACGTAGTCCTCTTTATGATTTATTAGACACAATTGTAATATAAATACATTTCTTCACTTACATTAGGACATGGAGACAGCACGGTCTAGTTTTGCACAGCATCCCATCTACAGCTGTTAGTCATTTTGTTCACTCGATGCAAAATTCTTATTTTCATAATACACAAAATTAAAAATAACATACTGTACGTGAATCATCATTTCACTTTCATAATGGGGTCAGAGAATTCACACACTTTATTTTCATTGAAAAACGCAGTTTGTATTTAATGCACTCAAGCAATTTTCTTTAAAATAAAACAATGTGTTAAATGAGCTGAAATATTTGCCTCTTGGAACCATCTGGCAGCTTGCCACTAACGTCTCTATGATCTGCTGTATAATATTATTTTTACAATTGAAAACACATTTCTTTTGGTTTTATTGACATATATGTATACATAGTGCTCAGAATTTCAGGTCCCAGTCTATTAACAAGGTCTGAAGGTTACCAGAACCTCTACCCTTATGGTGTGTTTGGAGACAATAATACATTGCAAATCCATCTTTAAAACATTGAGCCACTAAGATTTATATTAAAAACACACGCACCCACACTATGGCATACAGTGTCAGACACAAAGACACACAAGAATCTGACAAGCACAAACACCTCCTGGAATGTAATAATATGGAGGATTATGGAGTTACTATTACATAAATAACTTTTACCATTCTGGCTCTTCTTTTGATTGCTAATTAGGGTCTTTGGGCAATGAACCAGAAGGCAATATGTGCCAGCAAGGAGAGAGAGAGAGAGAGAGAGAGAAATGCATAATGGTGTACCATGTGTTATAGAAAATAATGCCATCAAGTGCTTTTGGAAATATGGTTGAGTGGTTTATCTATGTCTCCAGAAGTTACCCTAATGCACCTGTTCCTATTATGTAATCTTTTGTCTTGAATTATATCATTAGGTCTATTTAAGTTGTAAGTGTTTAAGGTAGTGTTGGTGTTTATTACGCAAAGCAGTGTCATGATCTTGTGCAGGTCAGGTAGGAGACTTATGCCCGGGTTGACTTCAGGTACTTTATTAGTGATTTTAGACATATTATGAAACTTGACGGAAAACTGAACTTAGCTAACATGCCACAAAACAGTATACTTGTACAAATAATAACAACAAATGTCTGTAATTTCCAGGTAGGGTTGTAACAAAGGCTGGTTACAGAGGCAGGATGGTAGCAGTGGAAGGCTGGTTACAGAGGCAGGATGGTGGCAGTGGAAGGCTGGTTACAGAGGCAGGATGGTAGCAGTGGAAGGCTGGTTACAGAGGCAGCATGGAAGCAGTGGAAGGCTGGTTACAGAGGCAGGATGGTAGCAGTGGAAGGCTGGTTACAGAGGCAGGATGGTAGCAGTGGAAGGCTGGTTACAGAGGCAGCATGGTAGCAGTTGAAGGCTGGTTACAGAGGCAGGATGGTAGCAGTGGAAGGCTGGTTACAGAGGCAGCATGGTAGCAGTGGAAGGCTGGTTACAGAGGCAGGATGGTAGCAGTGGAAGGCTGGTTACAGAGGTATCATGGTAGCAGTTGAAGGCTGGTTACAGAGGCAGGATGGTAGCAGTGGAAGGCTGGTTACAGAGGCAGCATGGTAGCAGTGGAAGGCTGGTTACAGAGGAAGGATGGTAGCAGTGGAAGGCTGGTTACAGAGGCAGGATGGTAGCAGTGGAAGGCTGGTTACAGAGGCAGGATGGTTTGATGTATAGGGAAGGGTGGAGCAGGTTCTCGTTAGGAGCAGGTTTGTAGGTAAATCTGGAGCAGGTTCACAGGAGCCAGGATATGAAGTGTTTCTGTTAAATCGCCAACTTCAATGTAAAGGTCATGAGGTTAGTTGGGTGTAGCCTTTTGTAGCTGAAGTAATTAAAGATAAGCAGCTGAGTATTCAGAATTAGAGGCAAGTAAGGCCACTAGTGGTAGAAATTAAATCAGTACAGGAACTTGTTTTAAAGGAATAGAAATAAAAGGAAGATAAAACATAGTTGTCAGGAGCAGACATTTATGTTTTGTGAGTGCAGTATAGTGTAGAGCTTAAGGGAAGTACTTTCATTATTGATTAGTGGTAGATACAGTCCTGAAAATAAACTATTTCAGCTATCATGACTTAAAAGGCAGCATGGGTCACTCACTTGGAAGCGTAACTCCCACTAATCCAAGGCTGACCTGGACATATCACAGTTCTGCCTGAGATTAGGAACCCCACACTGCACAGAGGTGATCCGTACATAATTACTTTGTCAGAAGAATTAACTGCGCAGATGATGTCACACTTCAAACAGCATAGGATTCTAAGAATCGATCTGCTGATTGATATATGTACAAGTCAGACCTATACACGATGTCACGATGCTCGCCTGAGATTATGGGTTGTACTGTGTCAATCTTTAATGTGGCTTGTGATGTCAACCATTATGCAGTAAGGAATTAAATCTAATAACACGTTCAGAACATTGAAATAGAAATACCATGTATAAAATATATGTATGTGTCAATGTATATAACATATATAAACCATCGTTGCCTTTCTGTAATGCTCTGTTGCAGATTGTGTTATTAATACAGTCAAACACTCTTTCTAATTTTTAGCTTTTTAATGCATTAAAATACTCTGACACCTTGGTAATGAAAATTTGCCCTTCATTTAGCTAACTCAGTCATTTACAGAAAACCAGCATTCTTCCTGCATGTAGCAAATGCATTTAATTTAAGTGCGTAATTTGTGTTGGAAAAGGACTCAGAAGCCCTGTTCAGGTGATAAATGTCCAGATTTTAGGTAAGAAAGCAGACAGAAATTTAATTGATCTGGGATATATGAGTTTTTCTCCATGTATAACCACCTTTTGCCTATATTCACTGTATGTTTACATTTTTAATTTAAAGTGGTGCACACAGCTGCCACCCTTGAATGTAACTCCCACAAATCTAGGACAGACTGGGACATGTACTGTACAACGGAAGCCTAACCTGAGAGTTAATGTACATTTCTTTTAGATATGTTTCCATATACATTTTATTTTGTGGCATGCGTATTGTATATTTTGTATTTGTGAGTGTGATATATGAACTTCGAGAGAGCTGGATTTTTTGAGAGGTATCAGACTGCAGCACTTGAGCCACCATTGCAATTTGCACACACAATTCCCCCCACATAAACATGCAATGATAATATATGACAAGTCACTTACAAACTTTCAATTAAAGAATCACACTGTGCCATAGGCATACCAATTCATACAAGTACGAGGTGGCTGTGATAGTCTGATCAGTCAATAACTTCCAAACATTGCTTTTTGGGCTAATGCTTCTTATTTAGCTTCAGCAGCATAAAGTAGCAGAGCAAGCTCACATTTAGTGTTACCTCATTCAAAAAGGCTTAAACACTGAATGGAGGCACTATACCCACTTCAGTTATATTACACGGTTAGAGTGCCTAGAATGTTCCTTTAAAAAATACCAATTTATCAAACGTAAATTGCAA
>OW240916.1:213970181-214045361 GCA_933207985.1 Pelobates cultripes | reverse complement strand
CTTACAAAGTCACTGGCAAATGTTAACATCCCTGTTAGCGAATCTACAATACGTAAAACACTAAACAAGAATGGATTTCATGGGAGGATACCACAGAGGAAGCCACTGCTGTCCAAACAAAACATTGCTGCACGTTTACAGTTTGCACAAG
The DNA here is from genome assembly GCA_933207985.1 of Pelobates cultripes. Classification (NCBI taxonomy): domain Eukaryota; kingdom Metazoa; phylum Chordata; class Amphibia; order Anura; family Pelobatidae; genus Pelobates; species Pelobates cultripes. Next base: position 214,045,210 of record OW240916.1, on the reverse strand, counting down.
AGCACCTGGATGTTCCACAGCAGTACTGGCAAAATATTCTTTGGACAGATGAAACCAAAGTTGAGTTGTTTGGAAGAAACACACAACACTATGTGTGGCAAAAAAAAAGGCACAGCACACCAACATCAAAACCTCATCCCAACTGTGAAGTATGGTGGTGGGAGCATCATGGTTTGGGGCTGCTTTGCTGCGTCAGGGCCTGGACGGATTGCTATCATCGAAGGAAAAATGAATTCCCAAGTTTATCAAGACATTTTGCAGGAGAACTTAAGGCCATCTGTCTACCAGCTGTAGCTCAACAGAAGATGGATGTTGCAACAGGACAATGACCCAAAGCATAGAAGTAAATCAACAACAGAATGGCTTAAACAGAAGAAAATAAGCCTTCTGAAGTGGCCCAGTCAGAGTCCTGACTTCAACCCGATTGAGATGCTGTGGCATGACCTCAAGAAAGCGATTCACACCAGACATCCCAAGAATATTGCTGGACTGAAACGGTTCTGTAAAGAGGAATGGTCAAGAATTACTCCTGACCGTTGTGCACGTCTGATCTGCAACTACAGGAAACGTTTGGTTGAAGTTATTGCTGCCAAAAGAGGTTCAACCAGTTATTAAATCCAAGGGTTCACATACTTTTTCCACCTGCACTGTGAATGTTTACATGGTGTGTTCAATAAAAACATAGCAACATTTCATTCTTTGTGTGTTATTAGTTTAAGCAGACTGGTTGTCTATTGTTGTGACTTAGATGATGATCAGATCACATTTTATGACCAATTTGTGCAGAAATCCATATCATTCCAAAGGGTTCACATACTTTTTCTTGCAACTGTGTTTGTGTATATAATATATTTCTACATATGTATTGATGTAATAATTTTAGATAATTAGGTAATTTTATTAATTACAATTTGCGGGACCTGCCTGAGAACCCAGGCCGAAAGTCCAGGGAATTTAATTTGCTAGCACTATATTTAATCCTGTAACTTTCCAAGACACCATAAAACCTGTACATGGGTTTTACTCAGAAGACTTCGCTGAACACAAATATTAGGGTTTCAAAACAGTAAAATGTATTGCATCGATAATATCGTCAGTGGAAGTGAAATTTATTGCATTTTTCACTCACAAATGGCACTTACACTGACGATATAATTGTGATACGTTTTACTCTTTTGAAACACTAATATTTGTGTTCAGCGAAGTCTCCCGAGTATAACAGTACCCCTCATGTACAGGTTTTATTGTGTTTTCAAAAGTTACAGAGTCAAATATAAGGCTTGCATTTCAGGTTTTTCACGTTGAAATTTGCCAGATTGGTTACGTTGCCTTTGAGACCGTATGGTAGACCAGGAATGAGAATTACCCCCATGATGGCATACCATTTGCAAAAGTAGACAACCCAAGGTATTGCAAATGGGGTATGTCCAGTCTTTTTTAGTAGCCACTTGGTCACAAACACTGGCCAAAATTGGCGTTGAAATTAGTTTTTTGCATTTTTCACACACAAATATGAACACTAGCTTTGGCCAGTGTTTGTGACCAAGTGGCTTCTAAAAAAAAACGGATATTCCCTATTTGCAATACCTTGGGTTGTCTACTTTTGCAAATGGTATGCAATCATTGAGGTAATTCTCATTCCTGGGCTACCATACGGTCTCAAAGGCAACGTAACCAGTCTGGCGAATTTCAATGTGAAAAAACTTAAAAATGTAATGTGCTATATTTGACTATGTAACTTCCCACATCACCATAAAACCTGTACATAAGGGGTACTGTTTTGCTGAATACAAATATGTGTATTTTATTGCAGTAAAAGTAAGCAGTATTATGACATTCACAGTTAGGATGTCACATAGAACTAAACATTTTTTAAAATTTTTATTTTCTCCCTCTTTTTAATATTTTATTCATATTAAATTATGTTTCATACATAAATATTTGAGGATAAATGAAAGCCCTGTTTCCCCTGAATAAAATGATATATAATAAGTGTGGGTGCACATAATATGAAAGAGGCGAATTACGCCTGAACAGACATATAGCGCAAATTCAAGTTTTTGTTTACGTTTTGTTTTGATCACAACGTGTACATTTTGCTCAGTCCTTAACCCCTTAAGGACTGGACTGTTTTTGCGATGTTGTACGTTTGCAACCAGGAATATTTTTACACTTTTCTGGTGTTTGTGTTTAGCTGTTATTTTCCGCTCTCTCATTTACTGTTCCCATACAAATTATATATTGTTTTTTTCAGGACAAAAGGGGCTTTCTTTACATACCATTATTTATATAATCTCATGTATTTTAATTTAAAAAAAATAAAAAATATGATGAAAAATTGAAAAAAATACATGTTTTTTGACTTTTACTTGAAAAATCTTTTACTCAGCTACAAAAGCGAATGAAAAAAACAGCTAAATAGATTCAAAATTTTGTCCTGAGTTTAAAAATACCCAGTGTTTACATGCTTTTTTGCTTTTTTTTGCAAGTTATAGGGCTATAGGTACAAGTAGGATATGGCGGTTTCAAAACAAAATTTTTTAAATGTATCAATAGTGACATTGTAACACTATTATCTGTCATAAATCTCTGGAAAACACTCCACATGTATATATTTTTTTTAAAGTAGACAACCCAGGGTATTCATCTAAGGATATTTTGACACTTTCTATGCAGCCATTTTACCACAAGTCTTTGCCAAACTTTGCATAGATAGTTGTTTTTTTTGGTTTTTTTCACATACATTGCAATTCAGGTATAAACTTACAGATCCTGTTATGTCTTGCTGCCAAACAACACGCCAATATGTGTTCAGCAACATCTCCTGAGTACAGTGATACCACCCATGCATAGGCTTGTCGGATTGTTTGGGGCTAAAAGGCCACATTTGGCAGGTGCGCATATCCATTTTTCAACTTGGAATTTTGACATGTAGTCAACCTGCGCACATGTCCTATTTGGGACATTTGTAAGGCCGGCCAATGTATTTTACCCCCCACCAAACCATATATTTTTGGAAAGTAGACACCCTAGGGTATTTCAAATGGTGTTTTTTTAACACTTTCCATGCACTAATTCTACCACCAGACATTGTCAAACATTTAGGTAGACATTTTTTGTGTGTTTTTTTTCACACACATTGTACTTTAGGCATGAATTAACAAATTGTGTTATGTGTCACTGCCAAACAACACGCCAATATGTATTCAGCAACATCTCCTGAGTACAGTGATACCACCCATGCATAGGCTTGTCGGATTGTTTGGGGGCTAAAAGGCCACATTTGGCAGGTGCGCATATCCATTTTTCAACTTGGAATTTTGACATGTAGTCAACCTGCGCACATCTCCTATTTGGGACATTTGTAAGGCCGGCCAATGTATTTTACCCCCACCAAACCATATATTTTTGGAAAGTAGACACCCTAGGGTATTTCAAATGGTGGTTTTTTAACACTTTCCATGCACTAATTCTACCACCAGACATTGTCAAACATTTAGGTAGTAATTTTTTGTGTGTTTTTTTTCACACACATTGTACGTTAGGCATGAATTAACAAATCGTGTTATGTGTCACTGCCAAACAACACGCCAATATGTGTTCAGCAACATCTCCTGAGTACAGTGATACCACCCATGCATAGGCTTGTCGGATTGTTTGGGGGCTAAAAGGCCACATTTGGCAGGTGCGCATATCCATTTTTCAACTTGGAATTTTGACATGTAGTCAACCTGCGCACATGTCCTATTTGGGACATTTGTAAGGCCGGCCAATGTATTTTACCCCACCAAACCATATATTTTTGGAAAGTAGACACCCTAGGGTATTTCAAATGGTGGTTTTTTAACACTTTCCATGCACTAATTCTACCACCAGACATTGTCAAACATTTAGGTAGTAATTTTTTGTGTGTTTTTTTTCACACACATTGTACTATAGGCATGAATTAACAAATCGTGTTATGTGTCATTGCCAAACAACACACCAATATGTGTTCAGCAACATCTCCTGAGTACAGTGATACCACCCATGCATAGGTTTGTCGGATTGTTTGGGGGCTAAAAGGCCACATTTGGCAGGTGCGCATATCCATTTTTCAACTTGGAATTTTGACATGTAGTCAACCTGCGCACATGTCCTATTTGGGACATTTGTAAGGCCGGGCAATGTATTTTACTCCCACCAAACTGTATATTTTTGGAAAGTAGACACCCTAGGGTATTTCAAATTGTGTTTTTTTTTAACACTTTCCATGCACTAATTCTACCACCAGACTTTGTCAAACTTTAGGTAGTCATTTTTTGTGTGTTTTTTTCACACACATTTTACTTTAGGCATGAATTAACAGATCGTGTTATGTGTCACTGCCAAACAACACCCCAATATGTGTTCAGCAACATCTCCTGAGTACAGTGATACCACCCATGCATAGGCTTGTCGGATTGTTTGGGGGCTAAAAGGCCACATTTGGCAGGTGCGCATATCCATTTTTCAACTTGGAATTTTGACATGTAGTCAACCTGCGCACATGTCCTATTTGGGACATTTGTAAGGCCGGCCAATGTATTTTACCCCCACCAAACCATATATTTTTGGAAAGTAGACACCCTAGGGTATTTCAAATGGTGTTTTTTTAACACTTTCCATGCACTAATTCTACCACCAGACATTGTCAAACATTTAGGTAGTCATTTTTTGTGTGTTTTTTTTCACACACATTGTACTTTAGGCATGAATTAACAAATCGTGTTATGTGTCACTGCCAAACAACACGCCAATATGTGTTCAGCAACATCTCCTGAGTACAGTGATACCACCCATGCATAGGCTTGTCGGATTGTTTGGGGGCTAAAAGGCCACATTTGGCAGGTGCGCATATCCATTTTTCAACTTGGAATTTTGACATGTAGTCAACCTGCGCACATGTCCTATTTGGGACATTTGTAAGGCCGGCCAATGTATTTTACCCCCACCAAACCATATATTTTTGGAAAGTAGACACCCTAGGGTATTTCAAATGGTGTTTTTTTAACACTTTCCATGCACTAATTCTACCACCAGACATTGTCAAACATTTAGGTAGTCATTTTTTGTGTGTTTTTTTTCACACACATTGTACTTTAGGCATGAATTAACAAATCGTGTTATGTGTCACTGCCAAACAACACGCCAATATGTGTTCAGCAACATCTCCTGAGTACAGTGATACCACCCATGCATAGGCTTGTCGGATTGTTTGGGGGCTAAAAGGCCACATTTGGCAGGTGCGCATATCCATTTTTCAACTTGGAATTTTGACATGTAGTCAACCTGCGCACATGTCCTATTTGGGACATTTGTAAGGCCGGCCAATGTATTTTACCCCCACCAAACCATATATTTTTGGAAAGTAGACACCCTAGGGTATTTCAAATGGTGGTTTTTTAACACCTTCCATGCACTAATTCTACCACCAGACTTTGTCAAACATTTAGGTAGTCATTTTTTGTGTGTTTTTTTTCACACACATTGTAATTTAGGCATGAATTAACAAATCGTGTTATGTGTCACTGCCAAACAACACGCCAATATGTGTTCAGCAACATCTCCTGAGTACAGTGATACCACCCATGCATAGGCTTGTCGGATTGTTTGGGGGCTAAAAGGCCACATTTGGCAGGTGCGCATATCCATTTTTCAACTTGGAATTTTGACATGTAGTCAACCTGCGCACATGTCCTATTTGGGACATTTGTAAGGCCGGCCAATGTATTTTACCCCCACCAAACCATATATTTTTGGAAAGTAGACACCCTAGGGTATTTCAAATGGTGGTTTTTTAACACTTTCCATGCACTAATTCTACCACCAGACTTTGTCAAACATTTAGGTAGTCATTTTTTGTGTGTTTTTTTTCACACACATTGTAATTTAGGCATGAATTAACAAATCGTGTTATGTGTCACTGCCAAACAACACGCCAATATGTGTTCAGCAACATCTCCTGAGTACAGTGATACCACCCATGCATAGGCTTGTCGGATTGTTTGGGGGCTAAAAGGCCACATTTGGCAGGTGCGCATATCCATTTTTCAACTTGGAATTTTGACATGTAGTAAACCAGCGCCCCTGTCCTATTTGGGCCAATGTATTTTACCCCCATCAAACCATATATTTTTGAAAAGTAGACAACTCAGGGTATTTTAAATGGTGGTAGTTTAATACTTTTCATGCAATAATTCTACCACCAGCCTTTGGCAAACTTTTGGGTAGTAATTTTCTTCATGTTTTTTTACACATACATTGTACTTTAGGCATGAATTAACAGATCCTGTTATGTATCACTGCCAAACAACACCCCAATATGTGTTCAGCAACATCTCCTGAGTACAGTGACATCACCCATGCATAGGTTTGCTGGGTTGTTTGGGGGCTAAAAGGCCACATTCAAGACTTGTACATATCAGTTTTTCAACTTGATATATAGGTATGCTTGGCCTATCTTCAGTTTGGCATATTTTTGCATCCCCCCGTTAATGTTAACATCATGAAAGTTTATATTTTTATAAAGTAGACAGTCCAGAGTATTGTATATGAGCTGTTTTCACATCCTTCCCCCAACCATTGTGCTAAACAAATTTCAGAGAACGTGCATGGTGGTAATTTTTTAATTCTGCTTTTTATGCACACGTCATCTGGTTTTGGCCAGCCAGTTATATGTTACTACCATAAAACTTTTTTAACCAAATGTGCAGGTATCAAATGCACCTTTAGCAGCATTCTCTAAACTAACTCCTGCAAAAAGAATCTAATTGGAGATTTGGGGGGAAGGAAACTGACTAACTAAAATTAGCTGTTTTCAAAAGAAAAAAAAACAGTGTCCTTTTCCTTTTTTATAACAGACCCAGCAACATTTCAGGGGATTTGTTTTTTTTTTTGCAGTTGGCAGTATCTTAAAAATAAAATGTCTGGACTCCTTTGGCACCGTTGTTGGAACTTGACCATCTCCATAAATTATTGTGGAAATCAGCTTGAACTAAAATTGGAGAAAGGTGGTTCTTTCTGAATTCATTTTTTTTTAAAGAGTAAAAATTAATTATGTGTTGCTACTTGCATCAGGTAGATAGCCACCTTTTTATGCCAGGCTTTTGTCTTTCTTAAGATAAGATATGGCTGCATCAGCTGATCAGCCAAATCAACACCCCCATGTGCCTGTTATAAGCCCTGATGCACACCGGTTTTGTCTGTACCCTGCCTCGGACAGTGACGTCTGACATGCCCTCGTTATGGATGGTTGTTAGCATGTGAACATCCTTCCTGTCCTTAAATTTTATTGCAAGCACTTTAGCTTTGTGCAGACCTTTACATTCACTTTTTTTTTTTTTTGGCCTCTATTAAAGGTCTGGGGAAATCCTTGGCATATCTTCTCACACTGCCACAGGCCAGTATCTAGAAACCCTAAAGAGTTTGAAACAAACAGACAATGCTATAAAAATTGTCCACATAAAGGTGGTAACCCTTATTGAACAAGGGGATCAGTAAGTCAAAAACAAGTTTCCCGCTTGTCCCCAGAGAGTCAGTACAGCCAGGAGGGTCCAGTTGACCATCTTTCCCCTCATATATACGAAAGGCAAATGTATAGCCACTTTCGCTCTCGCACAGTTTGTAGAATTTTACGCCATACCTAAAGCGCTTTGAGAGGATGTATTGTTTGAATCCTAATCTCCCTTTATATTTCATTAACGATTCATCAATAGATACATTTTTTTGAGGAGTATAAACTTCAGTAAATTTGTGCTGAAGATGGTCTACCAGTGGGTGTATTTTATGAAGCCTATCATATTGGGTGTGATCTCTGCGGTGACAGAGGGTATTGTCATTGAAATGTAAGTATCTCAGCAGCAGCTCAAATCTTGTTCTAGACATGGTTTGAGAGTACACTCGACTAGAACAGATTGGGTTGGTGCTCCAGTAAGAGCAAATTGATGGCTTCTTTATAATCCCCATGAGAATTGTAAGAGCCCAGAATTTTTTAAGTTCAGCGACATCTGTGGGATGCCAAGCACACTCCTCCCTGACTGCATAGCTATCTGGATTGGTATCAATAAATTGGGTAGCATATAAATTAGTCTGGGGAGCAATCTCCTCCCACATGGTATCCCCTAAAAATAGCTCCATATATTGCATAGAGGAGAAGTCATCCACATTGACATTAATGCCTGTGTTGGCACTAAAAGGGGTGATTTGGGGCTCAGCTAACTGTGGAGAAACCTGTTCCTCCTCCACATTCGGCGTAGCAGAGAAAGCACAGCTTCTTTTTGCAGCCAGCTCACACACAGATGACATGTCAGAAAACTGACCTGGGTCAAAATCGGACGCAGTGTCAGTGGCGTCAGAGTCTGGCTAACACAGAGTTAAAAAACAGACTAAATGAGACTAAAACTTCTGTTAGCAGCAATCTGTAAACTAACTCCTGCAAAAAGAATCTAACTGGAGATTTGGGGAAGGATACTGACTAACAGAAATTTGCTGCTTTCAAAATAAACAAAAAAAATAAATCAGGAACAAGTATTATAAAAATGTATTTTCTGTGTGGTAGACCTTAAAACATTCTCCAATGCACAGTCCAGGTTTTGTATGGCAATCGGGACAGTGAAAAGGGGTGTCTGTCCTTTTCCCTTTTTTATAACAGACCCGGCAACGTTTCTGGGGGTTTCTTTTTTTTGGTGTTGGCGGTATCTTAAAAATAAAATGTCTAGACGACTCTTGCACTGTCGTTGGAACTTGACCATCTCCATAAATTATTGTGGAAATCAGCTTGAGCTGAAATTGGAGATAGGTGGTTCTTCCTGGATTAATTTTTTTAAAAAGTAAAAATGAATTATGTGTTGCTACTTGCAACAGGTAGATAGCCACCTTTTTATACCAGGCTTTTGTCTTTCTTAAGATAAGATAAGGCTGCATCAGCTGATCAGCCAAATCAACACCCCCCATGTGCCTGTTATAAGCCCTGATGCACACCGGTTTTGTCTGTACCCTGCCTCGGACAGTGACGTCTGACATGCCCTCGTTATGGATGGTTGTTATCATGTGAACATCCTTCCTGTCCTTAAATTTTAGCGCAAGCAGTTCAGCCTTGCGCAGAGCTTTGCATTCCCCTTTTTTTAATTTGGCCTCTATGAGAGGTCTGGGAAAATCCTTGGCATTTCTTCTTACAGTGCCGCAGGCCAGTGTCTGTAAACTATAAAGAATTTTAAACAAGTGGACACTGCTGTAAAAATTGTCCACATAAAGGTGGTAACCCTTATTGAACAAATGGTTCAGTAGGTCCCAAACAAGTTTCCCAGTTGTCCCCAGAGAGTCAGGACAGCCAGGAGGGTTCAGTTGAGCATCTTTCCCCTCGTATACACGGAAGGCAAATGTGTAGCCACTTTCGCTCTCGCAAAGTTTGTACACTTTAATGCCATACCTAGACCGCTTTGAGGGGATATATTGTTTGAACCCTAATCTCCCTTTGTATTTCATAAGGGATTCATCGATGGATAAAGTTTGTTGGGGAGTATAAACTTCAGAAAATCTGTTCTGAAGATGGTCTACCAGTGGGCGTATTTTATAAAGCCTATCATATTCGGGGTGATCTCTGGGGTGACAGAGCGTATTGTCGTTAAAATGTAAGTATCTGAGCAGCAGCTCATATCTTGGTCTAGGCATTGTTTGGGAGAATATAGGAGTCGAACAAATTGGGTTGGTGCTCCAGTAAGACCGGATTGATGGCTTTTTTATTATCCCCATGAGCATGGTAAGAGCCCAGAATGTTTTAAGTTCAGGGACATCTGTGGGATGCCAAGCATGCTCCCTGACTGTATAGCTACCTGGATTGGTCTCAATAAATTGGCTAGCGTATAAATTAGTCTGGGAAGCAATCTCCTCCCAGATGGTATCCCCTAAAAATAACTCCATATATTGTATAGGGGAGAAGTCAACCACATTCACATTAATGCCTGCGTTGGCACTAAAAGGGGGGATGTTGGGCTCAGCTAACTGTGGAGGTACCCAGTCCTCCTCCACATTCAGCGTAGCAGGGGAAGCACAGCTTCTTTTAGCAGCTGGCTCACTCACAGATGACATGTCACTAGACGTGCCGCTAAACTGACCTGGGTCAAAATCGGACGCAGTGTCAGTGGCGTCAGAGTCTGACGCCAAGAAGGCATATGCCTCCTCCAAGCTGTACATGCGCTGCATGTTTCACACCAACAGACTAAACTAACAAAATACTAAACACAATATTTTTTATTTTTTTTTTTTTTTAAAACACTAAAACAGACTAAAACAGACTAAAACAGTAATCCCTAAACTAACTCCTGTTAGAAGAATCTAATGGAGATTTGGGGGAAGGAAACTGACTGACTACGACAGGCTATGACAGACTATGACAGACTACAGACAGACTACGACAGACTAAAACAGACTAAAACAGACTAAAACAGACTACAGACAGTCTAAGACAGTCTAAGACAGTCTAAGACAGTCTAAGACAGTCTAAGACACAGATTTTTTAAAATAAAGTTAACCCTTAAGGGCAAAAAAAAAAATACAGACAGTAAAAATGCACTGTCTGTAACAGATCTGGCAGGGAAGGGGTTAAAATAGGATTTTAATTAACTGAAGATACTTTTTATTTTTCACAGGAACAGCTGCTGCAACAAACTATCAGGATCTCTGTCTCTCTCCTCTCACAAAACGCTACAGAGAGGAGAGAGGCAGAGATCAGTGTCAAAGTGAGTGTTTGTAACACCCACTTTGACACCAGCCAATTGTGAGCGATCGCGGATCGCTCACATGCCGCAATTGGCTGTTACTATCTGCCTGGGATGCCGGGCAGATAGTAACAACGGGATTTCAGCGGAAGCGATCTCTGATCGCTCCCGCCGCCCGTTTTCCGTTAGGACGGTTCAGGACCGTCCTCGGTCGGCAACGCAAAAATGCCGAGGACGGTCCTGAACCGTCATGCGTCCTTAAGGGGTTAATGCTTGTTATAAGGTTATACAAAAGCATTGGTGGCTCAGTGGTAATTATATCTCCCAGTTTTTATTGGCCCAGGCTGTATCCAGGCATTATCATGTCCTGTAGGTGGGGTGCACTGAGAAGGTCCTGCTGTGGCCAAACATGGCACCCGCCCCCAATGTAATTGCATCTGAATATGTATGAATTTATTATAAATAATTGTATGCACTGTTTAAAAAGAATGTTAGCCTAAAATTCTTTTATTTTTGTTTCTCTATGCTTCATGCCTATTTTGTGTAGACCGATCAACCGGTTTGGCTGCCGTCCGCGATCCCAGGTCTTGTCTAATCTCCATGATGATGGAGACCCGTCCTACCATCTGTCAGATGCGACAACGTATGGAGGCAGTGCCACACTCGGCCTTTGCCAATGTTTATCAGTAAATACTGCCTGGGGGAATAAAAACCAGGCAGGATAAGAGCCACTGAGCCACTAATGCTTTATATAATCTTATAATGAGCATCGGCATTTCCCAATTGTTCTGTTTTGTATGAGAATAGTGTATCAACCCCGGTGTTGCGGAGCGTGACGTCATCACGTGTATTCATGACAATCATCATTTTCACCTGTGAAGATGCTGCTTTTGCTGCCTTTTATTCTATGCAACATGAGAGTTATTTTATGTTAATTGTAATCACTTTATTGTATTTTAATTGTTATTGGGGATGATATATATATGAGATTGCTACACTTGTTGATTTAGACTTGACAAAGGCTTGGATAGGTGCTGAAACATTGTCTTTTTTTTATACTCTTAATAAAAGACTGCCTGTTTAAAGAAACTATTGGGTGTGCTTAGACTTTCTTATTTGTTACTTTTGGGTATACCTGGGAATTTGGACCTTCCTGTTTGGAGCACGCAGGAGGGAGTACTCCCCAGCTAATGGTATGTGTGTTAACCTCTTAACTTTGGAAGAAAACTTTACTAAAAAAGTCTAGTTTTTGCAAGTAATCCAGAAGGTTGCTCTCTAAACTTGACAGTAGAAAAATACTTTAAAATACTGCTCATATAAGTGTGCACATCTGTACCTGTTTGTGTATGGCAATGGAAAAAAAATATTTGCAGTTAAATAGAATAAAAAGGTTGCAGTAGGGTTAATAATGGAAATATACAATGGATGAAATTGATTTTACCTCAGTGAATGATGATAGATTAGGGCACTGTGAAACAAAAGCAGGATTCATGAGATAGCAGCCATCTCATCATTTTAATGAAGTTGAACCAGTCATAATAAAAAAAAAAAAAAATCAAGTAGGCCCTGTTGCAATACAGAGCCATTTTATGGAGTCAGGCAGCTTAACTATAGAAAAATGGATAGGGTCACATCTGTTTAACCTAAAATGCCCTCGCTTAAGCTTCTGGTCAAAATAATCATGCTGTATGTAATGTGTATAGCATTAAATGTACAGAACCTGTAAATGCACAATGCTGAACAATGCTGTGCACCATTGAGCAATTGCATCACGCTTGTGTGGTTGATATCCATTTTTATTATTCATCATTATTCCACATGTAAGATTTGATCTTAGATGACTGTACTAAATAAAATGTAAGACTTTCAAAACCAATGGCATTTCATCTTGTCCACACAATCTGGTCACAAAAACCATTGTCTACTTGCCTACTGATCATTATCACCATTCTACAGATTTATTAAATAAGGTCTTTAAATATTTATAATGAAAGAGATGTGAGTGCTATGGCAGAATTATTCTGTCAGTGGTCAAAAAAGTGCTACAAAATACCTAATTGTGAGTATAAGTATGTACACTTTCTTTATAAACTATTCAGATGAAGCCCAGGTGTATGAAGGAGGAGGGCGAAACGCGTCACATCATCGGGAGGCAAAACTACGAACTGAACAAAACACAAGATTTGAAAAGACTGTGCAGAAAGTCAACATTTATCAGCAAATAATGTGCTTTTGTGGGTAATACTATTTGGTATATCCACCAAATTTTAAAGTAGGCAGTTTCTTGTCTGTGTGTTGAATACAAGTATTGTGAAACTGTTCTATTGGGGTTCCAGCTTTTGTCTCCTGTGCAGCTAAGGTTCCGGATTTATCCATTGCCAACGTATGATACAAGTTTGTGGGATCCATTCACTCTCCAGTGGAGTTTCTCTCACCCAGAGCCAGGGTTGATTAGGCTCTGATACAAGTTTAACCCCCATACATGTTAATACATCTTTATATTTTGCTTTGCCAGGTAGTGTTTTTTCATGTTGTTTTTTTATAGGTTTCTACTGAAGAAATATTATTGTTATGTATTACTACAAACGCATTACTTTATTTTTGGCTTTGTATTGTTTATTCAGAAAACATGCTTGGTAAGAGTTACAGGCAATGCCTTAATTTAGATAGAATAATGGAACTCCTTCATTAATTAGCCAAAAGTTTACTAAGGAAGTTCTGAACGAATACCTTGTTCAGAATCATGCATCATTAGTATATTAAACTGTATCCATATTAAAGAAAAAACTGATGTAATTATTTAAGATTCAGGCAATTTTACTGTTTAAAGAAGTGCCAACCAGGACAGATTGTCTTTAGATGCTCATATGGAATATATCGTATGTAATCTTTGCATGTAATTATTAGATGAACCAGCTGGAGACAGCGAGTTTTCATAATTGTCTGTTAGGCATGTGAACACTATATTGACTGATATGTGAGCCTGCTAATTCCTCTGTACATATAATTGCATTCTTATCCATGCAAGAAGGTATTTATTGCGCACTTACTCAGAATAAGTGACTATATGAAAGTCTAATGACCAAGGTTATAGGTGAAACATCAATCAAAAGACGAGATGCGAGCCTGCTGTGAGCAATTCATTAACAGGGTCCCTAGATAACTAAAACATACTGCTACAAGCTTGTCATAGAGTTAAACACGCAGCTCTTCATTTAATATCATATGTTGCTGATGGAGAAAAGCATTAGGTAAGCTGTTAATTCTGTCGACTTCTACTGTGTAAGCACAATTTGTGATCTGGTGCCCTTCAAGTAGAATTTAGTAAACGTCAAAGAATCTTACGCTCCTTAAATGTTGACATTAGAGAGATGGTGACAGATGGATTGCCGTATTTGGGTTTGGCAGTTTATTCCTACAGCTTTTAAACTTAAAGATGCCCAAAGGCTTGCATCTCTAGACCATCTGGCTACCAGGGCATTGCAGTACACTTTTCCTAATTCACAGATAATAATCTTTTCTTTCCAGTGTTAATGTGAGAGAATGAGGGTAAAATATATTCTCTGCACAGCCTGGCATTTCTCCTGTATCTCTTATCTAATGCATCATACTGTACTCAGCCATTATAGGAATACCAAAGGAAGCTATTGACGTGTAATTGCTTCATCATCCATTTAACACATTGCCTTGTGGACACAATCAGTCATTACGAAATTAATAAATTCTGTATATCTCTATCGTGAACATATATAAGCATGTTTGCAATGTAGCATTATTTTCTGGAATAGTTATATTGTCATAGAAAAACTTTTTGCCATTGAGAATTACATAACAAGCGTTAATTGAAAATATGTTCCAACACATTATTATTTTAGACTATTAATGGTTGAAAATACTGAGTGACATGTGAAGCCAAAAAACAGGTTGAAGAAGGAAAAAGGAACTCTGTGTTTGAATTGGTTGTTGCTTAATGCCTAGTGTGTCGAAGGAAACATTTTACGTTGAAGTTAACCATTTCAGAACCAACCATTGGGTAGAAGGACACCAGAACTCATAAAAACTTATTCTATAATTATTAAAAACCAAATTGCAAAAGTCAAGCCAATGTAGTAGTCACAGCTTTGTTACTTTACTTTTTTTTTTTTTTAGTTAGGTTTTCAATCCACCAAAATGCATCGTGCAACGATTATTGTTCAGTAAGAAAAAAAAAATCTTGTGCAAGTAATTGAATGTTGTGAGCTAATGACTAAAATATTTTAAGAATCCCCTTTGATATAGTTAATATCCAGAGTATCCATTAAAGGCAATATCCATATTAATACTGAAATATTGTTATTACTATTATCATAATTTATCAACATATATTGCATGTTTAGTGGTATTAATCTCAAGCAGAAAAAGAACAGAGAGAGAGTGAGAGAGTGAATGAGCAGTCTAAAGAAGAGAAGAAAATGGGGGAGAGAGGTCATCTCACAGAAAAAGAGACAAATAATTCTAGTGTGAAATTAAATTATTAAGTTTATTTTAGCTGTGGACACAATTAGAATGTCAGATTTAAACCGCATTCTATGTAGGGTTCACGGGCAGAGCGATATCCTAAAGGGCCTTGTATATATCCCTGAACTTTAGAGGGACTAAATGGAGATATATGTGTCTCAATTACCTGGCAGTCAATGAGTTAATAGAGAAGATTTTACATAGAACACTTAATAAATTCAAATACAGTCACATACAAATACGGTCAATAGAGTATGTGACCTAGATGTAAAACACCTAAGGGTAGTTATTGAGGTTAGCTCACCAATAGCCTGATGACTATTTTTAATCATTCAGAACTATATTCCTCATCTCAGTATGTTTGGGAGAGCAATTATCTAACATTGATTGCGAAACTGAGTCTAAAGCAGGGAAGCTTTTCTTTTTTTTCAATTCTGTGTTATCTCCTTGTTAGCTCGGGCTAGTTATGCTATCTTTGTCCTTTGGGCATCCAAAAATTGCATTACAAGCTCTAAAAGATGCAAATGCGGTGATAAAAATATATTGTGTGTGGAGTGTCCAATAAATTATTTCAATAATTTGAAAATAATGATATTGATATTATTATATTGAGAGGAAGGAGAGTCCTTGAATTTGCATATCTCTAAGCCTTAGCTGAACATGAATGATATATACAATATTTATTGCTAGGTAACAACATTTGTACTTAAAATGTGTAAAAAAACAGCTTGAAGCATTTATTTGAAACTGTTAACAGGTGTCTTTTGGAATCTCTCATGTTAGGGTTTTACATTAGTATAAACACTTCTATTTGGCATGGCCAACATTTCAGGATAGCAATTTCCATCTTCAAAGAACAGAAAAGATCAATCCAATTAATAAACCTATCCAGTTACTCGCAAGCTATAGAAATAAAACTACATTATACTTGCAGTCAAAATAAAAACTAGTTATAAAACATAATATACATAGTAATTGTATTCAACGTCATATATATCATAAAAACAAAGTAATATTGAAAGCATCTGTGTTAAACCCTTGCAATGCCAGCCTGTCTAAAGTGAAAATCCGCTAGCTAGCAAAGGGTTTGTTTTTATCTTATTAGATGGACAGCAGTGAAATCATATCTACAGCAAACCTACAAAACTTGGCACCCTGGTACTGGGTTTTGGACCTTCCTAAAATTCCTGCTCCTGCATATTATGCTTCCTATTTATGAATTTTCCTTAATAGGAAACTCTTGGTACCATAACAACTTACTTGGGAAAAGGTTGTTATAGTGCAAAGAGGTCCCTGGCATCAGCTTACTTTTAGGGTTTAAACCCTTAGGGGCTGACCACTGCTTAGCTTTGCACCTCTCCTTTAACATTTCTAGGAGGCTTAAATCAGGAAACCTCAGACAGTCTTAGGTCGCTGAAGACGTTGTTATGGTGCCAGGAGTTTTCATTTAAGGACTTACTCTATATTTGCTTTCCTTGTCCTTTACTTATAACAAGACCACAATTCTATCTCTAACAATATTGGTTTTGAGGCTTCATACTTGATAAAAGCTTTTTTATCATTTCATTGATTAGCATTCCAATATACCAAAAATAAGTATAATTTGATTGCTGCACGCAAATTAACTTAAGATTCTAAACACTGGCACACTTTCAGTAGAAGTTCAAAATTATTGAACTGCTCTTAAGGAATATATAGAAGATATTACAGAGCATGAATCATTATGTAGCTTTCTAAGAGGAACAGATCTAAGGTACCAAATCCACTGTGCCTGGGAGCTTAGAACACAATTCAAACTTGGCTTTGCACAACGCGTCTCATCTTTTTTAATTTCTGAACTATGGAGGATTGGAAAATAGCTGCCAATGCTGAAGAGTGTTTATATTTTCATTGCTTGGAACATGGGTTGTTCAGTAACAAGTCTCAAAACCTGCAGCCCATCCATCTGTCACCACCAATATATAATTCGATATTTCTGTTGGATCTCATACTAAACCCTGGCTGCATTGCATTTGTTTTCTAGTACAACTTTTACATTATATGTGACGCCTGGTTGGTAAGCAATGCATTCTTAAGGCATTGTACTCCAAACTCTGTATCCGTGTTAACAGATTAGCCTTTTTAGTCAACAGCAAAAACAAGTGGAGTTAAGATCTTTAATCATACATTATACTTAAAAAAATAATAGCTGACACTAATAATATAAAAAAAAAACACTTATTGTGGCTCCCCCACAACTACAATAAATAAACAAACTAATTTATAGGTGGTGTTCAAGTGTTTGACCTTGGTCCCACTTCTGGGTTCAATATAGACAATGTTAATCCATTTCAAAGATTCACTTAATGTCAAGAATTGTGCTCCAGTCACAATTATCAAACTAGCTATACACCTAAATGTATATACAATGTGCAACACTCATTAAGTAAAATCACAAAAATAAAAAACAAAAGCAACCTTACTGTTTACTGTAAAACCATATAAAATCACTATGAATACAGTTATTCATCTGCAATCATGCTCTTATCATTAAATCCAGGGTGTCTCCAATTAACAGACTCTGCCAAATAATACATACTAGATAATCATATACAGATATATATGTACAATATTATATATAAAAATATTAAGATATTTAATATTAAAGCTTCTTAGCAAAAAAAAAAATTGTGGGGGGGGAGATAAAGTGAAGATTTTTTTGGAGGTCAGTCTGTTATCCTCCTTAGTGTTCAAGTAGACAAAACTTTAGTGCAGAAGGGGAATTCTGTTGTGGGTGTCTCATATGAAATAAAACACAAAAGACACCAACAATAGTGTAATCCAGTATATACAATGTAAAATTAAGATAAAATACACTCACAAGGAGAGAGCTTCCAATCAGCTCTTAGATAGGGCTCTGAGCAGTACAATCCCGCTCAAGGATAAATCTGGAGCTGTCCCCTTTAGATGTTCACAATGTAAATGGCATATGAAATGAATAAAATGAGATATAGTGCTCACCATTCTAAACAAAGGTACTTTATAAAAAAAAAATATTGTTTCAAATTTGTCCTGACCAAAATGGAACTCATCATGTTTAGTTAATATTTAGTTATGTATACGTCAAAGAGAATTGCAGAAATAAATGCTTAAAGGGTTATTACATATTTGAGGTCTATGGCTTTCAGCAGCTGAAAATATCCTGAGTAAGAGAAAAACATTTTTACATGAATTGTGTACAGGGACCTATTTATGGCCTACTGTGTTGATTACATATAAAAGCTATGGTCTCTCACTCAGTAGTAATTGACTGTCAGCAAATGGGCTGCTGACATGTTACAAACGTAAGCATGAAGATTTCTGTGCAGTGAATAAAAACAACCCATGCCATTATTGCCTATACCAAATACAATGTATTTTTACATTTTATAGTTACAGAAAAAAAAATGATGACAAGTCTATTTAAAGCAAAAAATATAACCTATTATCTCTGTATAGGTAATAACATTTAACATATACATTGTACTAGCCAAGCTAGTAGCACATGCACGGATCAAAGTAATTTTGTTATCCAATATTCAACCTTTTACATTGTCACAACCATGCATTTGGCAGTAGGGATTAATTAAGGCATCCAATCGATCGATGTAGAACCTGCAGATGTTACATACCTAAGTACTGTTGCAGAAACCACACAATTTAAATAACTATATGTTTGTTTCTAGGCATGATGTTAATAGCGATCAATTAATTATATCTTCAAATTGAGTCACTTTTTGGTGATTTGATATACATATTAAAATGTATATATACGTGAAGATCACCTTGTCATGCTCATAATTTGTTGGTGACATGATCATTTTAAGGTATGTAAGCTTTAGTTGCTTTGTATTGGCAGAGAAAGAAGAAAAATTGGCATGCCTAGTATAACTTTAATGGCAGAGATAATTTAGTTTAATGAGGGTCATGTGAATAAGTAGGATTCTTAAGGACTGTGCAGTATTTCTGTACACTCACTCACGTCTGCCAAGTTGGACAGGGCCAAAAGATGCTTGAAAAATTTCAGCTGTTAATGGCAGTCGATATAAAGGGTGCTTGTTGGAAACAGAAAGGTTAATTTTAGGGGCACTGGTTAGGAAATTCTGCCACTAGCGTTTTTCATTTAGACAATAATTGAGAACCATTTTTCTGGATAGCATGGTGTTTGGCGATATATAAATAGCAATAATAATAATAGGAGAAGCAATGATTTTGCAATGCTAAATCAGCATAGCAGATTAGCTCCTGGAAATTCTGGTGACCACAGACTATGTGTAATGATGTTGGGATTGCGTCTTGCAATTATGAAGTATGCCCTTGGTGAATCTGCATCATAACATTAACCAAATTAAGTCCCAGCGGTAGAAGTGTAAGGAAGAACAAATCTTATTAGAATTAACAGAGAGGTTAAAACCTTTTTTGCATTTAATGAGGTCGAACAGGACAGTCTTAGGGCTTAGGGGAACGTAGTTCCAATTCTGTGACTGCTCTGATCCTACCTAATTCAGTGAATACAATATGATGATATACAAATCCGACTATGCTTCATAAAAACAAGAGAACTATTTACATGGTCTAATGCGCCTGATGGTAATTAAGACATTAGCTCTAATTTGCATAATCAGTGCTTACCATTCTTCATGGGTTAATTAGACATTATGCAAATACGGCCAGGATTGTAGCACGTTATATTTATATATATATATATATATATATATATATATTTGTTGCTTTAAAGTTAAGAAACATTCTTTAGACTCTCAGAGGAATGTACTCTCAATATTAAAACTGCATCTGAAGTGCTCTATTGCTTTTTCTTTTCAGCTCTTCAGAGAAACAAGATGAGTTGTTGTTTTTTTTGTTAATTTCTACTTTTTATCTTATACACTTTGATGAAACAAATACTTTTTCGATTTCTTGCGCTACATTGGTAGAATATTCTGGCACTAAAAAAAAATATTAAAGTCAGCTCCATTCCAAAATGCCTTTATTTCCAGCTTTTCTATTTATGTTTAAAAGGTATATTATTTTCAATTTACTACATTTACATTTTTATTGAATAGCCCATCTACAGTTTCTTTACTTTTCTAGTACCCTGATCATCTCCAATACATCAGCCACTGTTAAGATTTCTATAGTATAAGGCTTGAGAAGACCCCTTCCTTATGTATATATTATTGCTTCTACAAAAAAAAAAAACATTACACAACTAATTCTAGCTCCATATTCGCCAGATGGTATATAAAAGGAAAATACAAATATATACAGATGCAATGTTAAGTGGCAATAAAGGTACCATTGTTAAAATGTATGGTCAGGCACGGTACAAGCCGTTTCAGTTTATTGTCTACTCTGGAAATGAATGTCCTGGTGCCTATAAGCAGATGGAAGTGCCGTTAACTAAAGTACCTCTATTATTCCAGACTATAGGTTTAACAGCCTCAATAAGCTAAATTATAATTCATACATACAAATAATGGGGAAAGTACCTGCTCCTGGGGCTTGGTCCTATTCTTTGACAAATAACTGAAGTGGTAGAATGTTTTCCTCCGTTTCCAAGCTCCTGTTGAATGTCCCACTGTCGAGGGTCACTGATCTTCACATTCAAAATGTTGACACCTTTTTTCACCTTGGCCCTGTATTAAGAAATATAAATTTAAAGCTTCCATTCAACAAAGGATACCAAAAATTTATTATTTTTTTTTAACATTTCATTCATTGAAAATACAAAACAAAAAAACATTGGTATTGATTATTGGAAATCTCTGTGCATCAACTATAGGTGTTGACAAATTTGTGGGGATATATATGTCAGACGTTTAAGATGAAGTCTAGAGTACATACTCCAAAATATTATAGCGCAATAAAACTTTTTTTTTCTATTAATGGTTCCTTGACTCCTCTTGAATGTGCCAAAATATAAAAATTTTGGCTGAGCAATTTCCCCCCAGGCCACCCAAAATTTGAGTGCCAGCATTAGCAATGTGCTGACAGCACTGCTGGTATATTTTACGGCTTGCGCTCAGCCAGCCACCTCTTATACTTTGACATGTATATCGTGTATCCCTAACTCTCCTGTCCTTGACCTCAGCATTTTCTCTGACTCCTCTACCAGTAGTCCGGCCACTCTAAGTACCGGTACACGGCTTGTCTATTTATGTGTTATTGTGTTAAAGTCTGCATGTTTAGTTTCCACGCCAATCCTGACAAGGTCATTGAGAAGTATTAGTGGGTGCACTCTATCCTAGCATGCCTGCCACTTCTGTTTGCTTAGAGGAGCTAACGGAAGAGGACGAAAACATTCCTGGCGGTCTGATTGACAGGTATGGAGGTGTCCTTTTATGAAAGTGCAAATCTGAATTGCTTTATCGTTTTAGAATGTTCCTTTAATAGTCTTCTATGCTACCTCTTAGATATATTACAAAAAAAAAAAATACAATCAAGCATGTGCAGCTAAAAATATGCTGACAATAAAATGATGCTGCTATATCGGTATAGACTACATTAGCAACAAGATTTCCTTTTAATGGTTATGGCAAAAAGTATTTAGGCACCTTTACTATAATTTGTGTTAAACCATGATCTCCCCCCCGTACTCTCCAATCTGTCATTGACACTTATCATACTTCTGTATTGACTAATACAGAATTCCACTTCTGCATTAGCCAAGAGGCACCAGAAAGGGCTGTCTTTGTGTACTGGCACATGCCATTATGTTTTGTCAAACCTCTCAATAATGGATTGACACACACTGAAGCCTGCAGTTTATTTGCACCATGGCCCCTATAATTAGCTGCAGTGGTTACAGTTCTTAGAATGGCCCTTTAAGCTACAGCTTTGATTTTAGCTGGAGTTACAAACAATAGGTTTTCATATTTACTGAATTTTATGATCAACAACACATTATTACACAATAGGTTGCAATTCTAAATATATATATACATTTTTAGAAGGCAAAGCTGCACTTGTCAAATACATTTCAATGTCATATTATAATAGTAATTAACACTCTTGGGGTCTAAATACATCTATGAATACGCTTAGCCTTTGCATATGATTCATGCTGGTCAGAAGTTTAAATTAGAAGATGCTGAAAAAAATATAAATATTTGATTTGGCTAGGCATCATATGCATAAAGTTTTATCTCCCAGGATTTGCTAAGGTTATTTTGATGTGAAAAAATATATTTCTGTGTCCACCACATACATGATAATTATTTGCTTAAAGCACTCAGAATGGAACACACAGCTCTCGGACAGCAGCCTTCTATGTAAAACAATGCAAATTATTAGTATTTACATGAACGTGCAATGAACTGAAGACAAGCTAAATTGCAAGATCTTCTGCAATATCTGTATTTAATGTTCCTTAAATATAGATACAAATGCACAATGATTACAACTTATTATCAGGATTTCTTCAGCTCCATACGTGGCTCATTTGACCTGGATCTTTTTCAACTTCCATTGTCAACATGGGTAAATATTTTGGCAGTAGAAAGAAGAGTCAATGAAGGTATAGCCCATAAAATAATCGTACCTGGTGACTCTGCGTATAGAGAAACTTGCATGGAATGACTTATAAATTACTAGATGTCATAGTATTCGTTATGACTATGTTTCAAAGTCGAGTGAACAGATGTCAACCTACAGGGTTATTCACTAAAGTGAGAATTCGGCACCTTTACAAGATATTTGAATTTCAAGATGAATTTCAAGATAGGAGAACTTGAAAAAAGAAAGCAATGCCTAGAGTTTAGCTACTTTGACCTTAAATTTGAAATACACTTTGAATTTCCTTTGAATAACCCTGTAAAAGAAAATTAGAATTCACCATTTTCTGGGCAGTGTTTTTTTAATGTAAATACCAGTTATGCTATAAACCAATGGTTCCCAAACTTTTTAGGTTCAAGGCACCCTTAATATTTTTCCAAGGTGCCCAAAGTAAAAAAAATTTCTAGGTTGTATATATGTACAGCTCAGCGGCATATACTGGGCCCTTGTTCAGAAGAAATGCTTGCTGTTCAAGCGCAGATCCAGAACCTATTCTTGGGAGGGCACTGGTAGATGATTTAAAGAAACAATCCAGGTACAATAACCACTACAGCACTTTACAGTGGTTATGGTGCCACTAGTGCCATCGTGCCCTCCCAGAGTAAGTAGTAAAACTGTTTAAAAACAGTTTGACAACTTATCTGGGATCTGCTGCAATAGGGGCTGTAGAAGGGTATAGGGGCAATAGTGTGTGTGAGGGGTACAATATGTGTGTGAGTGGTGGAATGTGGTGTGTGTGAGGGGTGCAGTGTGTGTGTATGTGGGGCAGCTTGCGCCTGAGGGGTATGTGTGCAGGGGGGGCAGTGTGTGTGTGAGGGCAGGTTGTATGAGGGGTACAGCGTTTTTGTGAGGGGTGCAGTGTGTGTGGGACAGGTTGTATGAGGGGTGCAGTGGGTTTGTGAGGGGTACAGTGTGTGCCTGCAGATTACAGGTTATGTGAGGGGTACAATCTGTGCGGAGCAGTGTGTGAGGGGTACAGTGTGTGTAAGGGGTACTGTTTGTGTGTATGGATGGGCAGTGTGTATGTATGGGGGGCTATGTGTGTGTATGGGGGCAGTGTGTATGTATGGGGATAATGTGTTTGTGTATGGGGGACAGTGTGTGTATGGGGTGAATGTGAGTATGGGGGGCAGTGTGTGTCTATGGGGGGGCAGTGTGTGTGTATGGTAAGCAGTGTGTGTGAATGGGGGCAGTGTGTGTGAATGGGCCAGTGTATGGGGGCAGTGAGTGTGTATGGGGGTAATGGGTTTGTGTATGGGGGCTGTGAATGGAGCATTGTGTGTTTATGGGGGGGCAGTGTGTGTGTATGGTAAGCAGTGTGTGAATGGGGGCAGTGTGTGTGAATGGGCCAGTGTATGGGGGGCAGTGTGTGTGTATGGGGGTAGTGGGTTTGTGTATGGGGGCTGTGTGTGAGGGAGCAGTGTGTGTGTATGGGGGGAGTTATTGTGTGGTGTGGGGTCTGTGGGGATGAGGGCAAATTTATGAATATATAATATTTTGTTTTTAAATTAAAAATAATACTTTTTATAACCCCCTCCTCCCTGCTTACCATTGCCTTGGAGGGAGGACATTTCCTGCAATCCTTGGTGGTCCAGTAGGTAAGCCCTGGCGGTCCTAGTGGTGAGAGTTCATGGCAACGCTCCTAGCTCGCGAGAGGAGAACCCGATGGAGCTGCAGGTTCGATCTCCCATGGGTTCTACCTCTCTCCCTCCCCTGCTGGCTGTCAGCATTACACTGCTAGTGGGCCTGCAGAGTCAGGGGAGAGGGAGGCACAGTTCCCAGTACTATCATCATAGCACCTGGAAAATATCTTGCAGCTCCCTTGTGTGCCCGTCACACAGTTTGTGAATCGCGGCTATAAACCCTTCTATATCATATGTCGTTGTAGTTGAAGATGTGAAGATTATACTTCAATACCCTCACCAAGACAGTTTTTATAGCTAAAAGTCTTAAACGGGATATCTAGTTTTTTTTTACACAAAATGTTTATTTTATTTTTTTTTGTGGTTGTTGGAGTTTTACTCATTGCTATATACATGTCAGTATTGTGAATTTGTGCATTTGTTCCAGAGAACTGCAATATTTACATTGTAGCTCTAAGTCTTCCCTCTGTGGCTGTTTAAGAGACAGACACTAGAGGGCCTCCTGGAATACAAACTGACTTTTTATCCATTATCTGACACTAGACGTCCTCACGGACCTCCAGCATCAGATTTTCCCCATAGGAAAGCATTTAATAATGCTTTCCTATGGGGAGGTCTAATGTGCGCACGGTCATTGCCGTGCATGTGCATTAGGTCTCCCCTGCCAGCTGACGTCAGCGGGGTGGGGGGCCAGAGTGAGGGGACACTCCAGGAGCCTACAGTGCCAGGAAAACGGGTTTGTTTTCCTGGCACTATAGGATCCCTTTAAGCCCATTCATTGATAGAAAAAACAGCTTACATCCTTCAATTACAATGACTTACCACCATCATTACACCAAACCCATTTAGCCAACAAATAAATAACAAAGAATCATATTATGAAGTGAAGTATTCTGTTTTAACTCTTATTGTTTCCACTGATATTATCTGATGGGAAATTGTTAGAGTCCATGCAGCTTTGCTTATCTATCAACAGCTTTGTCCAAATTCACTATTCTTCATTGCTAATTTGTAAGAATTACATAGCATTATCTCTACCTGTTTCGGTGATATATCAGGCTGCCCTGCTTCATCTGTTGGCGGTCTTAGTCTCCTTGATACCCTCATGCTTTGTTTGACAGTAAATTACTTTCTAAATCATTGTTAATAGGTTTGACATCTGAGTTTGTTTTATGATTATTATAGCTCAAAGTTTTTGTTTTAATAGTGGGATTCTCCTACAGTAAAACCAATGATCAAGCAATCTTTCTACCTTCTAAATGTGCAGAATATTCTACCGTTAATTAATTAGCAGATAAAAACAATTAGCAACTGCAATTTCCCACCTAACAATAATTTAAAAATACATTCGACAAAATATTTTTTTTTTCTTATTTTCAAATTGAATCACTTGTGAATAAAATAAATAAAACGTAAAATTGTGACTCTGCTAAATGCATGATTGGGCACAAAGTGGTGTGTTTACTTGAAATGTGTTGCTATATTCAAAAGTTTTTAGGACTTTAGGAAGCTGCAATCCTTGCAATTCCATAAAAACCTTCAAATGCCAATACATTTCAACACACCACGCATAAGGTATTCAAATAAAACCAAATACAAAAAACAATAAAAATAGCAATAAAATAGAGTAATTATATTTTTTTAATTTGCTCTATGCTATATGCTAAATATATCAGTATATGCAGTAAAATATTCTCTCTATTGAAGGAACGATGAGATTATACTGTTGATGACCCAATATTTATATAGAAGGGATGACAAGGTAATGCCATTCCAAATGCGTACTGCTATAGTTTGCAGTTCAGCTGCAAGAGATAGAATTCTTAAACTGGAAGAATAACTCTGATGGGTCACAGCTGGTTTTCTCCATCTGCTCCAACACAGACGGCTTACATTGTGTTCAGATTTACAGGCTGTAGCTGTCTGGTTGTATTTAAAACAATATTTTTAAAATGGTAAATGTTTAAAATCAAACTGCACGATTCCTTTATTTGAAGGTCTGGATATATTTAATGTTGAAATTGTTTTTGGCTAATATTATCTGTAATAATCTGGACTGGTGATGAAGGAAATCAAACATCCACATGTTGCTAAATCAAAGAGTAACATTACCCAGGTGTGGTAAATTTCCCCATATTATCTTTATATGTTTTGAGACATTCCAGGCAGGCTATTTGGAACAGGCAACAGAAAGCATACATTATTATTACGAGTATTTTATTTAAAGAGCAGCAGTAAATCGCATAGTACCCAATACATTGAGGTTTTGAGCATAGTTTTTCCCACTTCTGCCCTCACTTAATGTCTGAACTAATCATTTTTAAGGTTTTCCATATGGGCAATATATTAAAGTGACACTATCCCAGCATTACATTAAACTAGCACAATAAGCACCATAACCACAACAGCTCAGTCTACTAGGTAGGATGCAAAGAGGCATACCCCTACTTTTTGTCAAACCACTTTGGTTTATGATTTGGTTATAGTGTATGGAGTCCCCTGGCTCTTGCCCCCCCCCCCATTTAGTGTTAATCCATTTTAGAGCAATTTAATGCTAAATTGTTTCTGGTCACCCACAGTCATGCCTCTTCTGGAGGTGTGGCTAAAGCAGAGATTACACACTTCCTTCTAGTCATGCCCTTCATACCGTCAGTTGGAGCTCTGATACCCTAAAAACAGTCAGCTGACACTCTCAACCAACCAAAGCTGCCAATTGCTGTTCATGCAATTCTTACCTCATTGTCCAAAGCAACACAGAGGGGAGGAGCAGCTGGGGACTCTCATTTAGCATTAAAACATAAAAACATTAAAAACTCTTGGGGTTATTGCACCAGGGGATTCCAGACACTATAACCCGTTTAACGAGATGAAGCAGGTACATTGCCTACTGTGCCCGTTTAACTAATTTTAAATTCTATACAACCCAGACAAAATTGATTGGCTAAGAATCCTGAGGGTGGGTTAATCTAGCACTCTCATTTAATCATTAATATCCACATTGTGTATATTCTGCAGTACAAATGCTCCTCACTTGCCAACCGGGTTCCATTCGTACGGAAATTCCCCGAACGGGAATACACTGAACATAGGCCAGCTTTCTAATGTGGGAAATCCCTTGAATCCCCACAGTAGAGAGAGCTGGTCGTAAGTGTGAGCCATCACAAAACAGGTAGGTCACAAAATGAGGACCACCTGTATACTAATATGGTTGCAGAGTTGCTAGGTGGTGGGTGCCAGAGATTCACAGATTTTGTCATAAAAACAAAAGGGTTAGGATGTATACACTGCTTAGAGTGCCCCTTTAGTTTCCTAAAGGTCCCTCAACTATTTATTGTTCTGTCTTCTCCTACTTCCCACACCCTAGCAGCGCTACATCTAATATAATATTTTAAAGTGCCTCACATATTCTTAAAGGACCACTATAGGCACCCAGACCACTTCAGCTTAATGAAGTGGTCTGGGTGCCTGGTCCATCTAGGATTAACCCTTTTTTTCTATAAACATAGCAGTTTCAGATAAACTGCTATGTTTATAATAGGGTTAATCCAGCCTCTAGTGGCTGTCTCATTGACAGCCGCTAGAGGCGCTTCCGCGCTTCTCACTGTGATTTTCACAGTGAGAAGATGCCAGCATCCATAGGAAAGCATTGTGAATGCTTACCTATGGACTGGCTGAATGTGCGCGCAGCTCCTGCCGCACATGCACATTCAGCCGAGGAGGAGGAGGAGAGGAGGAGGAGAGTCCCCCGCCGGGCGCTGGAGAAAGAGGTAAGTTTAACCCCTTCCACCCCCTAGAGCCCGGCGGGATGAGTATGTTTTCCTGGCACTATAGTGGTCCTTTAAGTCTTTATTCTATTACACCACAGATATATTAAGAGAGAGTCAAACAGAAGTGAAACAGACTTGTTTAAAGACTTCCTTTAGGAACAGTTTTGCAGAAAACTGTGAAATATCATATAACGATTCATTGCTCAATAACCATTACAATGAGCTGTAGTGTTTATGGTGAATGAGTGTCCTTTTAATAAAATTGATAACTATAAACACAAACATATATAATTATACTTATTTTGAAGCCACATTGGTTAACTAGGAACTAGATAGGACTACATTCGAACATTTTGGGGAGGCTAAATATAGATGAAAAACAATGGCAAATATGTAATGGGTATGTTATATCTGAACAAAGGCAGCCTAATTTGCTAGATCCTGCATAGTATACAGTTTTGAACCTCATTTATCTCATGCTTTGCTTAGTCAACTATGATGACTTTCAGTGTTTGACTGACAGAACACTGACGGAACACCTCAAGTCAATGCAGTTCATTTTGCCAAAAGCCAGCCAGAGAAACTGTCCATCCTTGAGTAGGATATTGCTCAAGAATGCACACTTACTACAAGCTAGGGACTCTACAAAGTGTATGAAATACCCAGTTGGTGCCACACCGGTTATCAAAATAAAGATGATTGTCTCCAACCATCATGGCATTATCCATTTGCCACAGCAAGAAGGAAGGAACTGGAACTTTTGAGAGTGAACTGGGCTCTAGCAGCTGCTTTTGTCCTGTGTCAAACATGAATGTTGAATCAAAAAGAATCAAAATAAGTATTTTCATGAAATCATATTAAAATAATAATAATAATAATAATAATTTTAAATGTTAAAGAATATAGCCCTCTTTCTTAAATTGCTTTGAAAAGAAAACTCAAATTTGCTATATAACAAAACATTTTTTTTAAAGTTTATTTAATCTTTCATTGACATTATTGGTATTATTGGCATTACGTATATATATTTTGCTACAATTTTGTTTCCTATTTAAAAGTCAATAAATATTTCAAATTATGTACTCCTTAGCTTTTTTCCATTGTTCGGCGAAAAGCTTTGGTCTATTTACTACTTATTTTTACTGTAAGAATATCACTTAAATCTTTAGTATTTTTATGACCAGCATTTCCAATTCTTTTTCAGTTGGATGGTTTAAAGAAAATAATCTCGGGGGGAGGAGTGAATTGTGGTGTCATGCTCATTAGTGATTGAAATGTTACTCAAAACATTGCTTGTAGAACAGTCTATGTGGGTCACTTGTATAGTGCATGGAAAGAAATGTATAAATATATAAAATATGCATTTTCTCAATTTGTTTATAATTTAATACAGCCAAAAATAATTTCAATAATTAATAGCGATGCTGAATGTGGATATATTCGTGCAAAAACTGAAAAAGGTCAAAATATCCTGCCTGTTAGGTTAGCTTAGATCCCTGACCTGTTATAAAATCATTTATTATTTATCGGACTAATCTCCATTGTTAAAGGAATTATTGTTTTTACCACTTCAGTAATTCAAAGAAATATTCAGAAAATAATTTATTTTTTAGTACCAGGAATGTTTCTTGCACAGACGGTTCAACTAAAATTGCATGTTGGGATTAACAATGAGTTTCTATTCTCCGATAAAAAAAAATTAAATGCAGATAAGGAAATGTGTTCTGCACTTCTCCACAGGTGCTTTTTGTGTACATGTACCGAGATCCCGGCTCTAGATCCACACAGTATAATTAAATAAAGTTAAAGCTGCAACACTTTTTTTTACATTTTCCAATAGACATACTTTAATCCATCATCAATTGAATGGACCCAGCAATGTTACGACCTTTCAATCTTTGTCAAGACCAAAAGGTCGAAACATTGTCTGGTCCAATCACTTGATGATGGATTAAAGCTTGTCTATTTAAAAATCCAAAAAGTATTGCAGCTTTAACTTTATTTCAATATACTGCAATAAAATTAGATGCCTGAAGATTTTTTTTTTTTTATGTGTTTCTTTCTTATATGAGATCTTTATCATTTCTTTAAAAAAAAAATCTTCCTTGAGGTTATTTTTTAACTATTTGCAGACAGATGGGAAACATAATAACCTCTTTCTGTGAGAATAAAATAGCAAGCTTCTGGCAAAAGTCAATGTAAGTTATTGAAACCTATGAAATTGTGAACTGCTGAACTGAAAGAATGATGTTGTCTTTTTAACTCTTTCAATTTTGAAAATTGAGTAAAAGCATTACTCAATACAATGTTAGTAATGTAACTGGTAATGGGTATTGGCAAAATATTATTATTGACACTCATTTATTTAGCACTAAAATAAACACGGTGCTATTAATAGTATTTAAAAAGAATTGACAACTTCGTTTGTGACACAAATGGCTCATTTGTGGGTAAAGGTAAGTATAAAAAAAAGAAAATAGAAAAGTGCTCTGTGTACAAAAAGTGCTTAAGAATATACAAGAAATGTCTATCTTACAGCAGCTACCACACTGATGTGGAAATCTCTCCTATACACCAAAGTATACACACAGTGAAATAAAGATATTGGAAGGTGAAATCCACCGCCAATCTCCTAAGTGGAGCGCTAATTAAAATACACTTACACTTAGTATAGCACTGTAGTAAAGAAACGGTCCAGTTCTGAACATAGGTGTGGCAAACCTAGCCACTTGGACTAAACACAGACAATATGTTTTTAAGGGTTGCCTGTATATTTATTACCATTGTATATGTGCCTGGTTGTAATCTGCTGTATCCTGTATGCTGTATTGCCTGTATTAGCTATCTGCCGAAAGCAGATAGTCATTTTCTATTTCGTTTCACGAACAGCGCCTTTGCGGGCTCTTCCTGAACCGAATGAACTATCTTTCAATAGCCCACACACTAAGGGACGTGTGGCGCTTGTTAACCGATTGCAACAATGTAGAGCGCATGAAACTGAAAACGGCTACTTGACGGGAGAACACCGCTGGGCTTCCAGACCGTTCGGGAGTCCTGGGCCATTCGGTAGTTTGGTCCACCTCTTTCAATCGGTACTTTTAACCTGTGTTATAAATAATGTGTTTTTCATGCGGCGTTCGGTTGTTTTAGCTGGGATCTGAGCGGTATTCTCACGAACTGTGTGCTCAGACCCCAGCTATCTACCGAACGTCCATTCGTGTAAATCGACCAAGTATTAAGGAAGTTATACATTTTAAAGTAAATTGCCGGTTCTGCTGCACGGAGGGATCATCCACTTAACGGTATATTCCAGTGGGAGTATCCCTCTCGTGCAGCAGTGTCTGATGGGAGAAATGCCAAGAATGTGAAGTCCCCCATGTAGTCCCCTACTGTGTTACCTCTGCTAAGTCAGTATGGAAACCCCTTGCATGGGGACTTGCATAAATACTGGAGCTGCAAATAAAGACCTCAGTTGACTCCCAGAACTGTGTTTCGTCCGGTTACTGGGGGATTTGGGATATTGCCTTGCTTTTCAGCGCTGATTGTGGATTACTGTATGTACCAGCGGAATTCGTGGGATTTAATATTGCCGATCCACTACAATAGGGAAGAAAAAAAAAATCTAATAGTGTAGTATGTCTAGTAATAATAAGTGGTAAAAAGTTTATAAGTAAACAAACTCACACAATAGAGCCAAATGAAAGAACTGGCTTAAATCACAATCACTTTGGTGACACCTTTCTCTCTTCTCTTATTCTTCTTGATAAAATGAAACACAAAGAAATAGCTCCTAGTGTAATGTGTCAGGAACTAAATATTCATACATTTCAGATAAATATTGCTCACCTTAGAAAGAGTAAATAAGGAAAACCTGGCTCTAGGTATAAAGTCTGTTTAAACCACTAAAGATAACTCCTCTTTGCAGGAGGCAAATGAAATGGATAGCCAGTATGACTTAAAGATCACATTTGATCAATGTATTGGTAAATAAATCAATAGCAAAAACAAAGTAAATCAATTGTTAAAATATAAAGTAAGTGTACAAAAGGTTTCTTAGTATGCTCCAAGACGTGTTTTGCCATTTCCTTGGGCTTTCTCAGTGGTCATGTCTCCATCCATCTCCTCCTTTAAAGCTTGGTCCTCTATCTGATTGGTCCCAATCTACAGCCATTCGCAGGCTTGGGTCATAGGCGGCGTTGCTCCCTCAGCAGTTTCCACTCACCAGATCATCTGGAAGGGAGTGCTCAAGAACTCGTCACGTCATTTCCTGTCCTCTTTCGGGCCTCGCCGCGAATGGCCAGAGGTTCGCCTCCAGCTATCTTTATGTAGAGAAATCGAGTTCTTACATAGATCGTAGGTAATTTGTGCATTATATAAACAATTATTAATATAATAAATTACTATTTTATCCACTCACTTTCGTTCTTACTGTAACTTAGAACCGACTCTTCTCATAGTGTACCTTTCTATAGTAGCATTAATGTGCACAAGTGTTTTGTTTTTTAAATAAATAAATTAAACTCATTGATGAACTGTAATTTCAATTGTCATTCATCTTTAAGAGAAGTGAGCATATATATAGTACAGGTAAAGTGGGTTGAGTTGTTTTATTCTTCATATTTTATGTAACAAGCATTTCTAAGGGTGATTTGTTTTTTTGCATAAAGTTCTAAGAGTTGAATGACTGTTGCCTGCCATTTCAATTCAAATGTGTGATAGTATAATAGAGGTCAGTGTTATGGCAACTCTCAGGTTTGTTGCAACTTCCAGGGGCAATTTCCCAGCAATTATTCAGACTCTACACTCCCTAAACTCTGGTCCTGAGAGTCTTGTCTATAGGAGGTACCCTTGGAAAAGAGTAATGGAATCAAATTCTTGAGGTCTAGCTTAAGAGGATGAAAAAGAGAATATTAGATTACCTCATCCACATGAGAGAAGAAAGCAAAAAAATAACTATGGGTTGTTTTGGTAACAAGCCTGTTTCTTTATTCTTCACCACTGTAATGGTCCTGGGTATATAGAAGAGCTTTTGGGGATTAGACACTCCAGGATTCAAACCTCATTTTAAATTTGTTGCTAAAAACATAGGGTAGAGTCATAATTTAAATTATGGATTAATATGAATATAAACTTTATTGGTTACATTGAATAAAATACAGCCATAGTGTTGTGCTTTTTTTTTTTTTTTTTAAAGCATCCCTAAATCAATGTTTTTATTTGGCACCCTAAACAGAGAGACAGGGATGAAAATAAATCAGGTTTGTGTTCTTGTGCCTTTTCCCATCTTGAGATTGTGCTTTGCCTTTTTTTAAAGAACAAAAAAGGCAGAAAAATAACAAAAATAACAAAAAAGGCAGAAAAGGGAAATGTACAGTAACAGTGATAGCTTTCCCAGCTCAGAATCACTCAAAGGGGTGCATATAATCTGTCTAGATTTACAACTTGTTAACATTGCGCTTGGAGCATAGATAAATATTACACACTCATAATAGAATCTGGAATCTGTCACTTGGGTGCTATTTAGCTTGGATCAGCTAGTTAGTACCGATCGAAGAATTATAGTATGTGAACTGCTGAGAGTCTCTCCAAACCACTCCAGTGAACATACTCTTCCAGCTGTAATAGAAAACAGAAGTTGACAATGAGCCAGCTAAGATCTAAAGGTAAGCCTAAACTCTACAAAACGAAATTCCATCAAGTACCCCATTCTTTCCAGCTAATCTGAAGAACAAAGAGGCCAGCAAGCTGATATTCTTCTCTCTACATATACGGCATACAAGGCAATTATATTCTTTGTTCCCTACAGTTAATATTCTACCATTTTCCATTTAAAATCATATTACATCCATTGGACTTTTCTTTACTAAGCTATTTCCTATTTTCTTCTGTACTCAAATTGAATTCCCTCACATGTACTCAAATCTAATTCCCTCACATCAACTTGAAATATGTTTAAATGTAATATACTTTGATTGCTCCAAAGCTCTTGCTTCTAATCTGTTTGTCAAATAGCCGGGGATCACTCTGTACTGCATTAATAATTCTAGTGTGCTGTTAATATCAAACCCTTGGTTCGGTGATTTCCATGCATTCACTCCCATACATACCCACAGGATTGCTTGGTCATAGCCATTAAGATAACCCATCATCAAAATCACAGTCGCCAGCTTGTAAATGATAAACAGGGCACATCCTGAAGTCAGGGCAGGCAGTTAATGTTGCAAACAGAATAGCAACATATTACAATGGTCAGGGCCATAGAAGAATAACAACTATCATAGTAAAGAAATGCAGGTCGGAATGCAAAAGGAATAAGCAACAAGTTATGTCAAGATACAGGAAAACAAAAGAGCGTAAAACTTGTAAACAAATTACCCTGTCCATGGGTATAGGCATACAGCAAGCAAACATCAAAGTAGGCAAAAAGAGGGGGAAAAAAACAAACAAATCAGAATTCAGTGTGGTATAATACTGTTACCATTGGGAATTTGTATTCAACTTCTTACTGTCCAAACTGTACCAAACTCATGTCTTGCCTTGATTATTGATCCAGTGTTCTGATTCTGCATTCCTGTAGTTTTATTGAATTGTGGATTTGCTTACTTTTGACTGTGTTTATAGTAAATCATGTTGAGTCTGACACTGGTCTATTCATAGTGTTTAATAACACCAGATGGGAACATTTAAGTAAATGGCAATGGCTCTAAAGGAAAATATGGACTTATACAAAATTAACCACTATAGCATGCTCATCAATCTTGTTCAGGTTCTCTGTTAAGAACTCTTCTCCAAGAAGATGTTAGCAATGTACAGTCCCATAAGACTTCAGCATACCCATATTCTCTACTACTGTTTTTTGCAGGAGCTCTAATTTGGTGCAGCTCCATACTATTTTATTAAGGTTCCTTAGCATCAAGTCCTACTACAACTCCTCACTCCTATTCTACTACCTCTTAATTTATTGTGCATAGTAAACCACTTCTACATGTATTGACTATTAAATTTTAGGTGCCTCAACGAAAGAAAATCTGGGAATAAACTCATTTTAAAAAACTGTGAAAACATCTGGAGGGATATAGCTCCCAAGGCTGAAATTTAATTAATATCTGGTGATTTTTTTTGTATTTTAAATTGATCCTCTTCTTTTCATTGCAAAATATAGTTTGAATCTTTGCACTGATGTAATTACAATGGTTTCTGTTCACCTCATTTTGGTGCACACCATAGGTTGCCCACTCCCCTACTCCACCCCCCAATAAAGTCTCCCTGTGATTTGTAAGTCCGCCCCTGCGGACACACTTTAAAATGAAACACAATACCAAAAGTCAAGATGTCTCTGATCAAACCTTAGATGACAATATTTTCACCTGGTACATACAGTTGTTATATGACATCATTTATTTTGTTTGTGGTATGCTGGGAGAGGAGCTAAGGAGGGAAAGACAATACTGTCTGAATTATTTGTGGTATTGATATATATGTGCGCAGGGATATTAATTTCAAAAGATAGGTGTAAGTATTGCAATTTGCAAATTTGAAATCTACAACCAGCATCATTGGCAAGGCTTCCGAGATTTACAGAATGAGGTATCTCATCAACTATTATACAAACATTATAACATTTGATTTTATTTATGAATACAAAAAAACCTATATCCATTAACTCTACTGTAAAGTGGTTCTTTCAATTGCAAAGCACGGATGACAAGGTCTGCTTCATGCAAATATTATAATGCAAACAATATATACTATGCTAGCACATTACTAGTATGGTATAGAATAAATAAAATAAAAAACTCGTAACTCTGCTGCCAACATGACATCAACCACAATGGATGTGAGAAG
Organism: Pelobates cultripes; assembly: GCA_933207985.1. Lineage (NCBI taxonomy): Eukaryota > Metazoa > Chordata > Amphibia > Anura > Pelobatidae > Pelobates > Pelobates cultripes. Next base: position 214,009,150 of record OW240916.1, on the reverse strand, counting down.
ATGATTATTCTTAACACTTTCTAACACTTTCCCAATTGTTATCATCATTAATTGTGTCATAATCATTATTTGGGAAGCTGATGCATTGATATCCAGTGCATAGTCATATTTTATATTTTTTACTGCTATGCCAATGGGAGAGAGCTATAAGCAAAAAACTAAATTTAGAAACTCAGTCTAATCTGTACATTTACTGGAAATGATATTACATTCAAAGTGCTACCATGCATATTTTACATCATAAATACAATTTAAGATTAACACATAACAAAGTTTTCGTTCAGGTTGCTATAGATGCAATTTATACACTATGAAGGCACAATTACAAGTAAAATATATGATTAACTAAAATTGCACTCTCTACACACAGAAGGGCATCCAGGAATGGATAGAACATTCACAGCCAACCTACAAGAAAATCCCAATATTACTAAAGAGTGTATGCACTCTAGGCATTATGGGATGCCACCACATTACAATGGCGCTACTTCAGACCTTCAATTTTATACTAAGATGACTAAGTATAGATGTGATGAGGAGGACCCTATTGTCCATGACCTGGGCAAGTTTAGAGGTATCTTGGTGTCAGAGTTCCATTGGAGATCTCTGGCTTTTGAATCTTTTTGGTCTGGTGCAGTAACTCACAGGATGGTGCATTCAGACCGAAGAGATCTGATCATTTACCTGGCTGGTTCCCCTTTTGGTAATTGGCTTCCCTTTATAAGATTAGCCTGTCCCTTAGTTCATTGTTGCTTTATATATGTGTGGATGTTTCCCCCTTTTTGTGCCTGAGGCCTATTCCCTGAATAAAGAGACTGGCCTTGTATTCTGTTTTCTACAGTCCTGATCTCTGATTTCAGATGTTTTGTATGTTATTTCCTGAAGGCCTGCTCCCTGATTCCTTAGTCTTGCCTGCTGACAGGCCTTATTAGATGGCAGCTCCCAGAGCCCTACCAATATCTTGAACCCTTCTCCCTGCTGGGTTCCTACTTAATTGTTTCATTGCTAAGACACTGTGTCATTGGCACATCCTGACCAAACTTTGATATTAGGATAAGTTAGAATTGCAGCAATAAACACGATTTAGTTTACCAAATGTTTAATTATTTTTTATACCATCCCCTCACCAGTACCTTAATAGCCACTGTTTTCAAAAATAGTCAAGATTGTAGTTGGTACAACTATGTCAACATAGTACCCTAGGCAAAACAGTAAACTCCAAGAAGGACAACATAAGAATAATGAAATTACTTTTCATCTGTCTATCTACCTTGTATAAAAATAAATACATAATGAGCATATCTTTTTCTTTTTCAAATCCCTCATGCAACTGCAACTTCTGCCTGGGGTCTGCTTTCAATCTCCAACAACTAAGAATGCAACATGTATTGCACATACACAACACTGTTTTAAGATTACAGGAGAAGTAACTTTAGTTTTAAAGCTAACTCTAGTTAAAAAATAAATACATACCTAAACAAACAAATAAAAATGCATAACATAATTAGGATCGGCCTACAGCAGCCCACCAGCAAGTTTCCCTTTATTCCAGTGGGCCAGTTTAGTCATGAACCTAATTTACATCTCTCTGTTCATCCTCATAGTGCGTGGGGGCAGGGTGTAATGAGTGTGTGTTGTGTGTGTTGGCTGAGTGAATGTAGTGTATGTAGTGTGTGAAGGGGGTGTGAGTGTGTGTAGTTTTTGCTGACTGTATAAATGGTGTGTGCTGTTTGTGTGTTGGGTTTGTGCATTAGTGAGTGTCGGACTGCTAGGAACAATTAAAGTGGTCAGAGTTTCAGATCACAACCTCCCTGTCTCGGCCCAGACACCCCACGCTCAACTACATGAGCCTTGCTACTTTTCTGTGGCTGGTCTAAAGTCCAAAAATAAACTGCCGGACTTCATGTCCCGGGCACTGGGCAATACGAACTCTGCATATCTGCAGAAATACTATCTACCGTCTGACCCGAAAATAAGTCCAGGTCTGATATTTATTTTCCCCCCGAAAAAACGCACTAGGGCTTTTAGGGGAAACTGTATTATCTTGGTGTTTGAACATGTATTACATTTGTTGTCAAAGACAGACCTATCCACCAAGCTAGGATAGTGTGGGCAGGAAGGGGTAAATAGCACTAAGATTTTTATCAATTTATTTTTATTAATTGTGATGAAAGTAACCTCGTCACTGGCTTTTGGAGGGGCCTGTTTGCCAGCCTCCTACCCTGTGATTATGGCCGTGTGACAAACTGAACCTCCTTTGGGGTTCTTGGAGGGGCCTGCTGTCCAGCCAATTGCCTCAGGACTATGGGCCCTGCAATATACCTTGCCCAATGCACTTTAAAAGGCTCTGTTCATGTGAAGTATGTACTTTTGTACTCCAGACAGAGAGACCGACAGTTTGCCCTAATTCTCTGGAACTGTTTTGGGCATGGGACCATGTGCACGGTGGGTCATGATCTGGGTGATGTTTGGATATGTTTGGATATGTTGTTCACCCAGATCAGGGCTATCAGGGGATGTATGGGGATATGTTGTATTTTGGGGTACTTTTGGGGTTTTGTTAAATATGTGTTTTTTATGCTTGGGATAATTAAGTTAATACATTATCTATCTTAATTGTATCACAGGCTGAGGGGAGGGATTGTGTGCTGTATGTGGGAGTGTCAGGCATTGTTACATTGTTTCTATTGGTGTGTACAATCTGTGTCCTGTGCCCCATCAGGTCCAGTAGGTGTTCCTCTGACCTGAAAAGTTGTATAAAAATTCACAGATTTTACTATTAGCATGACGTAAAGTCATGATTTTATTAACGACACGGAGGCGAGTATTATGCTGCACTCTTTCTTTATTTTCCCTCAGCAGCAAAGAATTTTTTTTTTTTTTAAAACGTAATCAAAGTTAACAATAAACAGTCTGAGAGGAGTATCCTAGCAACAGGAACAGCCAATCGGATTCCACTCTCCAGCATAATAGGCTCTGTGAACCAATCCAATTCCTCTTGATTTGCGATCCCGAAGTAGTGTAATCATCCAGTCCAGACAAGAGAACCGTGTAACAAGGGAACTTCCAATGACCTGAAATATGGTAATATCTTTGTATTAAACTGGATGTCCACATAACTCATAATATGTCCAATGTCACGACCTTTGTTTAAGAAGTCTGACCAGTTAAGTGGAGTATTGGCAAGCCTAACGTGTATCAATCTCAAATTACTAGGACTTACCTTGAAATCAACTTACCCATATTCCATCCTTCCTTGGGATGGGAGGGAGGGATAATACTCGCCTCCGTGTCGTTAATAAAATCATGACTTTACGTCATGCTAATAGTAAAATCTGTGAATTTTATTAAGACACGGAGGCTCCTATTATGCTGGTTTAAAGCTGGGAAATTATAGATCCCGCGAAGTGTTGAATGGGTTTAAAGTAAAAGTCCCTGAAAGTCGATTCTGAGGACCAGTCAGCTGCCTTCAAAATGTCTTCCAGTCGACAACCGATCATGGAGGCTCTGGAAGCCATCGCTCCTCGCACTGAGTGAGGTAAGAATAGTGAAGTGTCAATGCCTGCTATGGACATCATCCATTTGACCCATCGCGCCAGGGTCGGGGTAGACACCGGTAGGTGAGGTTTCTGGAAGGATATGAAAAGCTCTTGTTTTGTCATGTCCCGAAATGTGGAGGTGCGGAGCTCATAGGATTGTAAGCACTTGACTGGGCATAAGAGCGGTCTGTCGGGGAACGCTGGGTATGACACCGACTTCGAGGACGTCTTCGTTCTGCGAGAGATATCGAAGGTGACCCCCTCTGGGGTGTAGGAGCGTGCGGTAATGTCCAGAGCTCTGACATAGGATACCCTTTTGCAAGAAATGAGGCAGAGAAGTATAGCCAGCTTGGCCGACAATTGTTTCAGGGACAGTTGTGCATTGTCCGGCCATGATTCAATGAATTTTAGGACGACGGAGACGTCCCATAGTATCGAATATCGTGGGAGCGGGGGTCGGGTGAATTTAATGCCACGTAGGAGTTTACATATCAACGGGTGTCGTCCAATCGGGACACCCGCAGTCCCCTGGTGTGCCGCTGAAATGGCCGAGCGGTATAGGTTCACTGTACGATAGGCCTTGCCATCCTCAAACAGGGACGTGAGGAAGTGGAGGATATCACTCACAGGAGCTGATATGGGATCCAAGTCTCGTTCCAGGCACCAATCACGCCATTTGCCCCATGAAGACTTATAAGCCTGTCTTGTGCCGGGTGCCCATGCGTTCTCGAGAAGGCGGAGAGTCGATTCCGGAACTCCCTCGATTGCCCAAGGTCCCCTGAAATTAGCCACGCTGTTAGCCGTAGCAGATCCTGCTGCACCAGGGGGTGAGGGGCCCCATCTGGGTCCTGCAGTAAATAAATGGAGTGTGGGAGAATTCGAGGCACGTCCACCGTCATCTCCAGGAGGGGAGGGAACCAAGGTTGGGAGGGCCATAATGGTGCGACAAGCACCAGGGTTCCTGACTGTCGTCGTAACTGTAGGAGGCAGCGAGGAATCAGTGCAAACGGTGGAAAGGCATAATTCCTTGTGGCCGACCAATCCTGCGTGAACGCATCTGTCGCTAGCGCTGCTGGGTCCGGCCTCCAGCTGAAAAATCGGGGAAGTTGCGCATTCAAGCAGGATGCAAACAGGTCTTTGTCCATGGGGCCCCATATTGATTGAATAGTTCGGAATACCCTGGGGTCCAATCGCTGGCGTCCCGGAGGTGTCGGGAATACCAATCTGCCGTGGTGTTGCAGAGCCCGGGAATATACTCCGCTGTCACAGAAATGCCTTGAGTCAGGCAAAACTGCCAAAAATCTCGTGCCATGTTCGCCAGGACCTTTGACTTCGTGCCCCCCAGATGGTTGATATATCGGACTGCCGATATATTGTCCATCTTCAGAAGGATAGAGCATTGTTCCAGGGTCGGTGAAGAACTGCGGATCGCAAAGGATCCTGCCAGGAGTTCCAGGCAATTGATGTGGAGTGTAGCTTCGCTGTTGGACCACCTGCCACCTGTAGAGATGTCTCCACAGCGAGCACCCCAGCCGTGTAAACTCGCGTCTGATTCTATTACCAGATCTGGTGCGGTGCCAAAAATGGCTCGACCATTCCAGGCTTCCATATGGTAGAGCCACCATGTCAGTTCGTCCTTCGCTTCCGAGTTCAGAGTGATCAGATCTGTGTAGGCGACCCCGTCTCTCAGGTTGGCAGCGTGAAGGCGTTGTAACGCCCGGTAGTGGAGCGGCCCCGGGAAGATGGCTTGTATGGAGGCCGCCAGGAGGCCAATCACCCTTGCCAACTGTTTGAGGGACAGCTGAGGAGCTGCCAGGGAGCGTTTGATTTCCTTTTTGATATTGTTCAGTTTCGACATCGGTAGATGTAGGGTCTGAGACGTGGAGTCTACGATGAGACCCAAGAACTCTATGTGCCGAGTGGGAGTCAAGATGGATTTGTCCCAATTGATGAGGAAACCCAAGTTCTGTAATAGGGTCTGAGTCCAGTTCAAATGGGTCCGTGCAATTTGGGCGGATTGGCCCATAATGAGGATGTCGTCCAGATAGATTATAAGACAAACTCCTCGGCTCCGAAGAAAGGCCGTCACGGGCTTCATGAGTTTGGTGAAGCACCACGGGGCCGATGACAGCCCGAAAGGGAGACAGGTGAACCTCCACTTCTTGCCCTGCGGGATGAATTGCAGGAAATCCTGATGGTGCCGGGCGATCGGCACTGTAAGATAAGCGTCTTTGAGATCCAGTTTCACCATCCAATCCGCTGGTTGGAGGAGATCTCTTAGACAATGTATTCCTTCCATTTTGAAATGGTTGTAAGAGACGTAAGTGTTGAGTTGTTTCAGATTGATCACTGGGCGGACCCCGCCGCTTTTCTTGGCAACCAGGAACAGGTTGCTGACATAACCTGCCGTGGCCATTGGGATTTCTGAAATGGCCTTTTTGTGGTGTAAGTCTGAAACTTCCTGGGTGACCAGGGTCTTGTCTGCTAGGGAAAAAGACATTTCTCGTGGTTGGGAGAATTGCACGGGTAGGGACAGGAAATCTATTGTATATCCTTTTATGGTGTTTAGCACCCAAGAATCTGACGATATGCGAGCCCACATGTGGGAAAAATGTCGGAGTCTGCCCCCCACTGCCCATAGGGAAGAATGTAAATGGAGAGGACTTACCGTAAGGTCGTCGCCTGGAGTGGGCATTCCGTGGTCCACGGGCAACCCATGGCCGCCCACGCTGTGGGAAGAACGCCGGAGCGTTGCGGTGTTCCGTAAAACTGGCTCGTCCCGTATAGGAGCCTCTGTTCTGTCTAAAAGAACTTCTGTTAACACGGCCGGACAGACGGCTCCTTGCTCTTCCGGCCCCACCAAAAACCTTGGGGTGAAACACCTTGCGCATGTTGGATTGCGCCTTATCTAGGGCAGTAAATGTATGGACAAAGGAGCCCAATTCCTTGACAAAATTGTCTCCGAATAGGAGACCCTTAGCTTGGGCGCCCGGTTCGTTCAGGGCCATATTAACCAATTTCGGTTCTATTTTCAATAGTATCGCCTTGCGGAGTTCCGTGGCTATTGCCGTGTTGGCATTGCCAATCAGGCAAATAATCCGTTGGATCCATCCATTTATGGCGGCCCGATCCAACTCTTGGTCATCTTGGACCACTTCGAATATTTTGGTAGCTGGGCCCAGGATGTCCAAGACCTTGTCTTGGCAATTGCGCAGGGCAAACTCCAAGCCTTTGTTGGGCTTCCAGCCTGTCTTTCCCAAGAATTGGGTAATCTTTGGGTCAACTGCAGGTGTGCTGCAGGCATCATCTGGGACTGTGGGGCGCGGGCATTCTGCCCGTAGTTTATTCCGTGTCGCCTTTTCTAAAGGCTTGCGTACCCTAGACGCTATTTATTTGGCCACATGTTCTGGGGGGGACCATTCCGCCGACCGTGGGTGGCGTAATAGGTCGGGATCAAACAGGGGTGCACCGTGTTGATCCACAATCATATCTACATCCCCTTGTGCCTTGTGGTCTACAACAGGCATGTCTGACTGGAGCGGACTGTAGTCCTGAGAATGGCCGTAGTCCCCGGCCGGGCAATCTGAGTCGGGATCCGATGGATCTTCCGAAACAACAGAAGCCTCCTCCTCAATGTCGCTGAGATCAGACTCAGAATCAACTTGGGCTCTTGCCCTTTTCCACAATCTAGCCGATTTTGCCCGGCTAGTGGCTCTTTTGCGCGGTTGTATAGACGTGCCATCTGTGACAGGTGCATGGCTGTCCATCTGTGGCATTGAGGAGTGTTTCATTTTTGCCAAGGCCTTGCGGCCGGTCTGAGGTTGTAAAGGAGTTGTGACAGGCACAATCTGGGCCGAAGTCGGTTGCGCTGATTTTTGCGCCTGGATTAGGGTATGTGTAAGTGTCTGGGATATGGAATCAGACATTAGTCCCATGGCCGACATGAGGGCTTTAGTCATAGCCTGTGACATGGTGTCATCAATCAAGGTCTGCATAACAGCAGGGGTATCAAGCTCAGCGGGTGGAACCGCCATATCATCACATACACCTGAAGGTGCCTGAAAACCAGCCCTGTCAGGGTTAATAGACCCAGAGGGAGCATCCTTGTCAGAAGGCATAGTTATGACAGTGACTGACAGGATTATATATGAATCTGAAAAATGATAACCTGTTGGCAACAAAACCTATAGGGGAGGGTTGAGTAACCCTGTAGGAGGGAATCTATAATATTTGACAGAATATATGAAAGGAAAAAACAGTACAATATAATATAATAAAGTGTTCACTCATAGAATTAATACAGGTACCGTAGAGAGAGAAAAGCCGTCCGACCGCCACTAGCACTAGCTCCCAACTCAGAGTTCCGGTCTGTGGGGGGCAGTGCTAGTGGCAGGGCGCGGGAAAGCACTAAATGGCCGCCGCAAACAGTGAGAAAATCCCGAACGGGGATGGGACAGAAGCGTTCGCATAGGCGACCGTCTGTGTCAATGGAGGAATGCGTTCGCGGATTAGACCGCGAGAAAAACTGGTAATGTGGATTCGTGGTGCGAAAGCAATGCCTAGAGTGCGTTCGCATCAAATACCCGAACGCGGGTATCTAAACAACGGGACAAGAGGTGAATGGGCGCAGGGAGGGGAGCGCGCGCGCTCGCCTCAGCAACGGTCGGACGGGGTTGGGAAATAGAAAACCCCCCGAGCACGGTGAAACTCACCGGCTCAGGGTTAAGGAAGCCAGCCAAGTGATAGGCAGAAAACACTAAGCTATGAGGGGACTACGGTAGTTGAAAAAATTCAATAACCCTCAAAAATTTAACCATCAAGAGCAATAACACATAATATTAAAACAAGCGATTTAAAGGAGTAGTATAGTAAAACAATTTAAAGAAGTAGTATTAAATAAATAAATAAATAAATAGCAATATAAACAGCAATATAAAATGTAAAATGACGATCCCACAGTTAAGAAACCATGGGATCTGATGTTACTTAACTGAGGGAGCAGCAAAGAAAGAGAAATTGGATTGGTTCACAGAGCCTATTATGCTGGAGAGTGGAATCCGATTGGCTGTTCCTGTTGCTAGGATACTCCTCTCAGACTGTTTATTGTTAACTTTGATTACGTTTAAAAAAAAAAAAAAAATTCTTTGCTGCTGAGGGAAAATAAAGAAAGAGTGCAGCATAATAGGAGCCTCCGTGTCTTAATAAAATCCAACCCGGACCATTAAACTCTCAGATCATCTTGTACCATCATGAAGTTTCGGTTCATGTTTGGGGGATTGGAGAACTACACTCTGGGGATTGCTATAATCACTGTACCCCCCTGAGTATAATCACTAAGCTCTTGTAAGAGCTGATCCTGCTTGACTCTCTGGAGCGAGAGAGGTTCACCCACTGGAACCTGGAGCCTTGTCGTAGGTCCAGGGTGGGTAGGAGACGGCGAGACCCCAACCCAGCTGCGGGGTTTGCAGTGGTTATGGTGCTCCAACGCAATGCTTATGGTACTCGTCAGTAGTAGGAAGACGGAATTGACGGAGGTACCCGGTCGGGGTGCAGTCGGTCCGTCACATTAATTATAGTGGTTAAATTGATTGCTTTGGTTGAAATATCAAATCACATTGAAGTCACTACTTTTGGAGAGATGGAAACTAGGGTAATATTCCATTTTTATTACTAGAAAACACATACATTTAGTTTTCAGACTGTGTGTATAGGATTTCGTAGTGTCTGGAGACAGCATATCATACCTACGATGTCCCAGCCAAATCAATAATCTCACTGCTGCTTTTCTAACAATAGGATACCATTCTTCACTATAATATTATATTCCCACTGGCATCACACTCTTATCCTCTTTGTTTATTAAATCCAAAGACACTAAAATGGCAGAGCCTTAACACTGATAAGAAGCTGAAATTGAAAATGGCTAAAAGCACATTTGTTTGAAGTGTCTTTAACTAAGTCCACTGTTACACTTCACTGTCTAGTTATTTTCCAGGTAAAGAAGTAGATGTAAGAAATGATGGATTTCTAGAGTGTGCAGAATCTAAAGCTCTGAAAGATTGATTACTACTGTCTTAGGTTTAAGAAACAAACATTTCATATCATTTGATGTATTAAAGGAAGGCTGTAACCTCAAAAGACCGTCTACACGTATAAGCTGAATTATTTTACCTTCAGCTATTAATTTATTAACATGATTGACAATATGCATGTTTGTGTATGTCATTTATTATACATAGTATATATCCATCACTTTGGAGCATATACCATTTGTGACATTTGGTCAATGTCTTTATTTTTCAAACTAAAGACACACTAAACTCAGACACACATAGAGGAGGAAGTGGAGTCTGGAAGCAGTGTGCGTGTGCTAGATTGCAGGTAGTTTTAATATAACCACAAAGGACATATGCACCATTAATAAAGAATTGCTGATAGCATATTCCTTTGGTAAAACTTGAGAAGTATGCAGGGGGTGGTGTGTGTATTGCATCACAAAATATGTATTGGAAGAAATAACAAGTCTAATATTATCACCATTTAGGTTGGGGCAGAAACCCTTAAAGGGTACCTGTCGTGTCATTTATAACTCAGACTCTCTTTAAAGAGTACACAATTCTACCTATATATTCGACTAGCAGATTTAAAAAACCTAAACCTCCTTTTCCAATCAATTCTTGTCTAAATTAGTTTTTTTAGATGTGATGTGGATATCTGCAATAGGTGGTATACTTGACATACTGTGTGTACATTGTGGGTGGAAATTATTTTGATTTATATGATAGATTTGAGGGATTCCCTGCTCTGTTGCGCTTGTCTATGTTTGTGGAAATTTTCCCGAACATAGACCTCACTTACTAACCAATTCGTTTTACGACCGGTTCGTAGGTGAGGAGTAGCTGTACAGTAAGAGGGATAGTGAAAGATTAAGTTTAATAGTCAGCTTAGACTATGCATAAGGTTATAGCTATTTTAAGCATAAGGTAAGGGGTGTGGTTGGTAGAGAATTTGGGGGTATTGGTATAGAGTTAATGCTAACTACCAAAAATTAATTTAGATAGGTGTACTTAAAGAGAAACACTTAAAGTAAGATAGAACAAACAGCACACATTTTTGGTTTTGTTTTGGTGTAATAATAAGTCCCTCTTTCTTTCATAAAGTGTAAGAATGACTTTTCAATGTTTTCAATCTATATCCATGTAGTGCAAGCATGTCAAACTCGCAGGCCGCATTCGGACCACAATGGACATATTTGCAGCCCAGCGAACCGCACCCAACACCGCGTCACGTCACATTCCGACATGACATCGACATGCTCCACCTTCACAGGGTTTTAAGAATTAGCGGGAGGATCAGATTGGCACAGGGCACAGACGGCGCCATTTGGGGTATACCAAAGTTCGGACGCTGGAGTCGCATACTGGCAGCAGCAGTGTGAGTGGAGTCTGCTTGTTGGCTAGAGGGGGTACTGGGATTTAGTATATGGGGGGATGTGATTTAGTAGAGGGGGGTGCTGGGATTTAGTAGAGGGGGTGCTGTGGTTTAGTAGAGGGGGATGGTGGGTTTTTTTATACTGTACTTTTCAAAATAAACCTACGTTTCTATAAAATTGTAAGGTTTGGTGGTTTTTTTTGCGGCCCACATAAACTTAGACCTTGTTTATGTGGCCAAGGCTAGACTTTGAGTTCGACATGCTTGATATAGTGGAATTCACAGGTAAAAATAACTAAGTTACATGATATAGAAACAATATTTATGGATCTGTGTCAAGTAACATAACAGTGTGCATCAAATAGGATACTGGGTTTGTTTTAAAAGTCTTAAATGATTACATTATCCCTTTCCCTAACTTTTGTAATTCTTCTTAAAAAGCAAATACTAAATATGCATGCCTTGATCCCCCCCCCAAACCGGAGTTTTAAATTTAAACTCAAAACAGAAAAACGTAAAGCTTAAAACATACCTTGATCCTTCGCCAGAAGAAGATCTCTTTGATCCTTTCCACATCAATACCAGACAAAGGGGGTGTACAAGAGCAGCGGCCAAAAGAAATGCAGAATTCATATAAGGAGGCATGGAAGGTTGGGAGGGGATGCAATTATTAAAAACGGACATTGGGAAGATCATTTAAGGAGGTGTGTGGGGTGGGGACGACTCGTGTAAGAAAAGAGGGAGGGTACATTTAAAAAGGACAATTAAAAGTGCATTTAAGGAAGTGGGGAGGACCAGGAAGAAGGTGAAAATCTTACAGTAAACAATTAGTTGAGCTGTGTGCGTGCAGGCCATATGCACACATCCCAAGAGGCTTCAACTTGCATATGTGCTCACAGCGCTACTTGTATGTAAAGATGCTGACCAGCCACCAGCAAGCAGTAAGTTCTGAAGATGGACACAATTTTTGCACTGAACTCTTATTAGACAGTCTGAGTCCCATGTAAAGTAGTGCAACTAGACACTGACATAAAAGTGAATATTTCTCTGTACAGGCAGAGATTTAAACTGAAACGCCACACATATAGATTGAAGTAGCTCTTTAAGTATTTTTTTTAAGTTGCCTTTACTATATATTTGTTCTGATCAAAGAATAATTGGAAAATATTATTTTCTTTTCATTTAATGCTATTTTAAAGGTTAATAGATAGACACCATTCTTTCTCTTCTCTGATTACTGCACAATGTGCTCTTTCAATCTGCGTAATTCAATTAGATTATTAAATCAGATTACGAAGGTCTCATGTTAATACATAAGTATCAACCTGTTCTGTACAACAGGAGACTTCAAAATATTAAATTAACCCCTCTGAGATTAGAATACATTCACTAGTTCATGGGCAAGAGATATGTGACATTGTAAAGCTTCCATTTTAAGCAGTAAAAACCTCCACATTTAGAATTCATTCCAGATAAAATCGTCTGCTGCATCCCTCTATTAGGTTGATTCAGTCTGAAATATTTTCACTCTTTGAAGTCAGAATGTAATCAGTTTTGAAAGCACATTCCCATTCACTGCATAGACCAGGCACAAAACATGCCTTTAGCAAATGAACTTATCATTCCTTATAGTAAGAGTCTGAATAAACAGATCTCCTCTGCAATTTGAAAAGGATTACTGGTTAAATTAAGACAACAGCAAAAGTTAAGCTGTAGCATTCAAAATAAACATCAAGACTCGTAGCTAGTAGCATGGTTAAATAAATAAATTGCTGCACTTTCACGATCACAACTCCCATCATGCATTATTAGTCAGTGGCAAAGGATCTGTCATTAGCAAATGGAATGTTTGGAATCCAATCCTTGACGGTACAATTCTGGCACCTATACATATATAATGTATGCTTTGTCCCCCACCATTGCAGCCCATCACTGCATGTTGCCAGGGGAGTCTTTAACACGGGGCAAACGGGGCAGCCAACCCGGGCCCCGTTACTCCTGGGAGGCCCAGTTACTTCTGGGGAAATACTTCCATCTCAAGTTCTCTGAAGTACAAGGCTAAATAGGATCCTGAGATGAGGCACCTGTTACAGGGCGGGGTGCAAAACCAAGGAGCTGGCTAGAGGAGCTATTTTAAACATGATGAGACAATGTATATCTGCTAACAAAAAAATGGAAATGAGACAGCGCTAGATAACTTATAGGCAGCAACCTTAAAAGGGGATCCCTCAGACCCTTTAGAACTGGATATAATAGATATAATGTATATCTGCTGCCTTTAATAACCCATTCGCAGAGCAAATACCATGCACAGGAGGAGCAGTAACAGGTGGTAGGTATTCGGACTAGTAACATCTCCTGTACGGATACCACCAAAAATGACTGCAGACGTATGGTTACAATAAAACTACTTAAAAACAACAAACCTAAGGGTGGGTATCCTTATCCTTAATATAGAGCTAAGTGATGTAACACTGATAAAAGCATACCAGTCTGTTTTTATAGAGATATCCCAGTCTATTGTGTGTGCTGTGATTTTGTAGTAGAAATAGAATAGTAGAAGAGTAAGCATTGCTCAAATATTACGTTTTAGGTCACAAAGGCTCACAGAATGGGTCAGCCATATGTAAATATGATCTTCCACTCATTACAAAATTCCTAACTACCTCTGGAAACAACAGCACAAGAAATTTACATTGGATGTTTTATGAAATGCCTAAGCAAACATGCCTGCAATCACCATCTGACTGCATATTACTAAATAATGCCCAACCTCATTATAACTCTCATGGCTGAATGGAAGCTAATTTCTGTAGATACGTTCCAACATCAATTGGAAAGCATTCTTCGAAGAGAGGAGAATTTTTGGGCTATCTCCATATTGAAACCTATTTTTTTCTCTTTTTTTTTGCAATATACTGCTTGGCAAGAAGTCATTCGTATTCTGAAGTAAGGCTTTTTCAGTAAAATGTACATGTATAAAAATATAGCAAAATATATAAAATATATACTTAGAACATAACAAAATACAGTCTTTCCCACTTAAGTAACCTAAAGGCATTATGTTCATAGGCATTATTGTCCTATGAACATATTTTTTTTAAACAATGGATTAAAAAACTGGATATCCAATAGACTACAATAATGGTATCTAGTGTTAAAGCCAGATCACTATGGTGTTACCAAGGTTAACTTTTTTTTGTAAATTAAAATTAATTTTTTTTTGCAAACAATAAGTAGGTACGAGAAAGGGACATGCAGGTCCTTAATTATGGTTATGATAAGTAAAAATAAAAAAGCGATTTTGTTAGAGACGCATGGATAAAATAAGGTGGATAAATAGGAATGTGGACACACAGGTCCTACAAGATATATCAAAGCCATTTAAAGAAAACATAAATTAACACACCTGTTAAATCGGTTAAACCATATATGAATAGGTAATTTCCTGGAGTCCTGAAAGGGCAGATGTAAAGCATAAATGTATATGCATCATTCAACCAAAAATTATCAAATGTTACAAAGCTGAGGAATAAGCATCATCAGCTCCCTCTTGGAAAGGTGAATTTAGTGAACAGCAAAAAGTTTAGGGATCACACAAACCCCATCCCAGGGAGCCAATATTATTCAATGTCATAACACATTTAAAAAACATTAAAGAGCAATGCCCCAAAACATTGGGGTTGGGGGGCACTGCTGACCGGTGGCCTGAGGCCCCATCCCATGGCAACCCAGCTCACTAAATCTTACCTCTGTCCTCACCCGTGTCTCATGTTGGGCAAAATTATTTTGATAATAATTTTGAATTTAGGTCAAATTGTACCTGTTATTGCTTTCCAATTTCATAATTAGCAAAATCTGCTCCATGTGCACCTTATAAGAACAGGGGACGTCATATTTATTTAGCAATTTTCATTCTAGGTTTCCTGGATACTGTGAATAAATAAGTTATTTAATCCATTTTGTGGTAGAGTCTTTAGGAATAGAATGTTATGACAATCTAGTCTGTCATTGGTTCTTATCAGGTTAAACTGAGCAAAGTTCAAAGATTGAAGACATTTAGACAAATGTCAATATATCACGTAAAAATCATAACTGATAAATCAGAAAGAAAGAGTCAAATGGCTCTCAGCTGAGCTGGAAAACAATGCAAAAGTAATGAACCATCAGAAGGGCTAGTTTTATAAAGAAAAATACTGTGCTTCATCGGAAGGTGTGAAAACATCTAAATTATGCAATAGGAAAATATCATAACTGACTGAGTCAGACTCACATGTATAAAATATAAAATGTGCAGTACTCATTGACTTACACCTAGAATGTAAAACAGAATGGGTGTTATATATTCATGTTCATCCTCTGAATGTACCTGCAATGTTTAGCCTTGTATGGGATAGGGATGCGCATGGGGAAAATATTCGGTTCGGCATTCTGGAAATTTGGGACTTGGGTAATTCGGAACTTCGGGACCTTGGCACTTCGGTTTGGTTCGGCACTTCGACACTAAGGCACTTCAACACTTCGGAATTTCTGCAACTTCGAAACTTCGGCACTTCGGAATTTCGGAACTTTGGTATTTTGGAATTTTGGGACTTCGGCACTTCAGGACTTCTCTTGCAGCCACTTAGTAGATAACTCCCTAATTCCCACAGTATTAGGGAGTTATCTACCAAAAGGCTGAAAGACCTAAATTGGTCTTTCAGCCAAATTTACTAATACTAATACCATCCTTTGGGGAATTATTCCCTGTGCCCCTCTCTCTTGAGCTTTACTCTGTTGCTCTTATTTCCATTTTCCTTTATTCTCTCCTTATGTATTGCCTTTTGGCTCTCTCCCCCTTCTCCCTGTCTGTTTGGCGCCCTTTTGCACCTGTTTTCCTCACTTCTGTTTAGCTGATTTTGTATATGAGTCAAGCCCTTTCGGCTAAACTCATCACAAATCTATGCCGTTCGTTAGTTTGACCGGCATAAAGTACCGTCCGGTTTGCCGCGTTCAACTATTTTGCCACGAAATGGTTTTGTTAGACTGTTTTTCCAATATTTTTACCATTCATTTGTTTGTTCCCACAAATTCAACCTGTTTCGCAAAATGTTCAGTTCACGAATTGGACGCATTGATGGGATTTTTTGCCGCGAATCTCGCAAGACTGGCGGCAGCCATTTTCTGACCTCCCGTCCTTTTGGCTCTGTGCCTCTACCTCGTATCTCTTCCTGTCTTCTGGTCTGGGCCATGGTGAGCTCTCCTATCTCTCCCTCTCTGGTGCATCTAGTCTGGGGTGATTAACTCATACTAACCTGTACTGTTTTATTTGTTTAGACTGTTGATTCAGGGTCTAATATTTTAGTTGGTGGATCTGACAGCATACAAATGCCCAAGTCTAAAGTGCCTGCCTGCCCCCTTTCCCCTAGTGAGATGGACATGCTTTAGGGCTTGGGGAACCCCTCTTCCATTTCTAACTCCCCTTCATCTGTGGTTGACCCTATGTCTCTACCTAATGAGGCTCAGTTCCTGGCACTACAGCGCTTAGTCACTGACGCCATTGTGGCAGCTATGGGCTCTCTGTCCTCTGCCCTCTCCCAGACCATCTCCCAGGCTTTACTTATGTGCCCACTGGCCACAGAAAGTTCGGCCACACCAACATGCATAACGTGTCCTAGCTTGGACCTTTCAGGGGACGCACCTAAAAAGGCTACCACCAAATCCAGGCACTTAAATCCCTCTATATATGTCTACACAATACTTGTGCCATACAATACAGCTCCACCAGTGAAAGTAAAAAACACAGAAGGGATAAAAAAAATAGTAAAATTACCCTTTGCTTCCTTCAATGTAGATAAATATAAGAGTCCTCTAAATCTTCTTAAAATGTATACACACAAGAATATCTACAACAAGAAAAAACTAAAATAGTGTAATAAGGTCAGGTGGGTACTTAAGGGCTATTCAATATTGCACTCACAGAAAAATGAATGATTTTTTAAGCTGAGGGGCCTTAAGCTCCCTCAGTATGGTATTTCTTTCCTCTTCTTCTTACGCCAAATCCAAAGCATGCATAGGGAGAGAGAAGAATAGACACATAGAGTAGATCGTTTTATATCCAAAATTAACAATTTATTGAATCTACTTACAAGATAGTTAAAATAATAGGCATATCACCATAACCAGTGAGTCCTCTTCCAGGACAGGATCCTCAGAAGGTCAGGAACAGCAGCATACAAATCTCACCGAGGCGGGCAAGGACACTCAGGGCCTATTGTTTGAGGACTCCTTTATAAAGCCTGGGGCACTTTGTGGGAGCTTTTACAGCCCTGGATCATCCATGTCTATGGTGGTTTCGGGGGCGCGTCTGGAAGATGAGGATGGCGGACTGGTCCCGCGAGTCCACTTTTCGTGAATTTTATTTTTGACCAGCCCCTCACTTTTTTTCTTAGGTAATTGGTCAGCTTTAAACATGCAATATGAACCTCCATATCTTGACATAAAATTGCATGATTTTGCTATTTCATGATGAAAAGTCAGGATTTTATGAAAGACACGGAGGCGAGTATTGTCCCACCCTTCTACGTTTATCTCACTTGATTCTCCCTCACTGTTGACTTTCTCTCTCATATAAGGATTCCAGGGTGTGGTAGGTATTTGTGGTGTGCATTGTGTTTATTTAACCATTTATGATCACATGTGACCAGGCTAAGTTTTATGTTTTGTCATGTGGTTTCTTGCTATGTGGGTACTGTGTTCTTCCAACTATCAATATGATGTTTCTTGGCATGCACACCGATTTAACCGATGGGCTCCTGTTTTTTGTGTTTTCACAGGTTGATTCTGTGCTGCTTGGGGGTCCTCACTGTTTCCTGAAAGGCTCCAACTCGTTTGCTGGATGTCTACGGATTGATCCTCTATGTTGCTGACTTCTAATTCTGTGATGGATTGGTCCCAGTTTGTTTATTTGTTCCTGGTTACATTCCGGCTGGATTTCAGGACGGTTGTTCTGTTGTGGTTGGACTGATTCATCGGTTCCTGTTTAATGTTTGTTATTGTGTCGCATCTCCAAAGAAAGAGGAAATATGTGGGGAGGTGCTGACTATTATACCGGGACTTGGTGTGGGAGTGGCTTATCACTTTGGATACCATTTTTTTCTTACTGTTTGTATTCTTTGCTGCTATTGGTGGACAGTAAAGAAAGGGTTAAGCAATACTCGCCTCCATGTCTTTCATAAAATCATGACTTTTTGTCATGAAATAGCAAAAGCATTTAATTATCTCACTAAGAACAACTTATTTTCTAAATCATCATAAGAATTTGGTTCTATGACTGCAGGTTAATGCATGCTCAGTTACAGTCTTTATGGATAAATTTGCGATGCTTGCATGATATGTCATTGGTACTTGAGTTAAAAGTTTCTTGTTTTATATTGAATTTTGTTATTTTCTTACATACAGTTTGCAAAGGACAACTAAAATAATATTGGGATGTTAAATAGTTAAGTAGTTAAGTAGTTATTCTGCTGCTACAGATTCTACATGCTGGACATGAGCTTTGACAGTCAAGCTTGGTGATATGTGTTTCATTCTGTAGAGACATAAATTAAATTAAATGAAAAGTCAACTCTTCCAGTTTCTCTTTGAAATATTAAGATGCCTTATCAAATAAACTGTCTAATGGGAAATTGATGCCAACCCAGAGCAATTGTTCATGGTGAGAAGGTTTTGGATTGAGGTATGTTAGGAAAAACATACAGAACTTATTACTTTATTATTGCTAGCGATACATACACCAGATCAGGTCACCATTGTTACTGGTTTACAATATTGGTCTAATCAATAGTAAATTAACCTCTTGAGTCCTGAGTAAAAGCCAATTAAAGATACTGTTCCACTAAAAGAATAAATGTCTCCCCTTATCTTTGTTTAAAGGAACACTATAGGGTCAGGAACACAAGCATGTATTCCTGACCCTATACTATTAAAAACACCATCTAGCCCCCCCTGGGCCCCTGTTGTCCTCCCTAAATATAGTATAATCTTACCTTTACTCCAGTCTGCTGCTGCTGACTCTGCCCCTGATCTGCCTCCTTGGTTGACATCACAGAAGTGCAGCTCAAAACCAATCACAATGCTTTCCCATAGGATTGGCTAAGACTGTCAAGGAGGCAGATCAGGGGCAGAGCCAGCACACGTCAAACACAGCCCTGGTCAATCAGCATCTTCTCATAGAGATGCATTGAATCAATGCATCTCTATGAGAAAAGTTCAGTGTCTCTATGCAGAAGGTGGCGACAATGAATGTCAGTGCTGAACACTCTGCAGCACTGCCCGAGGAAGCACCTCTAGTAGCCATCTGAGGAGTGGCCATTTGAGTTGAAAAAAATAAAAACAGTGTTTACTGCAAGAAGCCTGAAAGGAATGAGTATTCTCACCAGAACAAATACAATAAACTGTAGTTGTTTTGGTGACTATAGTGTCCCTTTAACTACAGTTGGTCATAACAAAGAGTCATGTTTTATGTGTGGCATGATTTTTCAATAAAATCAGGTTAATCAGATACACTAAGAATTAGATATTTATGAATGGTTTTACACTTACCACATTCAATCAAGTCATATTACTATACTGATGCACATTTAAAGGTATCACAGGTGTGACGGTTTGAAAAAAAAAAAACTCTGATATCTTGTTCAAATAAGACAGACAGGAAACCTTTTAAAGTTCACCTCATTTGATTCAGTATTGGTGCCCTCATGTCCAGTTTGCTGGCTCAGTGGTCAGGTCACCACATATTTAAATTAAACAGCAACACAATTTTTTGCTCCAACTGGAAAAAAATTACATAACTGCAGTACTTAAAATATCAATCCTTTATTAGAAAATGTAAAATAGTAAAAAACAACCTACAGTGAAAAAAAGTTAGAATTTGTCCTAACAACATAATCTACAGCTTGCTGCATACATTGTACAAATCATGTAATTAAACCCTGGTCAAGCACAATGCTCCCTCCCTTTCCAGTAATAATTTTTTTCTAAAACTTGGTTTTTATTTCAGAGCCATCAGGCTTTTAAAGCAGCTCTGTCACTAAAAATTTATTTCTGCATATTTTATAAAGATAAAATCATTAGGAAAAATGCATTCGGATTTAATATTTTTGGATAAGCTTTTCAAAATATTTTATATTTTTGAATAAACATTTAAAATGTTTTTTCTTCATATTTTACAAAATATTCAGTTTTTAAGTTTGAATATGTTTAAAAATATATTGCGGATTAAAAAAAATATCAAAATATTAACCCCTTAAGGACTGAGCCAAATGTACACGTTGTAAACGAAACAAAATGTAAACAAAACCTGGCATTTGCGCTACATGTCTGTCCAACCTCTTTCATATTAAATGCACCCACCCTTATTATATATAATTTTATTCAGGGGAAACAAGGCTTTCATTTAATATCAAATATTTAGCTATGAAACATAATTTAATATGGGAGAAAATAAGAATTAAAAAAAAAAAAAAATTAGTTCTACATGACATTTTAACTGTCAATGTCATAATACTGTTTGCTTTTACTGCAGTAAAATACACATATTTGTATTCAGCAAAGTCTCACATGTAAAACAATACCCCCTATGTACAGGTTTTATGGCGTTTTGGGAAGTTACAGGGTCAAATATAGCACATTACATTTGAAATTGAAATTCGCCAGATTGGTTACGTTGCCTTTGGGACTTTATAGTAGCCCAGGAATGAAATTTACACCCATAATGGCATGCCATTTGCAATAGTAGACAACCCAAGGTATTGCAAATGGGGTATGTCCAGTCTTTTTTAGTAGCCATTTGGTCACAAACACTGGCCAAAGTTAGCGTTAGTATTTGCTTGTGTGTGAAAAATGCAAAAAACCCCAATTTTGGCCAGGGTTTTGTGACTAAGTGGCTACTAAAAAAGACTGGACATACCCCGTTTGCAATACCTTGGGTTGTCAACTATAACAAATGGTATGCCATCATAGTGGTAATTTTCATTCTTGGACTACCATAGGGTCTCAAAGGCAAAGTAACCAATCTGGCGAATTTTAATGTGAAAAAAATGAAACATAAGCCTTATATTTGATGCTGTAACTTTTGAAAACACCATAAAACCTGTACATGAGGGGTACTGTTATACTCGGGAGACTTCACTGAACACAAATATTTGTGTTTCAAAGCAGTAAAAAGTATCGCAGCAATAATATCATCCGTGTAAGTGCTGTTTGTGCGTGAAAAATTCAAAAAAGTCACTTTTACTGGCGATATCATCGTTGTAATACATTTAACTGTTTTGAAACACTAATATTTGTGTTCAGCGAAGTCTCCTGAGTAGACCAGTACCCCCCATGTACAGGTTTTATGATGTCTTGGAAAGTTATAGGGTTAAATATAGTGCTAGCAAATTAAATTCCCTTTACTTTGGCATGGGTTGTCAGGCAGGTCCCGCTAATTGTAATTAATTAAGATACTTAATTATGTAAAAATATTACATAAATATATATGTAGAATTAATATATGTATATATTGTAGCGGAGATGCAATATTCCTAAGGTTATCTCCGCTTATAATCCAAGTGAGGCTCAGGAACAAGTAAATAATAAATCCATAGGCAAAGTTTCCAGCAGGTAAAACAACAGCAATATCCCCACAGCAATCCCAATAACTGGACGACACACAGTTTCAGGAGCAG
Organism: Pelobates cultripes; assembly: GCA_933207985.1. Classification (NCBI taxonomy): domain Eukaryota; kingdom Metazoa; phylum Chordata; class Amphibia; order Anura; family Pelobatidae; genus Pelobates; species Pelobates cultripes. Next base: position 213,987,471 of record OW240916.1, on the reverse strand, counting down.
AACTGAAAGCTTTTAATCCACAGTCTCCTTATAAAGCATGCTCCCATGCAAGGGAGGGATTTACAGTAATTATCACAGTAGCCAATCCTGTCCTGGTAACCTCCCACACATCTCCTCCCCTCAGCCAGCATCATAATCCCCTTATCCAGTACAGTAATTCCCCCCGTTTCTGGATGTACCCCTAAACGTAGGGGTACCTCTTTAAATCCTACATCCCCGGATACCCCTGATCTGGGGGAACAACATATCCAAAAATTAACCAGATCAGACCAGGGGTTCGGGAAATGTATGGAGGGAATAAAATGACCGACCGCACTAACTGAGATAGCCGAATACGGTTCCATGCGAATGGGCCCTGCGGTCGGTCCTGGCATAAGGGAACAAAATACACGAAAGCCTCTAGCTATAGAGGCTAGGGAGGGTTCGCCTGAATCCCCTCGTTCGGTATTTTCTATCTACCGAACGAGGGGCCGTTCGGTAGTTTGGAACCGAACGGACCAGGTTTGTGGAGGTCTCAGCGGTGTTCGCCTACTCGAGTGTCCGATTTTAGTTCCAGACACTCGACGGCAAAACACCGCTGTTCGGGAGTTTTAAAATGGCCGCCGCCACGTGTTCGTTTGTCGAATGGCGGCCACCCCCGAGAACAAAGGACGGCTACTTCCTAGTCAATTACCCGTTCGCAACAATGTTGCAACGGGTAATTGAGGACACACTTTACACAGGGGAGGTCTGGTTGTTCGGTATTTTCATTCGAATAAACTAAGGGAATGAAACTACCGAACAATCAGAAGAATACAAGGCTTTTAAAACACATAGAAAACTAGCAGATCACACGAATGCAATTATTTCAAAGACATTTGCAGGACAGCCCAGTGCCATCCGCTACATATATATACGTATGTGAATATATATGTATATATATATAATTTTTTTTAAATATTTTTATTTATATATAGGTATATATATAGTGATATATACGTATATATTTATGTATATAGATATATATATTATTTCGTTCTAAGTGTATTTTGATATAAATATATATATATATTAATATCACAATACAGTTAGAACGAAATAACACACATCTATATATTTTTAATAATTTATTTTAATTATTTTTTTAATTTTATTTTTTTACGTATTTACATATTTAATTTTTTTATATTACCGTATATATGAATATATATAACAATAATTATATATATATTTAATCAGTATCAGTCTACGTGTAATTTGATATTAATATATATATATAATTATATATATATATATAAATAGTAAAATACACCTATACAGTGTACGTGTGTGTATGTATATGTGTATATATATATACTTAGATCATATATATATATATATATATATTTATATATATATATATATATATATGATCTAAGTATATATTATTATTTTTTACACTTTTAACATTTATTTATTTCATTTTATTTTCAGCCAGCAGGGGGACCACCTGTCATTACAGGCAGCCCCCTGCTGGCAATGCAGGAGGCAGCTATCCCGGCCATGTGATTGTGAGGTCCTCACAAGGACCTCACTCTCACATGGCCGGGGGGGACCGGAGGAGGAGGACCTGCCGCGGGGGTGCTCCCTGGGAGTCCCCCGCACCACGTTCGCCGGCGTGGGACCGCCGCCGACCGGGTAAGTAAGGAAAGACCGGAGGGCGTACTATTAAGCTCGGTGGCGTTTAGAGCCGCCTAAAATAGGGCGTAATAGTACGCCCTCCGGTCTTAAGGGGTTAAATAATTTTTGGGGCGTGTCCTGGATCCCCACGAGACCAGTCGCATGTGCTAGAGGCTCCGTACTGCGAAGGCCTTAAACTGAGCAATTAAAGTCCACACAGAATCAAAACTCCCATCAAACCAAAGAGGAACATGGAGAAGTTGGATAAGTCCCATTTCTTCACCCCAAAAATGGGACAAGGCAAGATGTGTCCCATATCGGAAGAAATCCAAGATGACGCCAATTAGCTTTCAGAGGACCTGCTGTTCACTGCTGCCACAGAACCCCAGCTCACATGCTGGATAATATGTCTAAAAAAATTCTACAGACATTGCACGCCTTAATCGGAGAGCAGAAAAGAGACCTCCGTGAGTTAGGTGACAGAACCTCACATATCGAGGATAAAATGGCAGACCAAGCAGTAGCACACGATGAATTGGTGAGCAGAGTGGAACACTTAGTTGAAAGAGTAAACTCCCAAGACGTAAAAGTGGCTGGTATGGAGGATCACGCATGGCAAAATAACCTCAAGATCAGAGGGGTGGTTGAGTCTGTGGGCTTGAACAACCTGACGGCATATGTCACGGCCTTCTTCAGATTCCTGACTTTAGACCTTCCGGTGGACTCCTTATTGTTCGACAGGATCCATAGAACTGTGAGGCCTAAGATCTTGCCACCTGATACGCCCAGGGACATCCTAGTGCGATTGCACTATATTTATTTAATATAGTCACGCTAGTGCCAAATGTTTTATCAATCCGATCTGTTGATCACTATATCCTTGATTTGTAATCTGTTGATATGAAACACTATGTGAAGGCACACAGGAAATATAGTTAATATAAGAGGAGGGAGAGAAATATGTTCTGGGATTAAAGGACAGTGACATCAAACACAGACTCCCAAACCAAAACAAACAAAAAAAAAATAATAATAAATAAATGTATATATATATATATATATATATATACACACACAAAAAAAAAAGATAAAGGTTTTTACTATTAGGTGACACTAGCAGTAAGGTTTAGCCAATAAACTACTTTAATGAGTCGACAGATTTTGTACCCATCCCGGCCCACATCCCCTTGGTTGACGGGGAACACTAGCCACACATGGGCTCCTTCACTTTATTTCTATCCTGTGAGGCATCCAAATAGGGAGTCCCACCAGGACGTAAAGCCATTGGCTTCAACCCCCGCGGCACGGTGATGCAGTGCCAAGCCAATATTCTGGACGTTTCTTATTATGTAAATAGTTTCTTTTTCATTTGTTTCTGTTTTTCAGCTAGATATACATGTTGTTTTATTGCTATGCCTTTCTCATATATTCCTTTATATGTACAAGGCCGTATGGACGGCCTTTACTTATCCAATACACTAGGCTCAACTGGGTTCAAATGGTAGGTTCTGTTAAGCTCTCATACTCTACTAGAAATACACAATAGAAGGGAAAAGGGCGGTATACACAAAATACTACAACTGGTGCAGCTTAAAAACACAGTCACTTATTACACCAAATGAAAGATATAGTGAACAGAAAAATAAAAAAAGGTTAAAGCGCACAAACAGTGGAATATTTTACCTTTAAAATCTTGTATAGGTCCTATTTTCAGCAACAGACAGTAACTGTGGACCCTACATATAATATATACAAGAAAACAACATAGTGTATACTGTTGAAACCTATTTACAATATGTGGAGAATAAAAAAGGTTCACTCGCACTTTCCAGAGCCACATAAGTTAGTCTCTGGACTGTAAAGGTATTTCATCCACCAAGGGATACACTGGATCTGATCCCCCTCTTAGATGCTACTAATACGTTTTTCTTAGCAGGAACTCAGGAACCAGGTAAGGTGAAGTGTTAAAATAAACATTTATTTGGTATAAAATAATAAAAGCAGAAATGGCTCCCACAGCAGCTAGCACAACGCGTTTTGACCCTCCAGGGTCTTTTTCAAGTGCAGTATATCCTTACATTTGCTGACCCACCTATATATGCCTCCAGTTTACCATATTGGAGACAGGTGTAGCAGCAGGAAATGGTAACTGAATGTCCATATTTGGTCATTGCAGAAAGCATCTCACCACCACTAAGATGGTGGTGCTTCCTGTTTTGACATAGATCATTATACCCCAAAACCTACTCTCATATATCTATGCCATACTTAACAACCCCACGACACATTCCCTAGACAAATACACATTAGATTGGCAGACAGACATGGATGAACAATGGAAACAGGCCTTTATGGCACACAAAGATAGAGCTAAGTGTACGTCATACCTGGAACTCATGCGTAAGATCCAGTACAGGTAATGCATGGTGCCAGCAAGGTTGGCAAGCATACCCCGGGGTATCAAATAAATGCTGGTGTTGCACCCATGACAAGGGTACGATGTACCATATATGGTGGACATGCCCACAAATTCAACAGTATTGGCAGATGGTGGAAAGGGAGATTTGGACAGCCCTACACTTAAATGGTGCAGCCTACTCTTTCTGACACTAGAATCGTATCCAAGGTCTCAAGCTTACTTACTGTAACACATATTGTTAGCAGCAAATCTGATGATCGCCAGAGCTTGGAAACAAGCAGTCACACCGAGGTGGGACGACCTAGCCTGCCAAATCTCTATGAACCTTGATTATGAAATGTGACTCAACAAACACTTTCATCTAGGGAAACATATGGTAGAGGCTATGACAATATGGGAAAGGCATTTTAAAGATGAAAGGGAGGAGGGGAATGGAGGCAATTGGAACACAGGGTGATCAGGGACCGGGTAGGGGATATTATTCTATAGAAGGTTTGACGGGAGAGGGTTGAATCCCTAATATCACATAACTCACACAATGAAGGGGGGGAATGGGAAAAATAAATCTATCTATATATATATATAATAATAAACAAATGTATACAGCTAACGACATATCACTGTGGGTCCCAGCGCTCAGACGACCTTGAGGTTTCCCTGCAGAGGGAACCCTCATAGAGAGAACAACTACTTACTGAGCGACCAGAATTGGGAAGTCATAAGGAGGCCAACCACACACTTCTGGTGGGATTGGTATAGGGCTTAAAGGTGCACATATAAACCTAGACGTTAGACATTCCAAGAAAAACAGGAAGCTATATATGAGAGTTAGCCACATTGTACATAGTTATTATCCATAATGTGCACCAAGACGCATTACAGACAGACAGACATTGTTTGGCTGAGTCACAGTAGATTGGTTGCACAAAACTAGCATGGTGAACAGGGTGCAAGTTAAATGGGTGTTGTAGGGTAAAGGTCCAGGTAGCATTCCCTCTACTACACAACTCTCTCAGAGTTGGTTGATAATGGACGTGAACATTCCAGACAGACAAAGAGGTACCACAAACACACAAATAAAACTGGCAAAAGCTAGTGGTTACCCATATCTCCTTTTAAATTACCACCAATACTGACAGGACCAACCTGACAATTACAACCGATTCAGGACGTGCCCCAATATAACCCATAGTCAATGAGACGTTATATCTTACTTACTGAGGTTATACAATAGGGGATTCAGAGTTGGTTGTGCCCAGTATCGTGTTCCCACCAGGAACATGACACCAATTTGAGCACATATGGCAAGAATGTAAAGCATTATATGTATTACAGCTGTATCTGAATTGTGCTGTGGTCCATGGTGGATGTTACTGAGACGTATGATTTATGTTTTTTCTGTTTCCCTTTTTTCCTTTCTGTACCCTATATTTTTCCAAACAAAACAATAAAAATTGTCGAATTGAAAAAAATTAAATATTAAATAATTTTTGAAAGTTTATCCAGAAATATTAAATCATTTTAAAAGCTTATCTGAGAATATTAAATCAAGGTTAAAGTCTATGAGAATTTTTGTAGATAGATTAAGTTTTTCTTATGTTATTGAATCATTTAGAAATATTTTTAAATCAAGGCCCATGTTGGAATTCATCTGAAATTATAACACGGTCAAAATATATCACAATAATAATTAGGAATTGCTTTGTCTTATGGTAACTAACAAGTTGACAAAATATGGAGCTAGGTTAGGGTATACAGTGTCCACTACAGTCCTGAAGAACTCATCTGATCTCTGCTGTAAGGACAGCACCCCAAAAAGCCCTTTTTAGGGCTAGAACATCAGTCTGCTTATTTATTTATTTTTTCTGTGTTAAGTAATTGCAGTTGCCTGCCTGCCAGCTTATGTGTCAGGCTCACAGTGGATACTGTGCCCAGTGCCACCACTCACTCACTGGTGTCACATGTAGCGGTACTTACCCTTTCCAGGGGCCGGCCGGGGTCCTCTGTTCGAGCCGCGCGCGGTCCTGCTGCTGCACGAGCCGCGCGCGGCTCAGCCGACCGCGGCTCAGCCGACCGCTGTGACTAGTAGCGGTCACATGTTCCACCTACTCTAAGAGCGCGCCGCGGGTATCGGGCGCGCTCTTAAAGGGACAGTGGGTGCCTAAATTGGAAAAGGCATCCCATTGGTCCCTGTCATGCCACACTCCCCATACACTTACCTTTTGGGGGCGTGGATGTGACAGGGACCAATCAAATTAGATGTTTAGGTATTTATACTCACCTTCTTTCCTTTGTTCCTTGCCCTATCGTGGTTTCTGTATCAGTTCCCTTTAGCGCTTGTTGTGTTCAGTTGTGTTTCTCCGTATTGACCTTGGCTTTGTTTCTGATTACGTTTTCTCTTTATCCTTATCTGTTCTGGTTGTCGGCTTGTTGTTTACTGTGTACCAGACCCCGGCTTGTCCTAGTTTACGCTGTCTCTCTGTGCCCTTGATTTCGGATTGTTCCTGACTCTGTCTCCTCTCATATACGTCGAGTCCGGCCATTCTAAGGTCCGGTAGACGTATCTCTCCTCTGTGTTGTCTTTTGTTTAGCTAAATCCTGCGTGTTGGGGTATATTCTCGTTACATTACGATAGGGCCATGGACCCCGCAGATTTGGCTCAGCAAATGGCTTCTCACGAGGCAAGGTTTGTAGAGCAGGATCACCGTATGGATCAGATAGCACAGGCTCTCCAGACGCTCTTGTCTAGAACCATTCCTGCAACCGCACCTAACCCTCCTACACCTCATCCTCCCGAAGTATCCAATTCAACCAATGCTTCGCCCCATTTAACACCTCCTCCTAGGTATGGAGGGGAAGCCAAGACATGCAGAGGTTTTATTAATCAAATAGAATTCCACCTTGAGATGTATCCTCATTCCTTTCCCACTGATAGGTCTAAAGTGGGGTTTTTGATGCATCAACTTACTGACAAAGCACTAGAGTGGGCAAATCCTATTTGGGAGGCCAATGGACCTATGGTTCATGATTTCAATAGTTTTCTTGCGGCTTTTCGTAGAACTTTTGACACAACAAAGAGGTCAAAGAATGCCGCAAGAGCATTAATGAGGATTAAACAGGGGTCTAGGTCTGTGGTGGATTATGCTATTCAGTTTCGTACCCTTGCCTCACAGGTAGATTGGACCAATAATGGGTTAACTACTGCGTTCATGGAAGGTTTATCTGACACTATATTAGATGAGGTAGCGGCAAGGGAGCTTCCTATCCCATTAGAGGATCTTATTGACTACCTCATTGATATAGATAATAGAATTCGCGACAGGCTCTATACCAAAAACAAGAATAGACGTCTGGTCACATCTATTAACCCTAGAGTTGATAAACCTGAGAGTGTTAAAGTACCCGAGGAGGAACCCATGCAATTAGGGGTTGCCAAACTCTCGGATACTGAAAAACTACTTAGAAGAAGGAATGGACTCTGCCTATACTGTGGTAGGCGAGACCATATGGTAAGGGAATGTCCTTTGCGTCCGGAAAACTCTCGCACCTAAGACCTTATAGGGGACTGGCCTTGGGTGTGATCTCTAAGTCTCCTAAATTGCCTCCTAATCGTTTGCTTCTCCCTGTTTCCCTTCATATGGGGGTGAGTTGTATAGCAGAATGCATATTAGCCTTGGTTGATTCTGGGGCTGCTGAGAACTTTATTGACTCTGAGTTTGTTACGAAAAATAACATTCCCGTCAGAGAAAGGGAGATACCCTTGGCCATTGAGGCCATAGATGGTAGACCATTAAGTTCTCCAATTGTTACTCATGAAACTGTACCATTACACATGTATACAGGGGTTTTACACTTTGAAACCATTCGATTCCAGGTTATCACATCTCCCTCTTCTCACATTGTGTTAGGGTACCCATGGTTACGTACTCACAATCCCATTTTCGATTGGGAGTCAGGGCAAATAAAATCATGGAGCGATGCCTGCCATGAGTCCTGTACTATTGAAGTCACCCCTTTGAATTCTATTAATGTCCCTACAACTCCTCCTTTGTCCACTGTTATACCCTCTCAGTACTTATTTCTCAAAACTGTCTTCGATAAAAGGGAGGCTGACAAATTACCACCTCACAGACCCTACGATTGTGCTATCGATTTATTGCCTGGCACAATACCTCCAAAGGGCAGGGTGTACCCTTTATCTGTTCAAGAAAACCGTGTCATGGAGGAGTATATTAAGGAATCATTAGAAAAGGGGTTTATTAGGAGATCCTCTTCTCCGGCTGGAGCGGGGTTCTTCTTTGTATCAAAGAAAGAAGGTGATTTAAGACCGTGTATCGATTATAGAGGTCTAAATAAAATCACCATCAAAAATGCATATCCTATACCTTTAATCACGGAATTATTTGACAGACTCAAACATGCTACTGTATTCACTAAATTGGATCTTAGAGGTGCATACAATTTAATACGTATTAAGAAAGACCACGAATGGAAAACGGCATTCAACACTAGATCTGGCCATTACGAGTATACTGTTATGCCATTTGGTCTATGCAATGCCCCAGCAGTATTTCAAGAATTTATCAATGACGTTTTAAGAGACTTTATTCACACATTTGTAATTGTGTACTTAGACGACATATTAATATACTCTACAGATTTACACACTCATCACAGGCATGTTACGACAGTTCTGAAGACCCTTCTTGCTAATGGTCTTTATTGTAAACTGGAAAAATGTCTATTTGACCAATCCGAAGTCCAGTTTTTGGGGTATTTAATTTCCGCTAAAGGTTTTCGTATGGATCCCCAGAAGCTTTCTGCTGTCATGGAATGGCCTCTTCCACAAGGTTTGAAAGCCATTCAGCGTTTTCTTGGTTTCTCTAATTATTATAGACGCTTTATTAAAGGTTTTTCCTCTATTGTAGCGCCTATCACCCGTATGACAAGAAAGGGAGGCAATACTCGTGTCTGGTCTCCCGAGGCACTTCAGGCTTTTGAGTTTCTTAAAACCACATTCGCTTCTGCACCTATTTTACAGCACCCTATCCCCACACTGCCCTATATTCTTGAAGTTGATGCTTCTGATATCGGGGTAGGTGCTGTCTTATCCCAAAGAGAGTCGCCTGAAAAGCCATTGCATCCTTGTGGCTTCTTCTCCAAACAAATGTCCAAAGCAGAAAAGAATTATGATGTGGGTAATCGCGAACTCCTTGCTATTATTTTAGCACTGAAAGAATGGAGACATTTGTTAGAAGGAACTAAAGATCCTATTCTCATATTTACGGATCATAAGAACCTATCCTACCTTAGTGAGGCTAAAAGACTGTCTTCTCGGCAGGCTAGGTGGTCACTATTTTTGTCCCATTTCAATTACATTATCACCTATAGGCCAGGTGACCGCAACACTAAAGCAGACGCTCTGTCCAGACAGTTCGAAACTGCTGACAAACAGGAGATTGATGTTACTCCTGTGATTCCCCCAGAAAGGATAATCGCTACCACTGTTTTGTCTATTTCTTCGTCCCTCTTGCAGGCCATACAAGCGAAACAAAACATGGCACCTAGCGAGAGACCTACTGATAAACTATTCGTTGATGTTCCCGAGAGACGGGAGATTCTGTCGTTGTATCATGACACTAAGACTGCTGGACATCCTGGTATTTCCAAAACGGTGTCAGCAGTTTCTCGGTATTTTTGGTGGGATTCCTTACGCAAGGATGTCACTGACTATATAGGTGCTTGTACTACTTGTGCCTGTATGAAATCTTCTCGTAGGGTTCCTTGTGGGCTGTTGCATCCGTTACCTATTCCCGAGAGACCTTGGTCTAACCTGTCCATGGATTTTATTGTTGAATTACCTCCCTCGAATGGTAACACAGTTATCCTAATGATAGTGGATCGGTTTTCCAAGATGGCTCACTTTGTGTCTCTTCACAAGTTGCCCACGTCCAGGGAACTAGCACTTGTTTTCGCCAGAGAGGTGTTTCGATTACACGGCATTCCCGTATCTATTGTATCTGACAGGGGTAGCCAATTTATTTCCAGGTTCTGGAAAGCCTTTTGTTCGGAAATGGGTATTTCTCTCTCATTTTCTTCCGCTTACCACCCCCAGTCTAATGGAGCTGCCGAACGTGCCAATCAATCTCTGGAGCAGTACCTTCGTTGTTTCGTATCCCACCATCAGAACAATTGGTCTGACCTTCTTCCTTGGGCTGAGTTTGCTCGGAATAACGCTACTCATGATTCTTCCGGCAAGAGTCCTTTTTACGTTGTATATGGCCAACATCCTGTTGTTCTTCCGGCTGCTTTCTCCTCACAGGGCATGCCAGTTCTGGATGAACATTTGGCTAATTTGCGTAATACTTGGGAGCAGGTTCAGCGTTCTTTGGTGGATTCCGCTGCTCGCCAGAAGGTGCAGGCTGACAAGCATCGCAGGGCGGCTCCTTCTTATGTTGTGGGGGACAGGGTTCTGCTTTCTACGCGAAACATTCGCCTCCGGGTGCCTTCTATGAAATTGGCTCCCCGCTTTATTGGTCCTTATCGTATTCTGCATAAGGTTAATCCTGTTTCGTATGCCTTGGGTCTCCCTAAGAATCTGCGTATTCCTAATGTCTTTCACACCTCGTTGTTGAAGCCTTTCGTACGCAACCGCTACACCCGACATGCACCTCCTCCCCTCCTGTTTCTGTGGAGGGTCATGAGGAATTTGAAGTTTCTGCAGTTCTTGACTCTCGTTTCCTTAGGGGCCGACTTCAGTACCTAGTGCATTGGAAGGGCTATGGGCCTGAGGAGCATAGTTGGATTTCCGCTGACGCGGTTCACGCTCCTCGTCTTGTGCGCTCTTTCCATTCTCGTTTTCCTGCCAGGCCTGGCCCTCCCCGCCCGGAGGGCGTGTCCTCAGGGGGGGGTAATGTAGCGGTACTTACCCTTTCCAGGGGCCGGCCGGGGTCCTCTGTTCGAGCCGCGCGCGGTCCTGCTGCTGCACGAGCCGCGCGCGGCTCAGCCGACCGCTGTGACTAGTAGCGGTCACATGTTCCACCTACTCTAAGAGCGCGCCGCGGGTATCGGGCACGCTCTTAAAGGGACAGTGGGTGCCTAAATTGGAAAGGCATCCCATTGGTCCCTGTCATGCCACACTCCCCATACACTTACCTTTTGGGGGCGTGGATGTGACAGGGACCAATCAAAGTAGATGTTTAGGTATTTATACTCACCTTCTTTCCTTTGTTCCTTGCCCTATCGTGGTTTCTGTATCAGTTCCCTTTAGCGCTTGTTGTGTTCAGTTGTGTTTCTCCGTATTGACCTTGGCTTTGTTTCTGACTACGTTTTCTCTTTATCCTTATCTGTTCTGGTTGTCGGCTTGTTGTTTACTGTGTACCAGACCCCGGCTTGTCCTAGTTTACGCTGTCTCTCTGTGCCCTTGATTTCGGATTGTTCCTGACTCTGTCTCCTCTCATATACGTCGAGTCCGGCCATTCTAAGGTCCGGTAGACGTATCTCTCCTCTGTGTTGTCTTTTGTTTAACTAAATCCTGCGTGTTGGGGTATATTCTCGTTACACACAATAGCTTGCATTTAAAAAAAATCAAAAAAAAATCACTAAAATAGATTGAATAGCAGTTAGTTGTCTGCCAGCTTCTGTGTGTCAGGCTCACAGTGGATACTGTGCCCAGTGCCACCACCCACTCACTGGTGTCACAATAGCTTGCATTTAAAAAAAAAAAAAAAAATTTCACTATAATAGATTGAATAGCAGTTAGTTGTCTGCCAGCTTCTGTGTGTCAGGCTCACAGTGGATACTGTGCCCAGTGCCACCACTCACTCACTGGTGTCACAATAGCTTGCATTTAAAAACAAAAAACGTTTTTCACTGTTATAGATTGAATAGCAGTTAGTTGTCTCAAAGCGGGTGTGTCAGCCCTACAGCGTGTACTCTGCTAGTTCACAGTGCCACTCTTATCTGGTGTCACAATAGCGTGCATTTAAAAACCAAAATTTTTTTTTCACTGTTATAGATTGAATAGCAGTTAGTTGTCTCAAAGCGGGTGTGTCAGGCTCACAGTGGATACTGTGCCCAGTGCCACCACTCACTCACTGGTGTCACAATAGCGTGCATTTAAAACCAAAAAACTTTTTTCACTGTTATAGATTGAATAGCAGTTAGTTGTCTCAAAGCGGGTGTGTCAGGCTCACAGTGGATACTGTGCCCAGTGCCACCACTCACTCACTGGTGTCACAATAGCTTGCATTTAAAACAAAAAAACTTTTTTCACTGTTATAGATTGAATAGCAGTTAGTTGTCTCAAAGCGGGTGTGTCAGGCTCACAGTGGATTCTGTGCCCAGTGCCACCACTCACTCACTGGTGTCACAATAGCTTGCATTTAAAACCAAAAAACTTTTTTCACTGTTATAGATTGAATAGCAGTTAGTTGTCTCAAAGCGGGTGTGTCAGGCTCACAGTGGATACTGTGCCCAGTGCACCACTCACTCACTGGTGTCACAATAGCTTGCATTTAAAAACAAAAAACTTTTTTCACTGTTATAGATTGAATAGCAGTTAGTTGTCTCAAAGCGGGTGTGTCAGGCTCACAGTGGATACTGTGCCCAGTGCCACCACTCACTCACTGGTGTCACAATAGCTTGCATTTAAAACCAAAAAACTTTTTTCACTGTTATAGATTGAATAGCAGTTAGTTGTCTCAAAGCGGGTGTGTCAGGCTCACAGTGGATACTGTGCCAGTTCACAGTGAGACTCATATCTGGTGTCATAATAGCTTGCATTTAAAAACCCAAAAACTTTTTTCACTGTTATAGATTGAATAGCAGTTAGTTGTCTGCAAGCGTCTGTGTGTCAGGCTCGCAACATATACTGTGTCCACTTGCCCAGTGCCACCACTCACTCACTGGTGTCACAATAGCTTGCATTTAAAAACAAAAACTTTTTTCACTGTTATAGATTGAATAGCAGTTAGTTGTCTCAAAGCGGGTGTGTCAGCCTTACAGCGTGTACTCTGCCAGTTCACAGTGCCACTCTTATCTGGTGTCACAATAGCGTGCATTTAAAAACCCAAAAACTTTTTTCACTGTTATAGATTGAATAGCAGTTAGTTGTCTCAAAGCGGGTGTGTCAGGCTCACAGTGGATACTGTGCCAGTTCACAGTGCCACTCCTATCTGGTGGCACATTAGATTGCACGCGCAGTGCCCCAAATTTGAAGAAGGAGGACCTACCAAGCATCTTTTTCCATCTCCCGGTTCCTAAAATCGATGCCATATACACGTCCCCTGATAGGGGACGTAACAGGGATTAAACTGATAAGAATAGTACTACTTAACACACCACTCCTATCTGTTGGCACATTAGATTGCACACGCAGTGCCCCAAATTTGAAGAAGGAGGACCGACCAAGCATCTTTTTCCATCTCCCGGTTCCTAAAATCAATGCCATATACACGTCCCCTGATAGGGGACGTAACAGGGATTAAACTGATAAGAATAGTACTACTTAACACAACCACTCCTATCTGGTGGCACATTAGATTGCACGCGCAGTGCCCCAAATTTGTTGTGAGGGCCCACACCACCGCCAGGCACTCCTTTTCAATGGCAGTGTATATACTTCCCTGGGCAAAAGTTTCCGGCTTAGATAAGCCCCGGGTTGCTCGCCGTCATCTGCTCCGACTTGGCTCAATATTGCTCCCAATCCATACATAGAAGCGTCTGTATGGACGAGAAAGTGTTTAGTTGGATCAGGAGCAGAAAGTACAGGTGATTTAATGAGCGCCGTCTTGAGCTGTTGGAAGGCCTGTTCACACTCTGGGGCCCATACTACTATCTTGGGGAGGGTTTTACGCGTTCCTATATGGCACTTACTGGGCTTTAGGGTCAGTCCGGCCTCCCTAATCCGGTCTAGTACGGCTCCTATGTGGGTCAGGTGTTCGGGCCAGGAGCAGCTAAAAATGGCTATATCATCCAAGTAGGCGCAGGCATACTCCTGAAACCCATCCAGTAGCCGATCTACCATCCTCTGAAAGTTAGCGGGGCATTCTTCATCCCGAATGGCATGACCTTAAACTGATACAGGCCAAACGAGGTGACAAATGCCGACTTGTGGATGGCGTCCTCAGCTAATGGAATTTGCCAGTACCCCTTGCACAGATCTATTGTGGTGAGGTACTGGCCTCTGGCCATTTTGTCTAGGAGCTCGTCTATCTGGGGCATAGGGTAGGCGTCTGAGGTTGTTTTATCGTTTAGCCTCCGGTAGTCTACACAGAAGCGGGTCGTGCCGTCCCGTTTCGGTACTAGTACTACCGGGGAGGCCCAGGGGCTGTCAGAGTGTTCTATCACCCCTAACTGCATCATTTCCTCAATTTCTTTCTGAATATTTTCTTTAACTGCTTCGGGTATGCGATAGGCGGTTTGGCGAAGGGGGTCTGGTCTAGGGTTTCAACTTTGTGAGTGGTTAACGGACTGTACCCAGGTAGGTTGGAAAACGTGGCCCCTTGTCCTGGATTAGTCTTTGGACCTGGGTTCGCTCCTGGGGGTCTAACCGTTCTCCTAACTGTACTTCTCCCAGGTCTCCGCTCTGGCCCTCTAGGTCTAGGAGATCTGGGAGTGGCAAATTATCATAATCTTCAGTGGCAGGTGCACAGATCGCGGTTACCTCTTCCGTGCGCTCGTGTTATGGCTTGAGCATGTTCACATGGAGCAGGCGCTTGCCTCCCGTGCCTGTGACCGCACCGATCACAAAGGTGGTATCACAAAACTGCTCTTTTGTGGACAGTGTCAATCCATATCTGCCAAGTGACCCTATGTAGGGGGAACAGTCTCTATTCTGCTCTGTGTCAGTGTGTATCATGGTCTCTGAGGACAGGTGTCAATCCATATCTGCCAAGTGACCCTATGTAGGAGGAACAGTCTCTATTCTGCTCTGTGTCAGTGTGTATCATGGTCTCTGAGGACAGGTGTCAATCCATATCTGCCAAGTGACCCTATGTAGGGGGAACAGTCTCTATTCTGCTCTGTGTCAGTGTGTATCATGGTATCTGAGGACAGGTGTCAATCCATATCTGACAAGTTACCCTATGTAGGATGAACAGTCCCTATTCTGCTCTGTGTCATTGTGTATCAGGGATCCTTAGGACAGGTGTCAATCCATATCTGCCAAGTGACCCTATGTAGGGGGAACAGTCTATATTCTGCTCTGTGTCAGTGTGTATCATGGTCTCTGAGTACAGGTGTCAATCCATATCTGCCAAGTGACCCTATGTAGGGGGAACAGTCTCTATTCTGCTCTGTGTCAGTGTGTATCATGGTCTCTGAGGACAGGTGTCAATCCATATCTGCCAAGTGACCCTATGTAGGGGGAACAGTGTCTATTCTGCTCTGTGTCAGTGTGTATCAGGGATCCTGAGGATAGGTGTCAATCCATATCTGCCAAGTGACCCTATGTAGCGGGAACAGTCCCTATTCTGCTCTGTGTCAGTGTGTATTAGGGTCTCTGAGGACAGGTGTCAATCCATATGTCAAGGTGTCAATATGTCATATGTCATATGTCATCCTTTATGGATTAAGACCAGACTCTGCATCAACTGTGTAATTTTCCATGGGAGTTTTGCCATGGATCCCCCTCCGGCATGCCACAGTCCAGGTGTTAGTCCCCTTGAAACAACTTTTCCATCACTATTGTGGCCAAAAAGAGTCCCTGTGTGTTTTAAAATTCGCCTGCCCATTGAAGTCTATGGCGGTTCGCCCGGTTCGCCAGTTCACGAACATTTGCGGAAGTTCGCGTTCGCCATTCGCGAACCAAAAATTTCGGGTTCGCGACATCACTATAGATAAATTACCAGCCAATGGTAGATAAATTACCAGCCATCCATCAGAACAAAAAGCTCTAGATGCCACCGAGTTTGTCCATCTGAGGACCACATGGGAAATATGCAACAAAAACATTCTGTAGTGAACAACTATGCCGGGTTCCCTGTGAAATTCTACAGAATGTTCCACCTCTTGCATTATGGCAGGGGTGTTAACTTCGTCATTCCTCTGCAGTTTTAAAGCCAGGTCACTATATATATAATTAATTGCAATAGAAGTTTATCATCCCGCAGATGACACTCTCTCAGTTTTAAGCAATGTTGTGACTTGCATTCTCTATCTTTTGCTGTATATTGATATAAGAAATGTAGAATATTACCCGTTACTATGACCTTGGATGTAGCAAAGTGAATGTAATCTTGAGAACTGAGGTTGGTCAATCTTTATTGTGCATACCAGGTTGTGCATACATTAGGTTATGGTGTTAAGATTCATGATTATACTCACAATTTCTCTTTCTGACACCTCATGCCACTTTGAGGCACTTCTTAAACCTTAGGAGGGACCTTTCTCTGAACGTCTTTCCACACAGTCCTCATGGCACTCTGAACCCCATTGTGCCTAGATCCCTAACTTCTTCTACCAGCATGACATTATATAATGATCAGGAGCACCGTTCTACTGATGTTCCCAGACACGACCACAGGGCACCAGAAATATTGAATTATGTGATACACAATAAGCTTAACCTTTAACCATCAGCAAAATTTATTTTGCTTTTTATTACAATGTACACGGGCATGGTAAGACAATCCTTACATCACTGCCATTCAAGGTTTAATAGCTAACATAAATACAAAATACAATATTTTACAGAGAAAAAAATGCTCACGTAGTCGCATGCTAGGGCTAATTGACACTTTCGTTACAAGCCCCATGGTAACACAGACGTTAAAATATAAATGCTGACAGTAATATAATATATCGAATATACAGTATGTATCCTGAACCAGCAATTATTTAATTAAGAATGCCGGTTTAGGTAAACATCATAAAAATCCACTTTGGCATTTTTCTATCTCCGAAGAGAGGAGGAAAAAAAAGTTTTGTTTTGCTTTCACATGGAAACCTGTCTCGGAGAATTAGCAGACTTGTCATTTGTGGGCGATGGGACAATCCAGCTCATACAGACCAGATTTGTCATTCAAACTGGGAAATGTGGCATTTCCTATAATAGTACCAGACAGCTCGGTGCGCCCATTATTATAAATAACATGGCTTTTCAAAGAGAAAGTCAGTCAGAGAAAAATATTCTTATTTTCTTTACTGCTGAGAAGTCGAAGAGCTAGTCTCGTAAAATGACATTAGCACCGGGATTTCTAAAAATAGGAAAAGGGTCTGCACAAAACAAAA
>OW240916.1:213884263-213970081 GCA_933207985.1 Pelobates cultripes | reverse complement strand
TAACAAATATCGTAAAGTTCTCCAAAACTGCTATTAAAGAAATGCACTCATACAAACCCAACATTCTTTTGAAAAGTAATCCCTTACTGAATTTCCAAACCAGTACTAGTACAAACAAATGTATTTTTCAATAGTTAAAGTCTGACATACACAATGGGCTTAAAGGGACACTATAGGCACCAAAACCACTTAAGTTTAATGGAGCGATTTTGGTATATAGATAGTGTCTCTGCAGTCTCACTTGTAAATGATATGCTATTTAGGAATTAAATCACTTTGTTTATGCAGCCCTAGCTACACCTCACTGCATGTGATTTGCACAGCTTTCCTATTCACTGCTTGTAAAGAGAGATCTAATGATCTTCCCTTATTGCACATTCTGATTAATTGAGGTTCTCTCCTGCCATGTTAATAGCTCTTTAGACCCAACAGGAGCCTCTTGTGTGTGATTAAAGTTTAATTTACAGAGCAGGAGATAAAAGCTTTAAAGTAAATAACTTCTGATTAAAAATGAAACCAGTTTACATGTAGGCTGTATAAGCCACAGCCATTGGAGGTATGGCTGAAACAGAAAACCAAAGTGATTAAACTCCTAAATGTCAGAATTGAGCAGTGAGACTACAGGGACATTACCTATACACCCAAACTGCTTCGTTAAGCTAAAGTTGTCTTGATGCCTATAGTGTCCCTTTAATGACAGTGCAGCGTTATTAACAGATTGATAATGTTTCCTTACTTCTGGACAAATTGTGAGACATTTTCTAAAGAGTTTCCAATTCAAATTTCATGGCCAATTTCACTGTCAGTACTGCCACCGAAATCAAAACATGACTAAATTGTGATTTGCTTGTTCAACTCTATTATAGGAAAGCACTTCCCCAGGAAGTACCTCTACTAGCCGTTTGAGGAGTGGCCAGTGGAGGTATTCCTAGGCTGTAATGTTTTCTCTGAATAAAACTGTGTTTACTGCAAAAAGCCAGAGGGGAATGATTATACTCACCAGAACGAATATCCTAAGCTGTAGTTGTTCTGGTGACTATAGTGTCCCTTTAACAAATAGAACGGAGCTTACTCCATAAAGTCTTGTTGGTTCTCACAGCCATTGGTAGTAGTAGCAGTGAGAATCCGGCATGGTCATGTTCATAGCCAGACAATTGCCATGGAGGCTGCAGTGGGAGAGCGAGAGGACAGTACTGATGTTGGCTTTTGGTAGACGTAGATCCAGAAGCTAAAGAAAGAATATGGATAAAAGTTTCAATTAAGTTTAACCTGTCTCTAATGCATGCACAGGCAATCACTACCCAAGTAGGTGTAAAATGTGGAAATGCTCCTAACAGGGACAGCTGCATGAACACTGCTTATTTGCCCTTTAATTGGTATAATTTTAAAAAGCATGACAATCACTCCTTGTACAGTCACTTACATTTTAAATATTTTTACCTAATTTGAATTTTATTTTTGATTTCTCACTTTAATTAATAAAACTGTACAATGTAAAATACAGGGAAGAAAACAATAACAATTAAGTGTGTGTGTGTGTGTGTAATATATATATTATATTTAAAATTTTGTTTTTGGCCTGTATTTTTGCATTGCTTTACTGTGTAAGTTCTAATGTTCTATTTGCCCACAGCTGCATTATATTATTGTCACTGTATTAGTTGGGACAAAGAACACTAAATTGTACTTTCTGTACGTTCAGGAGAAAGACGCTATGTTACGTGAACACTGATGTAACCTAGTCTATTTAATTTATCATAGGGAGATTAAACCCTAAAAAGAATATCCCAAAAATCCAATTAATGACACTATTGGGGTAATAGGTGTTTCTCAAAAAAAATTAACCTAACTATACATACTTGTTCTGGTAAACACCCAGTAAACTGAAAGAGTTAAACTTAAAGGGATACTGTGGGCACCCAGACCACTTCATATCATTGAAGAGTTCTGCTTGCAGTGTTCCTCTCCTCTTAGCCCCAAAATGTAAAACATTGAAGTTTTAAAGAAACTGAGATGTTTAGATTGAAGGGTTAAGTCTGCCTCTAGTGACTGTCTATCACGCTCTGCATGAAAGCGTCCAGCATCTTTAAAATCCTTATTGAAACGCATTGATTCAGTGCTTTCTTATGGGGAAGGTCTAATGCGAAAACGAAGCAATCTCTAATCTAGAATCACCGGCTGAGGAAGCCGGACAATAGTTTTAGGGCGGAATGAGACTATAGCCTTAGCAATACAGTTTTGCATTCCTAACACTATTTTGTTTCTTTAAAACTTGAAACTTATTATTTTAACCTTTCAGACTTTTTTGTGTTTTGCTACTTGCAAAACTGTTATCTGCAAAACATTAGTTGGGAATACATGTTTGTCTTTCTAATGCTAGTGTTCCTTTAGGTAAAGTCATCACAAATGCAGAACCATGCTTGTGCTGTGAATTATTTATAGAGGTAAAGGGCAGGCTAAGCACAGTGCTCTTCTTTTGGTTATGCTGCAATCCCACGATATGTCATGCCTGTTTTGTTTTGTTTGAGGAAAAACTCATTATTACTTTTAGTATGTTTTCTTTCAAAAGGTAATGAAACATTAAATAAAAAAAGTTTTTTTGAGGTGAATTTGGTCACTTGGGCCCTTTAATCAGTGTTTTGTACCGTAAATGGGAATTACAAAGCATCAAGTGTCTTTATCCACACAGTTGTTGGACGTAGATCATTGAATTTTCATATTTTTAAATATTCTTTGTTTTTAAAGGGACACTATAGTCAACAGACCAACTACAGCTTATTGAATTTGTTCTGGTGAGTAGAATCATTACCTTCAGGCTTTTTGCTGTAAACACTGTCTTTTCAGAGAAAATGCAGTGTTTACATTACAGCCTAGTGATAACTTCACTGGCCACTCCCCAGATGGCTGTTAGAGATCCTTCCTGGGTCATGGCTGCCTAAAATGCATCCAAACATTCAGTATCTCCATCCTCTGCATGCAGATACTGAACTTTCCTCATAGAGATGCATTGATTCAATTAATCTCTATGAGGAGATGCTGATTGGCCATGGCTGTGTTTGAATTGCCTCCCTGATCTGCCTCCTTGTCAGTCTCTGCCAATCCTATGGTGAAGCATTGTGATTGGCTCAGGCCACTACTTCTGATGATGTCAGAAGGCAGTGGGCAGGTCAAAAGGAAAGAGGGACAAAACAATCCGCTCCAGACTTGAATATAAGTAAGATTTTACTATATTTAAGGAGGCAAGAGGGGGTTAGCGGGGCTAGATGGTGGTTTTAATACATGTTTGTGTTTCTGACCCTATAGTGTTCCTTTAATTTTTAATGTAATCCGCTACCACGACTCTACTATAAATAGCCTTTGCCCACAGTTCTTACAATGCAGCTTTTGTGTTTCTGTTCATTGCCTCCTAATTATGCAAAATGTTGTGAAAACATCAGCATCTCCTCATAGAGATGCATTGAATTAATGCAAATCTGAGAAACGTTGAACTTCTCTGTGCAGCACTGAACCAGGAAGCATCTCTAGCGGCTGTCTGAGTGAAAAGGCAGTGTTTACATTAAAACGTCTGCTAGAGAAAAAGTTTTACTCCACTATTTTGCTGAAGCGCCCTTAGTAGCTGTCATATTGACAGCTAGTAGAGGCTATTAAAACCTGCAAAGAAAACATTGTCATGCCAGCATAATAGCAATGTTTTATTGGGTTAAAACATGGCAAGTTTTCAGGGTTCCTATACTGTTTCTGTAAGCTATTGACTGACATTTTTGGCTGTACGATCTTTATAGGAAATGTAGTTCACAGAGTTTTTGACCGTTTGTTGTGATTGAGAACGGATTTAAGTACTCCACTTACTTATGTTAAGTTTCCAGTAGGATTTAAATAGCAGATGTTTAAAACAAATATTGTTTCTTTTTTTTTTTTCTTCTTTACAAGTACTGCACTCTATACCTTAAAAAGCCTGTGTCTGTACTCTTTGTAAATTGTTGTCTGTGTCTATTTAGGAGGATGAGTGTGCAGGATGTACAGACGGCACTTTTAAAGGATCAAGACATTTCACATGCGCCCCAAAGAAAGCACTTTTTGTAAAGTTGAAGAGTTGCCGGCCAGACTCCAGATTTGCATCTCTTCAGCCTGTGTCTAACCAGATTGAGCGATGCAACTCTCTAGGTAATTCTAGTTCTTGCTAAAGATATTCTATGAAATCACCCCGCTTTCTTGTAGCTAACATATACAGGGTGTTAAAACTATATATGTTATTGCTTTAAGAAGAACACGTTTATTCAATGGCTTTTATCAAATAGTTTATTCACTAAATATTGAATTTGAAACTGAATTACAAAATCTAGGCTCAAATAACTGATCTGGAAAAAATCTGCTGTAGTCTTTGCTTGGCTCTTTGGCCGCTAGTTATGCAATTCAGTTTTCAAGTTACCGTGATTCACTGTTTAGTGAATGAACCCCAACATGATTTTAATTTCCCTAGAATTAACGAATGTACACTTTACCTTAATCTTTATAAACACGTTTGCCTTGAAAAGTGCAGATTTTTACAGTAGATTGTCATTGTTTTAGGATTTTACATATTCCAAAAATGTTTATGCTAAAGTGAATTATTTGTTGTGCAGCCTTCGGAGGATATTTGAGTGAAGTAGTAGAAGGGAACACCCCTCCAAGAAGTGAAAAAGAAGGACTTGAAGTCATGATAGGGAAGAAGAAGGGCATTCAGGGACACTACAACTCCTGCTATCTTGATTCAACGTTATTCTGGTAATACGGGGGAAAAAGCACTAATGCACTAGACACAAAAAAAATATCGAATTTATTACTTTTTTTTTTTTCATCTTTCCCTACAGCCTATTTTCCTTCAGCTCCGTCCTGGACTCTGTCCTGTTAAGGCCGAAAGAGAAAACTGATGTAGAATATTACAGTGAAACACAAGCACTACTAAGGACGGAGATTGTGAATCCTCTTAGAATGTAAGAAAAATAGAAATCTGTCATTTTAAGAGGAGTATCTCATAACCATTGTAAATGCTGTTCCAGTGTTGCTGGGCTGATATGGGTGGTTTTAGTGGGCAGGATCATGAGGGCATTGGCACAAAATTCAAAATCAAAAGCCTTTTGATGCCGATACTGTATTCTCTTTGTTACATTGGAGCTTACATATACACCCTCACAATGCAAATACATGCAGCGGAGTGAAATATTTTTCTTTAAACTCACATTTGTTGTTAGATGCAAATATCAGTATTTAGGGCGAAATAGTTGATATGGAAACATTCTCCAATTTGGTTATAGTCACACGTAGGCTATTTTAAGCTTAATTTCGGTTTTCAATCCACTTCAATATTTAGTGAAACATGGAAACTAGATGGGTAAGTGCTATTGAAATCGTCGAAGTATTTATGATAGTTGTAGTGTTCAAAATATGTAAATGTCACTCTGATGCTCCAATTTCTATATGTTAAAAATTTAAATAAAATTTATTTCTATTTTATTGAGTTAAAAACCATTGAGACCAGAAATAAAACCAAGAATTTGTGTAAATCTTTAGGATAAATTGGTGGAGTTGGACTTGTTAACAACATTAGGCATCAACTTAAACTTATATTTATTTAAAAAGAAAATATAATAACGTATGTTTGTACTCAAAACTGGCTGCTGGATATAAATATATAATGAAAGTAGTAGTAGTAGTAGTAGATAAACTAACATTATGACCTTGTTAATGTATTAAAATCACTGTCATGGGCACAATGATTAGCAGCGTCATGAGCCCCAGTCAGTATTCTAAATACAAATCGAACCAGGATTAAAACCCATAACAGCTTTTTGTGGACTTGATAAGTATTGCTCTACTGGCAACAGAGGTCCATCCTTTGAGACTTGTGAAAGGGAAGCTCTGTTTAGAGCAGGGTTGGGAACTACATTTCCTTAATGCTCTTACAGCTGTGATGCTGGTAAAGCATCAAGGGAGATATAGTCCACAACATCTAAAGTGTCAAAGATTGCCTATCCTTGATTTAGAGAATCAAAAGCCAGGGTTTTTTATGTTTTACATACAATATCAAACATAATAAGTACATTCAAGAAGCTCTGGATGCATCTAATATAATGCTTCCAAATGGAGAGGGTAATGCACACACATTTATATAAGGAATACTCCCATCAGGGTGCTCAAAACAGTGAGGGTCAGGTTCCTAGAAGAATCAAGTAGTAATAGTTTTACGTATCTGATGGTTTCTATAAGAAAGCTTGACAAAGGCTCATGTAGTAGATGAATCGGAGTCTTTACTTTTGTACTTTGTACTCATAATAAAGACTGCTTTCTGAAAGTAACTATCAGGTGTGCCCAGATATTTATACCTATTACCATTGGATTATTTTAGAATGCTTGTCATAAGTGACAGGAAAGAGATATTTCCTCTATTTGCTAATGGTGTTGTTTGTGTGTAGGCTTTGGTGCCATTTATATAGTTCGAATCACTGACGTGTTTAATCACTAAAGCGTAAATTATTTTAAATAGTAAACCAAATTGAAAATTCAGACTAGCTTATCTGCATATTTCTTGTAGCTGATTTGATTACGTTTTAAATGCACTACATGTGCGTTTTAATGAATAAACTCTTTTTGGCATTGTATAGAATTTTATTCCAAAAAGATGATTTATTATTTAACCTGATCTATTATGGCGTAGTTAATTTGTCGATCACTTTAAATCTGTTATGTTCTTCTTCTGTAGTTTCCTGTTAATTGCATAGTATCTCTTCACTTTTAAGAAAAAAACTTGCACACCGTTAATTAGGTTTTGTACAAAGTATATTAGACCATTATAAATGTGGTTGTGTTACAGTTCCTTTAAATGCCTTGGTATAAAATATTTCCTCTTGTGTATTATTTCCAGATATGGATATGTCTGCGCTACCAAAATTATGAAATTGCGAAAAATTCTGGAAAAAGTAGAGGCTGCGTCAGGATTCACTTCAGAGGAAAAAGGTTTACTTTATCTGTGTACATGATTTCATTTATGGCAATCCTACTTTGTGAATATTTGTTTAGAATTAAAATCAATCATCAATTTTATATACATTAACAAAGCCTTTACTGGGACTGAAAGTCAATTTTATATACATTAACAAAGCCTTTACTGGGACTGAAAGTACCAATCACACTTAACCCCTTAAGGACATATGTCATGATTCCCTTTTATTCCAGAAGTTTGGTCCTTAAGGGGTTAAAGTGAACCTGTTTTGAATAATTTGTTACCTTAAATCGATCCCATAAACCTCGAATACACGAAATATCACAGAGATGCATGGTGTGTTCAGTGCAAAATGTGAAGATTTACTCACTTTTCCTCCGTTTCAGTGCTGCCATCTTCATGGTTCGTGAGTGTTATTCTATGTAACACCCACTTCTGGACCATCCTCCACTCCACCTCTCCACCTTTGATCTTTTGTTATTTGCCCTGCTTGGGACACATCTCCAAACTGGGCAAATCTCTTCAGAGAAATCAGCACGCTGGCTTCGTTGCCAGCATGCCAGGATTGGAACGGAGTGACGTTTCATAACTCTGTTCCTATACTCTCTAGCCAGTGCTAGAAGTGCCGACTATGGAGTTTCCATAGCAACCATTGTGCATGCGCTGTGGTTGCTGTGGGAGGTCTTTTCTGCATTCTGAGGCATTGAATGACAGCTGTTAGAAAAACCTATTTTAAATAGATTGTTGTCCTAATCTATACATTTGCTAGCAAAACTGCCTGTGCAATGTATAGATAAAATCTTAAGCTCAAACTACTTAGTATACATTGTTTGGGGTGTAACAGGTACTCTTAGTCTGAATAAATCTGACTAAATGAACATTCATTTTCTACAGATTTAGGCCTTACAAATTCAGTTAACAGTTGCTAATACCTTGAATTGTTTTTTTTTTTTTCCTGGCCTAGGAATTTTTTTGGGGGGAGAGGGGGGCAAAACAAATCATTGACCTTCAATGTGAAATAATGCTGACTATCCCAAAAGCTTTTTTTCAGAGTTATGAAAGTTTTTGAGGGAACAATTTTAATAACTCAAAAGTATTTTGAATTGGGTAGCTCTTTATTGAACAGATAATGAACTCTCCAAATGCACCATTTTAGAGTTGTATAAAAAAAAGTTTAGAGGAGACAATGTAGGCACTGTAACTGCTTTTTTTTATAGTACATTTTGTCCCAGTCCTGCCCTTTTGAGAACTTTTAACTATTTTTTTTCCTTCGTAAAAAAATGCATTAATTTTTTTTTTTTTTTAAACTTTTTTTTTTTTTATTAAGAACCAATTAAGGCATATTTATGTCAAAGAAGTGGTCTGGGTGCAGTGTTCTTTTCAGTATGACCATTCAAGCTCTTGTGCAGAAACTGCAAAGATTACATGTAAGGGTTAAAATCACCTCCAGTGACTGTTACACTGACAGCCACTAGAGGACGTTCCACTGCACTGTCTGAAAAAAACTGTCACGTGACGTGGAAGGCCCCATAATCCAGTATTTATTCAGTGCTGTCCTATGGGAAGATTGGAGGCACGTGGCAGTGAGGGACATTGGATTGGAACACCTGTGGAGGCCATGTCTCCTCCGTGACATCAAAAGAGGCAGAGAGGTATGTAGCGCTGAGGTAGCCTTGGCAATAGAAAAAGGTTATTTAAACTTTTATTGTGTACATTTTTATGTGACACAAGAGGAGAGGGTGGGGAGTGGGGAGGTGGCACCAATATAACAGGGAACAGAGATGAAAGGTTTGTATTCCTAATGCTTTAGTGTTTTTTTTAAATGTTTCTTTTTAACAGTACTTTTCTTTCCTGGTTTTCTTTTTTTTTTTCTCTCTCATTTGCTTACTTAAATTGTGTAATTTGAAAGATGTTAGGTTTACCATTTTTTTTTTTTCCTCTTCTCCTCTTAAACAGACCCAGAAGAATTTCTGAACATATTATTCCATCACATACTACGAGTGGATCCTCTGTTAAAAATAAGGTATAATTTTCATTCAGAAGTGACTGTTTGGGCATGACACATTCTAGAATAGACCTTTTTCTAGTGAATGATTGTCGGACCACGCAGAGGTGTCCATTACTCTGGGATCCTTTGCGTGGTGTCCCCATGGACATGGAAATTTAATACATCCTTACTACGCGACTCAGAGGTCACGGAGCAGATCCGTGCTGAGATATTAGAGTTCTTTACCACAAACGACACCCCTGAACTGAGGGCAAGTACCATATGGTCGGCCCACAAGACAATAGTGAGGGGATGTCTCGTTCGACTAGGAAGAAAGTCCCAAACGCTAGAAAGCTTAGAACACTAGAACAAAAGCATCAAACGCACCCCTAGGCAGCTACTTTTAGTCTATTGGATGCAGTGAGACACTCCATACGAGCGAGAGAACGAGAGGAGGACCAAGTGCACAGATTCTTGAATGACTTGGGACTGCCCAAATTACCACAAAAGGTTCCGAAATCACAGGCGTGGAGATATACCTGGCTATTACCGGACTGAAAGGGAATAAGTCTCATGGTCCAGATGGGTCCGAGGGGACCAACTATAAAAAAGTTTGGATTCCAATATTGTTGAATGGGTAAGGCAGTGGCTGAGTGACAGGCAACAGAGGGTTGTAGTCAATGGAGTATATTCGAAGCATGGGCTTGTCACCAGTGGGGACGAGCCCATGCTACTTGGACCCATTCTCTTCAATATTTTTATTAGTGATATTGCAGAAGGTCTTGATGGTAAGGCATGTCTTTTTGCTGAAGATACTAAGATATGTAACAGGGTTAGTGTTCCAGGAGGGATAAGCCAAATGGCAAATGATTTAGGTAAACTGCGAAAATGGTCAGAGTTGCGGCAGCTGACATTTAATGTGGATAAGTGCAAGATAATGCATCTTGGACGTAAAACCCAAGGGCAGAGTACAGAATATTCTGAGGAAAGGGATTCAGGGTGATTATTTCTAATGACTTAAAGGTAGGCAGAAATTGTAATAGAGCAGCAGGAAATGTTAGCGGAATGCTTGGCTGTATAGGGAGAGGTATTAGCAGTAGAAAGAGGGAAGTGCTCATGCCATTGTACAGAACACTGGTGAGACCTCACTCTGAGTATTGTACACCGGACCACGACATGTCCTTAGCTACCATAGTATTATTACCAAAGCCAGACAGAGACGTGCTACTGCCCAAAAACTACAGACCTGTATCACTCATAAACCACGATATGAAGATCCTTGCAAAGATTCAGGCAGGCAGACTCAACCTGTCCTGATCGGTGCCAATCAAGTTGGCTTCATACCAGGCAGGTAATTGTTTGAAAATACCCATAGAAAACTAGATCTTATATGGAAACAGGTGGCCACACATTTGCTTACATTGGTCGTTTATATTGATGCTGAAAAGGCCTATGATAGTGTCAAGTGACCATACCGGTTTACCTTTTTGACACACTTAGGGTTCCCAGAGGAATATGTCACACTAATAAAGGCCATGTATAGTAACGTACAGGCACAAGTACAGATCTAAAGTTTACAACTTTACAACTGCCCTAGACAGGGATGTCCGCTGTCCCCCCTATTATTCGTAATCTCATTAGAACCCCTTCTACAGGCGCTGAGACGATATCCAAACATAAATGGGGTCCAACTAGGAGGTAGGGAATTTCTAGTGTCTGCATATGCGGATGATGTGCTCTTGACGTTCACAAGCCCGGTGTAATCTATGGCTGCTTTACGGGTGATTCTACAGGATTATGGGGAAATGTTGAGATACAAGAAAAACATGACTAAATCTAGTGCCTTGCCGGTGGGAATAGCGATGGTGGACACGACACTAATGCGAGACACAAATAACATACGCGTAGAAAACCGCTCTTTCAGATACTTAGGGATTCACATAACAGCAGACTCGGAAAAATATCACCATAACTACATATCCTTCATGAAAACACTGACATGAAAAAGTGGACTGATAAACCCATATCGTGGATAGGACGGATTCATTCAGTAAAAATCAACGTTCTGCCAAAAATCCTTTTCCTGTTCAAGGTGCTACCTATACATCTTACTGAGGCACACCTAATACCCTTACAACAAGCCATAGGTACAAAATAAACGACACAGAATATCCAGATAGGTTATTGTACTGACCGAAAACGCGGGGCAGACTGGGCCTTTCCAATTTGTATTTCTATTATTTAGCCGCTTGATTTACGCAAGTAGCGATGTGGCAATCTCCACCAGACGATAGGAAATGGGTGGAAATAGTCACTCATGGTGGGAGCAGACTTGCCTCAATTCTTACAAGGAACATAGACCCTTGCTTCGAGTAACATGCCTGGAAATTCTCAACTCTCTGAGAATCTGGGACTCGTCAAAGCAAAAGTATGGGTTGGCATCACATGCCTTAACTCCGCAACACAGCATTTCTACGAGGCATGACTGCTAGGTGCTTCTGAAACCTAGAGCAGGCAGGCCTTCATAGGATATGTCATTTATTTCAGGGTACCGAGGTCATTACTTTCAATGAATTTAAAACGGAGGCATATTACCTGCCGATGTCTTTAGGCATCTTCAGATCAGAGATCTTGTTAAACAACCCCACATAAAAATAGCAGCACACAAACCAATGACGTTCTTCGAAAGTATATGCTTATCCGATATTATGCCTAAAGGATTGATAACGCTGCTTTACGCCCACCTCTGCTCTGAAAAATTGCGAAGGGGGTAGACTGACATACACTGACCAGTGGGAACAAGATCTAGGCGAGAAACTAGAAGTAATTGAGTGGCAGGAGATATGGGAAGCTTGCAATAACACTTCTGTGTGCATCACCCTTCAGGATCAATTTTTTAAAATGATGTTCCGTTGGTACATAACTCCGGTAACGTTGTTTAGAATGAACAAATCCCCAACTGACGTTTGCTGGAGGGGATGCGGATCGAAGGGGACATGTGGTGGGAATGCCCACTTACTATAAGATTCTGGAAATTGGTTTAGAATTTGTTAGATCAGATGTTCTATATGGCCCCAGAACTGCAACCATTGGTATATCTACTAAATAGATCCATAGACAGCTGGACAAAAGCTTATACATACAAGGGCAGTAGCATCCTCTTGGCTGAAACAGGGGAGCCCGAATTTTGCGGGAGTGATAACCAGAATCAGAGAGTCACCTGATGGATGATCTGACCGCTAGAGTGAGGGGAACCACTAAAGCATTTAAAAATAAAAATTGGGAGAATTGGGAGAATAGTCCTTTGGGAACTCAATGAGGACAGGTTGGATGGGCTGCTTGACTACACTTGTGGCTCTTATACACTTCTGATGCCAACCCGATACCAACCTGTCCCCATGGACAGGCAGTCCTCCACTCTGGCACCCCCCTCCCCCCTCTCCTGTCCATCGTATACACCTGACCAGGCTCATCAAGCTCTGTCTCCCACTTCTCCCTCCCCCCCCTTTTTTTTTTCTATACTTTCTCTGTCCTATCTTACTATCTACCTTTATCTTAAAGGACCACTATAGTGCCAGGAAAACATAGTCGTTTTCCTGGCACTATAGTGCCCTGAGGGTGCCCCCACCCTCAGGGTCCCACTCCCGCCGGGCTGGATGGCAAGGAAAGGGGTTAAACTTACCTTTTTTCCAGCGCCGGATGGAGAGCTCTCCTCCTCCTCTCCGCCTCTTCGGTTGAATGCACACGCGCGGCAGGAGCTGCGTGCGCATTCAGCCAGTCTCATAGGAAAGCATTCATAATGCTTTCTTATGGACGCTTGCGTCTTCTCACTGTGATTTTCACAGTGAGAAGCACGCAAACGCCTCTAGCGGCTGTCAATGAGACAGCCACTAGAGGCTTTAGAGGCTGGATTAACCCATTTATAAACATAGCAGTTTCTCTGAAACTGCTATGTTTTTATTAAAAAAAATAGTTAATCCTAGAGGGACCTGGCACCCAGACCACTTCATTAAGCTGAAGTGGTCTTGGTGCCTAGAGTGGTCCTTTAAGAGAATAAATATTATAAAAACAATGACTACCAATTTGCAAACTTTAAGTGCAATTGCAACAAATAGATGTTCACTGTCCTCATACTGGCGAATAATTTGGAATACAAGAATATCTGATAATAAGTGGAATGTATGGTGTTGTACCATTACTATTGTACGTTTTCACGTGTCAAAAAAAAAAAAAAAGACTGTTTCGGAGTGCAGTGTACATTAAACGGTTTCTGAAGCAAGCAGTATGGCAAAAGAATCCTAGTTTTCATATGGTTATTTACTTACCCATGAATTGTTTGAAAGGCACCACAGAATCCTGAATTTTAGGACAAAATAGCCAAAACGGAAGAAAATCTCCAAGCTAACTATATATCTATCCAGACTATTTTGGCTTTAAATTTGTAATTCTTTGCTAAATTCCTGACAGTGCTTCATCACACTTTATGAATAATGCCAGATTTACTCTTTAACTAGGATTGTATGCAGAAATGGCATTATGGAGTAAAAAGAGCCTTTGGACTCTCCAGTACCCAGTTTTTCCTCTGTACTACTGCCATTGCCTGACCATAGTAATGCCCTTTTCAAATACTACTGGTTTTGGTAATATAGTAATAAAATGTGTCAAGTGTATAATTCTGTGGGCTTACAGAGACCCAGCTGTGTGCTGGCCTACGGTGCATAATAACAAATTTGTTTATTTTTAAGAATTATTTAATTTCTCTGTGATTCATAATGTGTTACCTTTTAGATCAGCTGGCCAGAAAGTGCAAGATTGCTATTTCTATCAGATCTTCATGGATAAAAATGAAAATGTTGGGGTCCCGACCATCCAGCAACTCCTCGAGTGGTCATTTATCAACAGTAGCTTAAAGTTTGCTGAGGTTTGTTAATAAAACTATATTTATAGAGGTGAAATTACTGAAAAACAACTGATAAACTGTTCAATTATACATGTGATATATATGCTTAAAGCAGTTCACTCACCCTAACATGGCATGACCTCTTGATGTGTGGTGGCCCAAGAGAGCTGCTAATGGGGGTGTACTCCCCTTAAGCTCTCCGCAGGTCCCACCCTACTTTATTATGTGTATTTTAACTACATTAGTATTTCAATGAAATTGAAATTAGTATTTAAAGATGTTATCTTTATTAGATAATCAAAAGTGACAGAACTGCCTTAAACTGTCATGCACTATAAATTAAATTTAATCTATCACTGCTTGTATATAGTTAGAAAACATACATTTTCATTTTACACTCTCCAGTGAGTTTAATCTGCCTAGAGCAATATGTGATCTTTTCTTGTGAACTCTGTGCTAATACATCCTTAAGATCCAGTTAAATTTGCAATATCCTCAGGCAGCCACTTAGTAGTATGCATAAGCGTGCCATTTGACAGCTTTGTCCTAAAGTCAGTTGTTAATTATCCCTAACAAGCAAATCTGGATGTTTTCCAGACTTCCCCTGTGTGTTCTTGGTATAACAGCTCAGTGCTGGGTCCATGCCATTGCTTTGTTCTCGGAACTGGGAAAAAGTTGTGTTTAATTCTGCCCATAATCATTCTTTATTTTTATATTAACTCCTTGGTGGAAGTACACATTACATCTCCTCTTTAGTTGCCACCAGAAAATGTACAGGGCACACCCACCATTTAAATGTCCCTTCAAATATGGCCTGCAACACCCAATACCCTGCATTATAGGTATTGCAGGCCTGTCTGAAGCAATGGTGAATGCACTCCTTATCTTCTGGATGCTATTCATAAGCCCTGAACTATATGTTTATAGTACAGAGTTATGTCATTTACCGTTGAGGACCAGAGCTAGAGCAGGTGTGGGACCGCGTCTTTGTCATAATTTAATTTTGCTTGGCAATGCCAACAAGAAGTACGCACAATATTGACAGGGTAAAAAATAAATTAAAGCACTGAAGTGTCCGTGCCTTTATTGGAGAGATTAAATCAACTCCAGTTGTATGCAAGGATGAAGTTAATAGTTACCGTGCAGGCTGCGTATTTAGTAAAGGTTCTATAAAGTGCATAGTTCGTGAGAGTGATTCTGTAATAAAGAAGTGGAAAAATTAAACTAAAACCAGGGATATGGTGTTTTTGACAATTCTTATCTGATATGGAGCTGGTCAGCCATCTATTTGCATTCAGAGCTTTTGTTATTGATGCACAAACTCCCTGGTAGTAAAAATTGAGCTACTGAGTTGATCTACAGGCATCATTGGTAAGATGTAGAAGAAAATAGGTGGTAAATCCTGTATTTTTTTTATCTTCCAGGTAAAAAGCAAGTTTATTTCCTTTGTTTTGGCAAATCAAATTATGTTAATTAATGTGCAAAGTCTTTATCTAATTTTGTCCCTCAGGCTCCGTCTTGTTTAATAATCCAGATGCCTCGATTTGGGAAAGACTTCAAAATGTTTAACAAGATATTTCCTTCTTTGGATCTGAACATTACAGATTTGCTTGAAGACAGTAAGTATAGCTTCCATACAGATGCTTTTTGTACTGTATTTGTCTTACAAGATACATTTCTTTTCTTTCTTTGAAGAGAGATATTTACTTACGTTCAGAAGCTCCATGAGACATGGGGTTTCCCTATCATGGAGAGAACATACTATTGCTGTATAATAAGATAAATTTGCTCAGGCATTTTATGGTTGTGGCAAAATAGCATAGCCATTAAATGCCCATGCAGTGCACAGTAATTGAGAGCCCATCCCTACCAGCATGGCGTGTCCTGATTGTTTAGGTTTTGGCAGCTGTATGCAGCGCTACATTCATTAATCCATAGGGTCATTTGGTTTGGATTAGGATTCTTAAAGGGGCTTGCATAACCTGACAGTAATTTTTAAAACCAGCAAGCAAACACTTTTTTTTTTAATTGTGCAAAAAGTGACAAAAAGTGAGCATAGCCACGATAGCATCTGCAGGCATTTTTCATTACATTTCAAAGTGTGGCAGTTGAAACGGCATAATTTTATTTTTAATAACATGAGGATAACAGGCTTTTAAACATCAGTGGTTTATATATTAGCATGCTAGACTAAACGTGTATATATAACAAGGCTAGTTGCGCTGAGGCTTTTAAATATTTAGCATTGCATTGATAAACTAACCATAAAAGTGTACATTCAGCGGTTTGTGAAGCAAGCAGTATGTTTCAGAATGGCAAAATAATCCTAGTTTTCATATGGTTATTTACTTAACCATGAATTGTTTGAAAGGCACCACAGAATCCTGAATTTTAGGACAAAATAGCCAAAACGGAAAAAAATCTCCAAGCTAACTATATTTCTAACCAGACTATTTTGGCTTTAAATTCGTAATTCTTTACAGAGTGTGGTTACACATTGTTGACTACAGGGAAATACCAGCAGTTTCGCCATTAGTTTGTATAAGCTTAAGTTGCCAATTAGTGATGACTGGCTAATAAAATATTGCATGTGCTATTAGAGTGGAGACAAGTTAGGCACTACAGTAGTAAACTCTGCGAGAGGTGAAAGACATTTTAAGAACTGTTACTCTATGCTTAACTAACGGTCAGAGATAAGTTCCTGTGATATAATGCATAATGTGAAAGTCCAGCTATAACGAGACATGCCTGACAGGCTCCCGTCTCCAGCCTGTGCTCATCCGATCTCTTCCGGTCGCCGGATGCAGTCCCCGGGAGCCCCTGTCTCCTGAGACTTCCGAGGTGTGGATGTGACTAAGTGCCAGGTATCTGAGTGGTAAAGTTGTGCTTTATCAGTTGATCGGCGTTGTCCTGGTGGGCATGGTGCCTCTGGTCTGCTGTGGGGTTGTTGCGGCTTACAGTGGGGTGAGTGCTTGTTATGGTGAAGGCTCTACGTTTCTGCTAGTCCCGCTGGTCCTGTTTTCGGTGTCTCTTTGGAGGGTCTCTGGTGGCTATCATTCTGCGTCCGCTCTTGGGGCCCGGGAGTGCCGGTGGTGTGAGTGCAAGAGTGGTACGTTTAGCTTTAGCCGGGCTCAGTGCCCTCTCCGCAATCCTGGCCCAGAAGGCAGCAAAAATTTCATCTAGCTTAGTCAGGGTGTCTTTTGGTGATTTTCCACTTGTCTCCATGTTTGCCGACTGGTGTGTGGTATCCGCCATTTTGGAGTTAGGGGACTCGTGGTGATTGCAGTCAGTGGTGGGTATGCTACTGGTGCTGGGATATCCACCATCGGCAGGGGGGGAGGGGAGAAGGAAGGCTCGTGGGTGGTCCTCCGCAGTTTTTGAGTTTGCTTTCAGGGGGTTCCGGGCCGGGCAATCGGCCGCCTCACCCAGGCCCTCACCACCGTCCAGGCCGCTATTCAGGCTAGTCGTCGTTGTGATAGGCCCCATCAGTGCAGCCCGCGTTCCTGGCGCCTCAGAGTTTCAAGAGTGACCTCTGTATGCTCTCCCTTGAAGCCCCTACGTGGGTGCTGCAATTTTAAACAAGTTATTTCGAGTAAAATAGGGTTTCAGACGGGAGCTCGTGCTGCACACGTCTGATCAGCTCCCCAGCCAGGCTCCGCCCCCGTAAGGAAACACTTTTTACACAAACCATAGTAGAGCAAGAAAGGTATGTAATTAACATTTAGAAACTTACTATAAACTTGGTAAGATTTCATTATTGGGTATGCTTCTCAGCTAGTGTAGTTTCTTCAGCCCCCCTTATGTACCATCTCAGACCAGTCCACAAATGACAGAAACAGGACATCATTGTGCAGCAGCACGACAAGGAAAACATATACCGGAGCCTGCTGTACATGATCACGCTGATCAAACTCGCTCTCTTCAACCCCTGCCAAGATGTTGCAAAGTGAAGAGATCTTCCAACTGCACATGTGTAAACCTATCAAGCATGCTCAATGCACTTTTCCAGCATTCCTAGGAATAGGACACTTGTTAGATCACTGTCCCTTCTGCAGTGAGTGTGGAAAATATAAGTAAGCAGGTAAACACGAAAATAAAATGATTTGCCTGCCAATTTTTAGCTTGCAAAGTGAAAGCTAAAGCCTTAGAATGAGACCGTTGTCTCAGAGTGATGCATGTCCCTTTAACCCCTTAAGGACACATGACGTGTGACATGTCATGATTCCCTTTTATTCCAGAAGTTTGGTCCTTAAGGGGTTAAAGAACAGACCATTATATCATGACTGTTTTTGATCTAGAAGGGGTTAATATGATTCCTGGCAACACCCTGGATCTCTAATTTTGGTATTACTACCTCAACACACCGCTGCATCATTGAGGCAAAATGGAACACAGTGGCATAATTGAGCTTATGGAGCAAAATTATGATCAGTAAACTAAATAAGATGGGGGGGAGGAGGCTTCTAACTGTAACCTAATCTGTACATTGCATCTGGCAGGTAGGCACCTGTAGTGGCCCTTTAAAAAAATTGTCACTTTCTGATAACTTTTAGTTTAATAGTATGCAGAAAACTTTCAAAGGATTTTAGTAAGATTTATAATGCACCATAAACATGTAGATCAGGTAGATATTGTTGAAGTGACTGAAATTGCATTTGGAAGAGCATTCAAGGTATGGAAATGTGTTATTGACCTATTCTATGAATTCAGCATATGATGTGCAGTTTTGGGGAACTTTAAAGATGTTAATGAGAAGAAAACATGAGGCAGCAAAGTAAGAAAAGCCTAAAGAAGCACATTATTTTGTGCTAAGTAGACGTGAGACACTTTATCTTTGGACAATTCCAAGTCTGGTATATGCATTTAGAATTTACATGGAAGGCACATTCTTTGTGTGGACCATGTTACTGTATGCTGCCAATAAACAAGGGTAATTTATTGCCTTGAGATATTATAAATGAAGAAATGTTAAATGCCGTAGGTCAGAGGTGCCCAAAAGGTAGATGCCTCAGATGTTGCAGAACTACAACTCCCATGATGCTTTGCAGGCCTTTGGAATGACAAAGAATAATCGAAGCTGAAGTTTTTAAACATCTGGGGATCTACTTTTTTGGTCACCCCTGCTGTAGGTATTTCTCTGCTGAAAATGCAGGGAGTAAGCAAAATGCTGATCAAACTTTTATTTGATGGGTAAAGAGGTCAAAATAATATGTATTGAAATTAACCACTTATGTAATTTAAATTAATTTAGGACCTATGGCATTTGACATTTCAAATCAGATTTTCCTAACACTGACTTTGAAATGTTTAACTTACATACCTTTGCAAATATGATTTGTTAGAATGTTTGTTACATTTGTTTTAATCATTACCCTTTCCTATTCTTGTATTTTTCCAGCTCCCCGGCAGTGCCGGATCTGTGGAGGACTAGCAATGTATGAATGCAGAGAATGCTACGATGACAGTGATATTTCTGCAGGAAAAATTAAACAGTTTTGTAAAACTTGTAACACGCAGGTATGTGATGTGTACATTGGAGGAATGCCCAGTATAACTAAAAATCATGAACTAAAGAGTTGCTAAACTGTAAAAATAAAAAGGTGTATATGGTATAATGGTGTAAAATTTCTAGTAACTTGATCCAATTA
Source organism: Pelobates cultripes (assembly GCA_933207985.1). NCBI lineage: Eukaryota > Metazoa > Chordata > Amphibia > Anura > Pelobatidae > Pelobates > Pelobates cultripes. The sequence continues at coordinate 213,950,567 of OW240916.1, read as the reverse complement.
AAGAGGAACTGTTGCTTCTTTGAAATTGTTGCTTCTGTTCCTCATTCCTTCACCCTTGTAATGTTATTGAAGTGTTTCCTACGGTGACTAGTTTATAGAATTAAAGTATAGATCACTATAATAGCACTTTGTATGGGCACTTTCATCATCCTTTGCATCTGTAAGCACTAGGCGCAGTTGGTTCCATCCAAAGTGCTGTATGTGATCATGCGCCTTAACAGTTGCACACATGGCACCATTGGAGTTAAACAGACTTTGTTTGTGTGGCCTTGCTTATTTTTAACCCCTTAAGGACACATGACTGAAATATTCTGTCATGATTCCATTTTATTCCAGAAGTTGTTTCATAAGGGGTTAAACTGTAACATTATGTAGTGTTCATTTAAGATGCATTGATATTAACCCCTTAAGGACGCATGACGGTTCAGGACCGTCCTCGGCATTTTTGCGTTGCCGACCGAGGACGGTCCTGAACCGTCCTAACGGAAAACGGGCGGCGGGAGCGATCAGAGATCGCTTCCGCTGAAATCCCGTTGTTACTATCTGCCCGGCATCCCAGGCAGATAGTAACAGCCAATTGCGGCATGTGAGCGATCCGCGATCGCTCACAATTGGCTGGTGTCAAAGTGGGTGTTACAAACACTCACTTTGACACTGATCTCTGCCTCTCTCCTCTCTGTAGCGTTTTGTGAGAGGAGAGAGACAGAGATCCTGATAGTTTGTTGCAGCAGCTGTTCCTGTGAAAAATAAAAAGTATCTTCAGTTAATTAAAATCCTATTTTAACCCCTTCCCTGCCAGATCTGTTACAGACAGTGCATTTTTACTGTCTGTATTTTTTTTTTTGCCCTTAAGGGTTAACTTTATTTTAAAAAATCTGTGTCTTAGACTGTCTTAGACTGTCTTAGACTGTCTTAGACTGTCTTAGTCTGTTTTAGTCTGTTTTAGTCTGTTTTAGTCTGTTTTAGTCTGTCGTAGTCTGTCGTAGTCTGTCATAGTCTGTCATAGTCTGTCATAGTCGTAGTCAGTCAGTTTCCTTCCCCCAAATCTCCATTAGATTCTTCTAACAGGAGTTAGTTTAGGGATTACTGTTTTAGTCTGTTTTAGTCTGTTTTAGTGTTTTAAAAAAAAAAAAATATTGTGTTTAGTATTTTGTTAGTTTAGTCTGTTGGTGTGAAACATGCAGCGCATGTACAGCTTGGAGGAGGCATATGCCTTCTTGGCGTCAGACTCTGACGCCACTGACACTGCGTCCGATTTTGACCCAGGTCAGTTTAGCGGCACGTCTAGTGACATGTCATCTGTGAGTGAGCCAGCTGCTAAAAGAAGCTGTGCTTCCCCTGCTACGCTGAATGTGGAGGAGGACTGGGTACCTCCACAGTTAGCTGAGCCCAACATCCCCCCTTTTAGTGCCAACGCAGGCATTAATGTGAATGTGGTTGACTTCTCCCCTATACAATATATGGAGTTATTTTTAGGGGATACCATCTGGGAGGAGATTGCTTCCCAGACTAATTTATACGCTAGCCAATTTATTGAGACCAATCCAGGTAGCTATACAGTCAGGGAGCATGCTTGGCATCCCACAGATGTCCCTGAACTTAAAACATTCTGGGCTCTTACCATGCTCATGGGGATAATAAAAAAGCCATCAATCCGGTCTTACTGGAGCACCAACCCAATTTGTTCGACTCCTATATTCTCCCAAACAATGCCTAGACCAAGATATGAGCTGCTGCTCAGATACTTACATTTTAACGACAATACGCTCTGTCACCCCAGAGATCACCCCGAATATGATAGGCTTTATAAAATACGCCCACTGGTAGACCATCTTCAGAACAGATTTTCTGAAGTTTATACTCCCCAACAAACTTTATCCATCGATGAATCCCTTATGAAATACAAAGGGAGATTAGGGTTCAAACAATATATCCCCTCAAAGCGGTCTAGGTATGGCATTAAAGTGTACAAACTTTGCGAGAGCGAAAGTGGCTACACATTTGCCTTCCGTGTATACGAGGGGAAAGATGCTCAACTGAACCCTCCTGGCTGTCCTGACTCTCTGGGGACAACTGGGAAACTTGTTTGGGACCTACTGAACCCTTTGTTCAATAAGGGTTACCACCTTTATGTGGACAATTTTTACAGCAGTGTCCACTTGTTTAAAATTCTTTATGGTTTTCAGATACTGGCCTGCGGCACTGTGAGAAGAAATTCCAAGGATTTCCCCAGACCTCTCATAGAGGCCAAATTAAAAAAAGGGGAATGCAAAGCTCTGCGCAAGGCTGAACTGCTTGCGCTAAAATTTAAGGACAGGAAGGATGTTCACATGATAACAACCATCCATAACGAGGGCATGTCAGACGTCACTGTCCGAGGCAGGGTACAGACAAAACCGGTGTGCATCAGGGCTTATAACAGGCACATGGGGGGTGTTGATTTGGCTGATCAGCTGATGCAGCCTTATCTTATCTTAAGAAAGACAAAAGCCTGGTATAAAAAGGTGGCTATCTACCTGTTGCAAGTAGCAACACATAATTCATTTTTACTTTTTTAAAAAATTAATCCAGGAAGAACCACCTATCTCCAATTTCAGCTCAAGCTGATTTCCACAATAATTTATGGAGATGGTCAAGTTCCAACGACAGTGCAAGAGTCGTCTAGACATTTTATTTTTAAGATACCGCCAACACCAAAAAAAAGAAACCCCCAGAAACGTTGCCGGGTCTGTTATAAAAAAGGGAAAAGGACAGACACCCCTTTTCACTGTCCCGATTGCCATACAAAACCTGGACTGTGCATTGGAGAATGTTTTAAGGTCTACCACACAGAAAATACATTTTTATAATACTTGTTCCTGATTTATTTTTTTTGTTTATTTTGAAAGCAGCAAATTTCTGTTAGTCAGTATCCTTCCCCAAATCTCCAGTTAGATTCTTTTTGCAGGAGTTAGTTTACAGATTGCTGCTAACAGAAGTTTTAGTCTCATTTAGTCTGTTTTTTAACTCTGTGTTAGCCAGACTCTGACGCCACTGACACTGCGTCCGATTTTGACCCAGGTCAGTTTTCTAACATGTCATCTGTGTGTGAGCTGGCTGCAAAAAGAAGCTGTGCTTTCTCTGCTACGCCGAATGTGGAGGAGGAACAGGTTTCTCCACAGTTAGCTGAGCCCCAAATCACCCCTTTTAGTGCCAACACAGGCATTAATGTCAATGTGGATGACTTCTCCTCTATGCAATATATGGAGCTATTTTTAGGGGATACCATGTGGGAGGAGATTGCTCCCCAGACTAATTTATATGCTACCCAATTTATTGATACCAATCCAGATAGCTATGCAGTCAGGGAGGAGTGTGCTTGGCATCCCACAGATGTCGCTGAACTTAAAAAATTCTGGGCTCTTACAATTCTCATGGGGATTATAAAGAAGCCATCAATTTGCTCTTACTGGAGCACCAACCCAATCTGTTCTAGTCGAGTATATTCTCAAACCATGTCTAGAACAAGATTTGAGCTGCTGCTGAGATACTTACATTTCAATGACAATACCCTCTGTCACCGCAGAGATCACACCCAATATGATAGGCTTCATAAAATACACCCACTGGTAGACCATCTTCGGCACAAATTTACTGAAGTTTATACTCCTCAAAAAAATGTATCTATTGATGAATCGTTAATGAAATATAAAGGGAGATTAGGATTCAAACAATACATCCTCTCAAAGCGCTTTAGGTATGGCGTAAAATTCTACAAACTGTGCGAGAGCGAAAGTGGCTATACATTTGCCTTTCGTATATATGAGGGGAAAGATGGTCAACTGGACCCTCCTGGCTGTGCTGACTCTCTGGGGACAAGCGGGAAACTTGTTTTTGACTTACTGATCCCCTTGTTCAATAAGGGTTACCACCTTTATGTGGACAATTTTTATAGCATTGTCCGTTTGTTTCAATCTCTTTAGGTTTTCTAGATACTGGCCTGTGGCAGTGTGAGAAGATATGCCAAGGATTTCCCCAGACCTTTTATAGAGGCCAAAAAAAAAAAAAAAAAGTGAATGTAAAGGTCTGCACAAAGCTAAAGTGCTTGCAATAAAATTTAAGGACAGGAAGGATGTTCACATGCTAACAACCATCCATAACGAGGGCATGTCAGACGTCACTGTCCGAGGCAGGGTACAGACAAAACCGGTGTGCATCAGGGCTTATAACAGGCACATGGGGGGTGTTGATTTGGCTGATCAGCTGATGCAGCCATATCTTATCTTAAGAAAGACAAAAGCCTGGCATAAAAAGGTGGCTATCTACCTGATGCAAGTAGCAACACATAATTAATTTTTACTCTTTAAAAAAAAATGAATTCAGAAAGAACCACCTTTCTCCAATTTTAGTTCAAGCTGATTTCCACAATAATTTATGGAGATGGTCAAGTTCCAACAACGGTGCCAAAGGAGTCCAGACATTTTATTTTTAAGATACTGCCAACTGCAAAAAAAAAACAAATCCCCTGAAATGTTGCTGGGTCTGTTATAAAAAAGGAAAAGGACACTGTTTTTTTTTCTTTTGAAAACAGCAAATTTTAGTTAGTCAGTTTCCTTCCCCCCAAATCTCCAATTAGATTCTTTTTGCAGGAGTTAGTTTAGAGAATGCTGCTAAAGGTGCATTTGATACCTGCACATTTGGTTAAAAAAGTTTTATGGTAGTAACATATAACTGGCTGGCCAAAACCAGATGACGTGTGCATAAAAAGCAGAATTAAAAAATTACCACCATGCACGTTCTCTGAAATTTGTTTAGCACAATGGTTGGGGGAAGGATGTGAAAACACCTCATATACAATACTCTGGAATGTCTACTTTATAAAAATATAAACTTTCATGATGTTAACATTAACGGGGGGATGCAAAAATATGCCAAACTGAAGATAGGCCAAGCATACCTATATATCAAGTTGAAAAACTGATATGTACAAGTCTTGAATGTGGCCTTTTAGCCCCCAAACAACCCAGCAAACCTATGCATGGGTGATGTCACTGTACTCAGGAGATGTTGCTGAACACATATTGGGGTGTTGTTTGGCAGTGATACATAACAGGATCTGTTAATTCATGCCTAAAGTACAATGTATGTGTAAAAAAACATGAAGAAAATTACTACCCAAAAGTTTGCCAAAGGCTGGTGGTAGAATTATTGCATGAAAAGTATTAAACTACCACCATTTAAAATACCCTGAGTTGTCTACTTTTCAAAAATATATAGTTTGATGGGGGTAAAATACATTGGCCCAAATAAGACAGGGGCGCTGGTTTACTACATGTCAAAATTCCAAGTTGAAAAATGGATATGTGCACCTGCCAAATGTGGCCTTTTAGCCCCCAAACAATCCGACAAGCCTATGCATGGGTGGTATCACTGTACTCAGGAGATGTTGCTGAACACATATTGGCATGTTGTTTGGCAGTGACACATAACACGATTTGTTAATTCATGCCTAAATTACAATGTGTGTGAAAAAAAACACACAAAAAATGACTACCTAAATGTTTGACAATGTCTGGTGGTAGAATTAGTGCATGGAAAGTGTTAAAAAACCACCATTTGAAATACCCTAGGGTGTCTACTTTCCAAAAATATATGGTTTGGTGGGGGTAAAATACATTGGCCGGCCTTACAAATGTCCCAAATAGGACATGTGCGCAGGTTGACTACATGTCAAAATTCCAAGTTGAAAAATGGATATGCGCACCTGCCAAATGTGGCCTTTTAGCCCCCAAACAATCCGACAAGCCTATGCATGGGTGGTATCACTGTACTCAGGAGATGTTGCTGAACACATATTGGCGTGTTGTTTGGCAGTGACACATAACACGATTTGTTAATTCATGCCTAAAGTACAATGTGTGTGAAAAAAAACACACAAAAAATGACTACCTAAATGTTTGACAATGTCTGGTGGTAGAATTAGTGCATGGAAAGTGTTAAAAAACCACCATTTGAAATACCCTAGGGTGTCTACTTTCCAAAAATATATGGTTTGGTGGGGGTAAAATACATTGGCCGGCCTTACAAATGTCCCAAATAGGACATGTGCGCAGGTTGACTACATGTCAAAATTCCAAGTTGAAAAATGGATATGCGCACCTGCCAAATGTGGCCTTTTAGCCCCCAAACAATCCGACAAGCCTATGCATGGGTGGTATCACTGTACTCAGGAGATGTTGCTGAACACATATTGGCGTGTTGTTTGGCAGTGACACATAACACGATTTGTTAATTCATGCCTAAAGTACAATGTGTGTGAAAAAAAACACACAAAAAATGACTACCTAAATGTTTGACAATGTCTGGTGGAAAATTAGTGCATGGAAAGTGTTAAAAAACCACCATTTGAAATACCCTAGGGTGTCTACTTTCCAAAAATATATGGTTTGGTGGGGGTAAAATACATTGGCCGACCTTACAAATGTCCCAAATAGGACATGTGCGCAGGTTGACTACATGTCAAAATTCCAAGTTGAAAAATGGATATGCGCACCTGCCAAATGTGGCCTTTTAGCCCCCAAACAATCCGACCAGCCTATGCATGGGTGGTATCACTGTACTCAGGAGATGTTGCTGAACACATATTGGTGTGTTGTTTGGCAGTGACACATAACACGATTTGTTAATTCATGCCTAAAGTACAATGTGTGTGAAAAAAAACACACAAAAAATGACTACCTAAATGTTTGACAATGTCTGGTGGTAGAATTAGTGCATGGAAAGTGTTAAAAAACCACCATTTGAAATACCCTAGGGTGTCTACTTTCCAAAAATATATGGTTTGGTGGGGGTAAAATACATTGGCCGGCCTTACAAATGTCCCAAATAGGACATGTGCGCAGGTTGACTACATGTCAAAATTCCAAGTTGAAAAATGGATATGCGCACCTGCCAAATGTGGCCTTTTAGCCCCCAAACAATCCGACAAGCCTATGCATGGGTGGTATCACTGTACTCAGGAGATGTTGCTGAACACATATTGGCATGTTGTTTGGCAGTGACACATAACACGATTTGTTAATTCATGCCTAAAGTACAATGTGTGTGAAAAAAAACACACAAAAATGACTACCTAAATGTTTGACAAAGTCTGGTGGTAGAATTAGTGCATGGAAAGTGTTAAAAAACCACCATTTGAAATACCCTAGGGTGTCTACTTTCCAAAAATATATGGTTTGGTGGGGGTAAAATACATTGGCCAGCCTTACAAATGTCCCAAATAGGACATGTGCGCAGGTTGACTACATGTCAAAATTCCAAGTTGAAAAATGGATATGCGCACCTGCCAAATGTGGCCTTTTAGCCCCCAAACAATCCGACAAGCCTATGCATGGGTGGTATCACTGTACTCAGGAGATGTTGCTGAACACATATTGGCGTGTTGTTTGGCAGCAAGACATAACAGGATCTGTAAGTTTATACCTGAATTGCAATGTATGTGAAAAAAAACAAAAAAAACAACTATCTATGCAAAGTTTGGCAAAGACTTGTGGTAAAATGGCTGCATAGAAAGTGTCAAAATATCCTTAGATGAATACCCTGGGTTGTCTACTTTAAAAAAAATATATACATGTGGAGTGTTTTCCAGAGATTTATGACAGATAATAGTGTTACAATGTCACTATTGATACATTTAAAAAATTTTTGTTTTGAAACCGCCATATCCTACTTGTACCTATAGCCCTATAACTTGCAAAAAAAAGCAAAAAAGCATGTAAACACTGGGTATTTTTAAACTCAGGACAAAATTTTGAATCTATTTAGCTGTTTTTTTCATTCGCTTTTGTAGATGAGTAAAAGATTTTTCAAGTAAAAGTCAAAAAACATGTATTTTTTCAATTTTTCATCATATTTTTTATTTTTTTTAAATTAAAATACATGAGATTATATAAATAATGGTATGTAAAGAAAGCCCCTTTTGTCCTGAAAAAAACAATATATAATTTGTATGGGAACAGTAAATGAGAGAGCGGAAAATAACAGCTAAACACAAACACCAGAAAAGTGTAAAAATATTCCTGGTTGCAAATGTACAACATCGCAAAAACAGTCCAGTCCTTAAGGGGTTATTCATTTCCTGATTGTTCAGTTTTGAATGCGAATAATGTGCGTGTATACTGCGGTGTCATGGAGATTTACATCAACACGCAGGTGTGATGCATGACAATGATTATTATTATGTTGTTATTTATATAGCGCCAACAAATTCCACAGCACTTTACAGTGGGTGAAAAACAGACATGTTGTTGTAACCAGACAAGTTGGACACACAGGAACAGAGGGGTTGAGGGTCCTGCTCAATGAGCTTACATACTAGACGGAGTGGGGTAAAATGACACAAAAAGGTAAGGATAGTATTAGACTAATGACAGTTGCAAGAGAGGAATCAATTGGGAGCTATTAACAGTTTAATTGATACGCTTTTATGAAGAAGTGGGTTTTTAATGATTTTTCGAAGGAGTGGAGACTGGGTGAGCATCTAACGGAGGAGGGAAGTAAGTTCCAAAGGAACGGTGCAGCCCTCGAGAAGTCTTGAAGGCGAGCATCAGAGGTGGGAGTACAGACAGAAGATAGACGTATCACTTACACCTGGGAAGATGCTGATTTTGCTGCCTTTTATTATTCTATGCAACATATGACTTTATGTTAATTATAATCACCTAATTATATTTTTCATTGTTATTAGGGATGGTATTTATGTGAGTTTTTCCGGATAGGTGCTGAAATGTCTTGTTTATATTCTCCTAGTGAAAGACTGCCTGCATAAAGAAAGTGCTTTGGTGTGCCCAGACTTTCATATTTGTTATTAGTGAAGTTATCTGTCCAACCTAAGTAGGATTTATCCATACTTACTTTATGTTGTTTATTTTTCTCATAGGACCCATATTGGCAACAGAGACAATTCAAGTTACATGTTTTTTGTCACTGTTTCTTGTTAAGAGTAAAATCCTGAAATAGTATTTCTGTAGTGTAGACTATTGCCGGTTATTTTATATCTTGGCTTTATTCTTCTCAGGATCTCAAACCTGCAAAATTATGGAAAAAAATTCTACTGAAAATTTAAATTCTAAACTTGATTAGGATCATGCTCCGAGATTCGACAAACAAATGGTGAATTCATATAATTAGCAAACTGAATTGCTTCAAATTGTTCCAGATTTTTGTTTTTACATAGTTACTTATTTTAATGTCTGTTGTGTTAGAGGAAAGAACTGAGTTTGCATAATACATTTTAATGAGAAAGAGATTCAACATGCCTGATTCTAAAGCAGTACAGTATCCAAAATTAAAATGTGCATAAGAAAATACAGTGAACCAATAATCAACCTAGTTGTGTAGAACATTTTTGTTATTATATATTGTAATCGCTGCTTAAACGTTGTTAGTAGACAATACATTCCTATAATAACTGCACAATTCACAGTATTCTATAGCAGATGCTGTCATGTACATTTGCAGGTTAGAAAGTGCCATTTCCTGTAACCAGAATATTTCTGTACGTTATGAGGACCAGGCTCGAAAAAAACGGGTTAATACCTGTTTTGTACAAATCTATAAGATTAGCTAATGTACAAAATGGTGCGTAAACAGATTTTCCTCTCCTAAAAGCAGCAACATCTGCTGGAATCATGAACAGCTGAGTTCAGCACAAGGACGCCAAGCAGCTGGGAAAATTCCATGTCACTGGTCATTGACGCGGTACTGAATGGGTATACATCAGCCAGACAAAAGTAGAGCAACAAAGCTATACATACAATGAAAAGAGATTGTAAATTGCTCAGTTTTGTGATGAGGCAAGGAGCGTACATCTTGTTAATCAAACATAGTGAATCAAGCAAGACAAACCAAGAGATTTTCCAAAATCACATAGTCAGTGCTTTGGAAATTGCTTGTGATTGAAATTCTTGTGTTTGCAGCATAATGTGACGCCATGTTTAAATAAATACATGGAGCAATGTTCATTATAACTAATTTTCACTAATAATTTAATCTAAGTCCAAAGGTTATACATACTCATGAAGTATTATTTTTATTCTTATTTTGTGTGATCTAAATGTTACCCATAGAGTTTTGTGTATCCTAAATTATATTTATCACATGTGTGTAAAACTTGTATTTCTTACTGCATGCATTTAACTCGTTAAATTCAGTTAGGGAGAATTAACTGAGTTGTGACGTTCAGAGCATAGTGCGAAAAATATCTCTAATTCTACGTAGTTTGATATTTTTTTGTGTAACCCAAAATGTGCATTTTTGTTCCCACCATTTAGTTAAATAGTTAGCACCAGTACTATTTAAATAAAAGGAAAGATGGGTGGCAAAGGGGCCCTGGAATAGTCTTATAGCTGCAGAGGTGAGAATTGAAAGACAACTAATTTTTTAGTTTTTATTCTATCTTTGATGTCTATAATTATTTTAGAACATCGGCCAATTGGTAGATAGGAGAATGAGCAAGCTAAATGGTTTTGCAATACCAAAATACTGGAAGCTTAATACAAACAGCTTTCAACAAGCTAATCTGTCCTCTTGCATATACAGTCAGGGATTGCAAGTTTTTCTCAGACTGTTCCTAACCGCATAAATTTTTCAGGGTGTTTATCAGAGTAGCAAGCCTTTATTAGGGTTTTTGTTGATCTAGCAGTACTGGGGAAAGTGTTTTTGCTTGCCAATAATTCATAAAACTTGTTAAAAGGTTGAAGAGAATGATTACTCTTAAATAATGAATACCATCAAATTCTGGTACCCATATTTAGCAGTCTAGAAAAGTCACCTTGAATCTGGATGGATGGTACATAAAGCTGTGTTTATAATTTCTGACATGCAGACTGGCTGTTTTTTTTAGAATGATCGTGTTACATGCTCTAAAATCAACCAACAAATACCAAGCTCCAGTTGTGAAAGCCATCCTGCCATGGTTAGGTAGGACTACATCTCCCCTGATGCTTTGCCAGCATTCTTGCTATAAGAGCATTATGGGGGATGTAGTCCGCATTATCTGGAGTGCAGATGCTTGCCTACCCCTGTAGTGGGCAATGAAGTGTCAGCAATGAATCTTGGTTGTTTGCAGTATCTGACGAGATAATTGTTTTCTTTCTGTTTCTTTTTTTCTAACAAGGTCAAACTTTGTAATGAAAAGACCTTGTCTAGTCCATCAAGCATTACTAGTGGAAAAGTTTTGCATTATTCTGTTTTATTGATAACTGCATTTTCCCATCTTTGTTGGTATTGTTTTGAATTCAAACTACATTTACACATTTTTTTCTAGAAACAAAACCAAGGTTATTAATGCAAAAAACTGCTTTTACTTCCCCACCAGTCAGTAAATGAAATAAACTGCCCATTTATTCTTGTGGCTCAATAGTCTATTAAGGCATACACAAAATAATGTACATGGACACATATACTTAGATACAGCTTATGGATATCAAAAGTATGTTATGCAAATATAATTAGAACAATATTTAATTGTTTTAGCACAAAATGTTCTTAAAGAAGGGAGGGGTATATAACTCACAAAGATGAAATCATACGTTCATCCTGTCTAGAACTGGTGTTTTGCATTTTGATTTTCAATCTATTACAGCTCAATGTTTAAAGGACCACTATAGTGCCAGAAAAACAAACTCGTTTTCCTGGCACTATAGTGTTAATAGGTCCCCCCACCCACATGACCCCACTCCCACCGGGCTCAAGGGGTTAAACACCTCTTCCCAGCGCTGGGCTCCGTCGGCGCTGGGGACTCTTCTCCCTCTTCCGACATCATCAGCCGAATGTGCATGCATGGCAAGAGCCGCGCATGCATTCAATCAGTCCATAGGAAAGCATTTCTCAATGCTTTCCTATGGACGGCAGCGTCTTCTCACTGTGAAAATCACAGTGAGATTGATTTTCACAGTGAAAATGACAGAAAATGACAGTGAAAATGACAGTGAAATTGACAGAAAATCAATCTCACTGTAAATTTTCACAGTGAGAAGACGCTGCCGTCCATAGGAAAGCATTGAGAAATGCTTTCCTATGGACTGATTGAATGCATGCGTGGCTCTTGCCATGCATGCACATTCGGCTGATGATGTCGGAAGAGGGAGAAGAGTGAGACAGCCACTAGAGGCTGGATTAACCCTATTGTAAACATGTTTACAGCTGCAGGGTTAACCCTAGATGGACCTGGCACCCAGACCACTTCATTGAGCTGAAGTGGTCTGGATGCCTATAGTGGTCCTTTAACAAATAAATCCCTCATTTGGTGAAATTTTAAAATGGTGGTGTGCTAGACTCCATTTGACTGCATCCTATCTCGCCGGAAACTCTACCACACCATCACCTGATTAAGTGGACCCATATGAAATATCACAATGGCTGCAAAATATAAACATACATTTCTTTATTTTGTTTGAGTGTCAGAGATATGACCTGCACTTTGCAAGGCAATGCGTGTGACATGTGTGAAAGGGTAAAACCACGTTGCATATCATGTATGTGAGAATGTAACAATTGACAGCACAGAAAAATCGAATTTAAAAAAAAGATGGATTGCGGATATGGAAACAGGACAAGACAATAATGGTATGAGCAATATCTGTAAACCTGGCATAGTCTGGCAACATGCATTAACTAACGCAACCAGTGCTGGGGTTATCAGACACAGTTCTGAGAAAAAATGGAAATATTCAGTATTGTTGGTTGTGAGAGTGTTGATTCTGGGAGTGTGAGGTGAGGCTTAAAGAACAGAGATGGAGATGAAACAGTTATATGAAGGTGTTTACAGCCAGCTCTCAACAACTCATCCAAGCAGCCATTGTTCATTTTCAATAAGTGTGGTACTGTTCCCTAAGGACAAGTCAACATGGTTATATGGAGTTTGGCAGATATCGGTATATTCATTTTAATTTTTTTTTAAATCATTTTCTGTCAAAAATCTGAAGGTTACTCAAAAAGTCCACCCCTCTTCATCTAGAGATATATTGGGAGGTTTCACTTACTCATTATTCAACCAAATATTTAAAACAGGGGCATGCATTCCTAAAACCATGCAATGGGAGGATGGAAATACTGAGTTGTTAAAGGATTTGGCTGCTATGAGTCCCTGCTGTTCTTTCAACAAGTCTGAATTGCAGCTGACCATTTCAGGACTGATATAGTGACACATGGAAACAGTTTACCAAATCCTGCTCATACCTCATCTTAACACTGTAAGATGTGAGCACACAATGCAAGCTTACTCTAAACATGTATTTGCACTGAAAGAGAAACTTCATTTTGATGTTTCCAGTCGAGTGGGCACGCTTATTGTACCAGGGAATCTACTGTTAGTTATTTCAAATCGTTTCAAAACAAACTGCTCTCACAGCTTCCTTTTATTTCTGTGCTGTTGTCCTCTACACCAAAAAACATTTACCAAGTAAAGATATATATATACATTACAAGTTGTCGCTTGTGCTGGAATAAAAGCAGTGTAGAATAATAATTAAATTGAAAATCTCCCTCAGAATTCATAATATAACCTAATGTCAACACCCAATGCTGATCGGCCTCTTAGTTTATTTAATGCAATGAACACAAGCACTCTAAAAGTCTGTTTCATAATATGTTGTTTACTACATTATATATTACAAATGAATTATGTAGTGAATAGAATTGCTAATTGCATATTAACACTTAAAAATGTTACTCTTTTTATATTATTTTCACTTTAGAGGAAAACAACACATCAATAATAAAGTAATGAACATTCAACATCATAACCGCTACAGCAGGGTGTAATGGTTATGGTGGCATAAATGCACTGCTGACCCCCAATGTAAGTAGTCAAACTATGTGCTTTAAAGCTGCACTGTCACCCCCTTAATCCCTAAAACATAAGTATTTCATGAAGAAAGAATCTTTAGGAAATACTCATATTGACTGTATTGGAATTTCACTGCAATTCCAACCCCGTCAAGAGATATACAGAGACAAAGTTGGAACTACTTTGTCTCAGTATCTCTCCTAGCCTGACACCTTTAGACGCTGGGAGGAGCTAGCGCCATCTAGAAATGCCAATACCCACAGCCATCACCAGTGCTGGCTGCAAGGAATTGGCTGTATGTATGGAGGTCCTCCATAGAAGTCATTGCTGTACTCTCGCTCATGCATGAGAGTATAGCAGTGACGTTGAATCCTGATGCTGAAGTGCGAGGAGCCAAAGAGAACCAGCCGGAATAGGATGGCTGCGCCCATGAGCAACAGGTTCAGGTAAGTAGACCTCACCTTTGCCTCCCCCCACAGTCAATGGACTCCCAGCAGCGATGTTACCGTCTGGGGTCTTTGCAAATTCTGCAAAGTCTCCAGATGCTAACAGTGCCTCTTTGAGTTTTGACTACTTATGTGGGAACCACAGACGCTAGTCTCATCCTCCATAAAAGCTGGAAGCTCTCTGATCTTTGCTAAGCCTGGCAGTGGAGAGCTTAGCTAATTGACAGAGTGGGCAGCTGACTATCTCAGCTAATGTACCACAAGAAACAATTCACCTTGCACTAAGATTCCGCTCAATAATCTGGCCCTCTACCTGGGAGGTGCTCTGTTATTAGTGATGTCCCGAACGGGTTGCCGAACGGTTCGTGAACAGTTCGTCACGAACGGTTCGCCGCGGACTCCAGTCAGCAGACACATTCCAGCCAATCAGCAGCAGACCCTCCCTCCCAGACCCTCCCACCTCCTGGACAGCTCACTAAGAATGCAGCTTCAAAATGGATGCTGTCCAGGAGGTGGGAGGGTCTGGGAGGGAGGGTCTGCTGCTGATTGGCTGGAATGTGTCTGCTGACTGGAGTCCGTGGCGAACCGTGGCGAACCGTTCGCGAACCGTTCGGGACATCACTACTTGTTATGCATGATTAAGGTTGCATAAAGCCGAAATGTTGCACTTAATATTGAGGAGACTTACCCTCTAATAAACAGAACGATCTTAGACCTTTGGAGTGTCGCCAGTGTTCCTTGTTATCTCAGTTAATGCTCAGCCCTGTACAGTAGATTCTAGCTCATGAGAGTCTATGGAGCTTCCAGCTTTACATGGAGGCTTAGCGGTCCCAAGGTAAGTTGTCAAACCATTACTATATGGTTTGACTACTAACAATGTTCCAAGGCACTCCTAACACCAAACCATAGTGCATTGTAGAACTTACCTCACTTGCCTTTTCGTTTGAACTAGCAATGGTTCTCACCCTGCAGAGGAGTTTTCATCTTTGCAGAGGGATGGAAAATAGTTCCATTTCCTCTTGCTTAATACCACCATAACATTTGTAGATTAAATTTCATGGATGCATTTTGGCAGCCAAATAGGGACAAGGAAACAAGAACAGGATTATTCGTCAAAGTGAGAATTCAAGAAAATGCAAAGTTAATTTTAACTTAATTTCAAAGTTAATTTCATTTAGCGGGTCCTCAACCCCCCTGTCCCTGTGCGTCCATTTGTCTGGTTACAAGTACGTGTCTGTTAGTCCACCCATTGTACAGCGCTATGGAATTTGCTGGCGCTATATAAATAATAATAAAATAATAATAACTTTAAAGGGACACTTTAGTCACCTGAACAACTATAGCTTATTGTATTTGTTCTGGTAAATAGAATCATTCCCTTCTGGTTTTTTGCTGTAAACACTGTCTTTCAGATAACTCCACAGTGATACAGCCTAGTGATAACACCACTGGCCACTCCTCACATGGCAGCTAAAGCTGCTTCCTTGGGCATTGATTCAATATATCTCTATGAGGAGATGCTGATTGGCCAGGGCTGTGTTAGACTTGTGCTGGCTCTGCCCCTGATCTGCCTCCTTGACAGTCTCAGCCAATCCTATGCTGAAGCATTGTGATTGGCTCAGACCACCACTTCTGATGATGTCAACAGACAGAGGCAGTTCAGGGGCAGAGCCAGCAGCTTCAGACTTGAATACAAGTAAGATTTTACTATATTTAGAGCGTACTGCTATACTTTCATGCATGAGCTATACTCTCATGCATGAACGAGAGTACAGAAATGATTTATATGGAGGATCTCCATACATAAAGCCAATTCCCATCCCAACATGCAAAAACAAATTTCAGGGAGGTGGCTGTGCGCCCCCACACGCGCCCCCCTCAGCCAGTTACACACATCATAGTACAACCATTTACACACACTATTAACATACGAACACATGCACACACCTTGACACACACATACCCACTCAGATACCCACACTGGCACATACATACACACACACACACACACACACAGGCACTCAGATACAAAGACTGGCAAATACACACACACAGAACCCCACACTGGCACACACACAGACAAATGCTCACACTGGCACATACACACAAATCCACACACACATATATCCACACTGACACAAACACAGATACCCACACTGGCACACACTCAGATACCCACACTGGCACACACACCCATATACCCACACTGGCACATAAACACAAATACACACATAGATACCCACACTGGCGCGCGCACACACACACACACAGATACACACACTGGCACACACACACACACAAATACCCACACTGGCACACACACACACAGGTACCCACACTAGCACACACGCACTCTGATACTCACACTGGCACATACACACAAACAGATACCCAAAATGACACACCCACATACACAGTTACACAAACAAACAGATGCATACACTGACACTCAGATACACACACACGCACAATCTGACATACACTGCAGCTACCTGATAGCTTACCTTTTGGTGTCTGGGTAGAGGCTGATGGGAGTGAGCATGTAGCAATAGCTCACGCCAACCTCTCCATACTGCCTGTTCTAGTACTGCCTTAAGTTTCTTCCTCCAGCTTCCTCCTCCTTCCTCGCACGCGGCTTTTTTTTCAGCTGGGAGAAAATGACAGCATACCACTTCCTCCCAGCTGGCAGATATTGCAGGGGCCCGGTCGGGCTCTTCAAAGGCGGGGCACCCAACCCAGCCCCTGTTCAGGAAACATATCCATCGGGTGGATAATGAGTAGGGGGCATTTATTTAAGGGCTTTTATAATTTGTAATATCCTGGAAAAAAAAACACACACAATCTAACATGCATTGTATGTCACATTGTGTGAGTTATTTCTAGGATATTATACATGGTGTGCGAATGCACAGGAACCTCTTAAAATATGCATCAGTCTCCCAGACCTACCCGGAGACATGGGATTTCTGCAAAGGGGGCCGAGGGGGCTTGATGGTGGTTTTAACACTAAAAGGTCAGGAATACATGTTTGTGTTTCAGACCCTATAGTGTTTCTTTAAAGGTACACTATAGTCACCAAAACAACATAAGCTTAATGAAGCAGTTTTGGTGTATAGATCATGCCCCTGCAGTCTAACTGCTCAATTATCTGCCATTTAGGAGTTAAATCACTCTGTTTATACAGCAGGGGCAGATCTAGAGCCCAATCTTGGGAGGGGCACATAGTTATTTATATAAATAATCCAGGCACAATAACCACTACAGCTCACTGTAGTAGTTATGGTGCCAGGAGGGCCATGGCACCCTCCCAGAGTAAGTAGTCAAACCATTTAAGAACAGTTTGACAACTTACCTGTGGTTTGTCGGGGTAGGTGATAGGGTCTGTAGTAGACAGGGGCAGTAGTGTGAGTAGTGCAATGTGTGAGCATGAGGGGGTGGTGTATTGTGTGTGCATGAGGGGGTGAAGTGTGTGCGTGCGAGGTGTACAGTGTGCATGAGGGGTACAGTGTGTGTGTGTGTGTGTGTGTGTGTGTGTATGAGGGGTGTAGTGTGTGAGGGATACAGTTTGTTAGTGTCTATGAGTGGTGAAGCGTGAGAGGTGCAATATTTTGGGGGGGGCAATTGCCCCATTGCCCCCCCCGGATCCGCCACTGTATAAAGCCCTAGTGACACCTACCTGCATGTGACTTGCACACCCTCCCTAAACACTTCCTGTAAAGAGTCATCTAATGTTTACACTTCCTTTACTCAAACTTAATTTAGAATTTCTCATTTCATGCTCTGTTAGTATCTTGCTAAACCCTGCAGGAACATCCTGTATGTAATTAAAGTTCAATTTACAGAGCAGAAGTTAAAACCGTTTAAAGTAGAATACATTTGATTGAAAGTGAATCCATTTTGTTTTCATGCAGGCTGTGTCAGTCCCAGTAGGGGGAGATGTGGCCAGGGCTGCAGAAATATGGCAGATAATTGAGCACTGAGACTGAAAGGGCATGATCTACACACTAAGACTGCTTCATTAAGCTGAAATTGTTTTTGTGACTATAGTCAGAATTATCAAAATGAAAAATTCCTCTAAGTCATCTATGCTTTCAGTTTGACTACTTTGGCCTTAAAGTTGACTTTGACTTCTCACTTTAGTAGATAATCCTGGCAATACACTGTGCAGATTATGTACACTCCATTCATTATTTTCAGACTGCAAATGTAGTGAGTGAATTACTGCATTATGACCATATTGGACATTGGATGTTTTACATTGTGGTGGAATTTTAAGGAATCTACATTCCCAGATAACATATTTGTGATGGTAGTCGCCAGATTCCTGTTGTGTTTTGGTCACCCTGTGCCTAGTATTGGTGCAGGGTATATTGAATGTATTGATTGTCTGTGTCTTTCCCTCTCAGTGATCCCAGTCAAGCCTTGCCAACTCGGTCTGAAGTGCTTCAGGGTCCCTGATAGCTACGAGGAAGCAGACTTGTCATCTGTTTATTATCTATTTCTGTAGATAATAAACAAATAATTAAAACATTAAAATGTTGTACATTTTTAGAATTTTAAATTTAACCACTTAAGGACCACATGAAGGTAAATGCTGTCATGCAGTGCAGGGCTTTAATGCCTAGTGACGGCATAGGTCATCATGCAGTAAAGGTACCAGTTATATCCCTGCTGGTACCAAGGACCCCTAGGTACCCTTCAATACCTGGGGGGTCTTATCTGTCAGCTGGGATCACTGTTAGTGTCTGTACTGTGTGAGCTAAAAAAATCTCTCTGCTGATGTCAGCAGGTTAGAGAGAGGCATTATAACTAGGATTATAGGGTGGTATTAGGACTGGGATTATGAGTAAAATTATAGGTAGGATTGTGGATGGATTATAGGTAGGATTAGAGGTTGGATTAGGTGTATGAAAAGGGGTAGATTATGTATACAGTCCTTATTACCCTTTAGGTAGACAGCTAGATAACAAAAAGACAATAATAGTTGTGTGTCTTAATCAAGTTTATTCCTGTAGTTAGCTTGTAAAAACTGTAATAACAAAATAAAAATAAACTGGTATCAAAATGTTCATATATTCTTTAGTAAATACATGCATACTGATAGGGGCTACAAATCCAAGTGGGTCATAGAAGCTGTTTACTGTGGCCAAGATGGCTCTTTGTGTAAATGACTTTACTTTCCTAGACACTTGAAAAGTAGAACGGTCAGTCTGCAGGTTCCAAATCACTACTATACTTAGTTGGAGGGGCAGAGGGTCTACATCTATAATTAGATCTGTTAGGTTTCC
Source organism: Pelobates cultripes (assembly GCA_933207985.1). NCBI lineage: Eukaryota > Metazoa > Chordata > Amphibia > Anura > Pelobatidae > Pelobates > Pelobates cultripes. The sequence continues at coordinate 213,931,005 of OW240916.1, read as the reverse complement.
AAAGACATGTACTACTTTCATTCTAAACTCTATCATTTCTTTGCTGTGATTATTGACTCGGAACCAAAGAAACGTTAAGCAGTTGATTGTTAAAGATCTTTTGTATAAAGTAAACAAAATGTTCTTTTTTTCAAAAGAGAGCTATAGAGCAAAGAGTCTTTTCCTTGCTTGTTCTATGTTGTTGGCAGTTGAGAGCGAGGTTAACAAAATGGTAAGGGTGATACCCAGTAATTTGACTCATCAACAAACATGTCTTTTTCTAATCCTCAAAGGAACATATCATTCTCAATAGTCAAATCATTTGGAGTTCTTACAGACACACTGTCATCTGGATTGTCATCGGTGGGTTATTATCTGCAGGTAGCTCAGAGGAGGCATGTGTGACTGATGTGTATAAGCATTAATGGTCTTCTTTACTTGCACATAACTAATACAAAGGCTGAACAGAGAAACTGGTCCACTAGGGAGCACATTTGTCTTTAACCTATGTGTATTCATTGGGTTTTGAGTCCCTCCTAAGTATACGTAGCCCACTATGATCAAAAACTAAAATTTATATGTTGTGCATAAGGAGCTTGCTGGGGACCACTGATCTGCGCACAAACCTTTTGTATATCTCTTTGTAGCAAAATAAGTATTTGGGCATTAGGGACAAGTGCTGGGATCCTGCCTGTTATGAACTCCAGATGAGGGAAATGCTGTGAATCCTCATCTGTTGGGATTTCTGATTTAGCATCAGGTATCAAGTCACTTTCAAAGACTGTGGGAAGTTTTATCTGTGTTTTGCGATCAATGGATTGAACAGCAAAGTTACATGCTCTCTGTAGGAAAATGATTCTCCACTAATGTTAAACATGTCAAAGAAATCTGACTTGGCTAATGAAAGGTTGCTTTGGTCATCTAACATTGCATACATTTTTACAGACCTATCAGGTTTGTTAGAGAGATAGACAGTCACTAAGCAGATCTTACAGCATGATCTGGGCCTTGTTCCTTCCCCACATTCCCCTGTACACTTGGATAACACAGCAGTAGGTGTACCTTCATTAATCTCCCTGCCTTCCTCTTCTTCACCTACAGGCATTTCTGTGTCCCAATGAAATGGACCTGGATGCAATGCTGCGTTATGCTGTCACTGTTGCATTCGCTGTATCTGATGTCAGCTATGCAGTCCTTAGCTATGTGCTTGATGGATGCACAGCACCTAAAACAAATAGCCTTTCCTTTCAAGCTTAACATTCATCAATATGCTTGCTTCCGAACCTGGGACACTTTGACAGTGGATGTGGATTATTGTGAATTGGACACAGACTGTTTGGTTCAATGGCTGTTCAGAACTGGTTACTTGTGAGGTTGCATTAGTGGGTGACACCGCTGTTTTTCTGACTGATGCAGATGGTCTATTACTGTATCTTGCTCCCGTCTTCTCTACATTTACTTGAATTTGGTTACTGCAGATTTTGAATGTAAAGCTTGGATCATTTCTAGTCGGTTGACACTGAAGCTGGTGGAGAAACTAAATGGTGGAAAGTAAACATAATGTTCTTCTTTGTACTTTGTGCTTTGAAAAAAAATCAACCTTTTCTGTTGACTAAACGGTAGCATTTCAATGATTGCTCTACTCTCACAAACTATATGTTAGTCCTGATAAGCAGCCTACTGCCTTAACTGCATTCACCTCCAACACCAATTACAGTACATTATGGGTTGAATTATGGGAGGGAATATAGGTTGGATTATGGATTTAATTAAGCATTACATTAGTTACAATATTAGTGGTAGGATTAAAGGCTGGATTAGCGGAAAAGGGTATACACATTGTACTCAAGAACTGTATCAGAACCAGGGCCGGATTAACATAGAGGCTGATGGAGCTGCAGCTCCAGGCTCAGGCCCAGGCCCATAGAATAGGCCCATTTAAAAAAAAAAAAAAAAAAAACTTTTTTTTTTACATTTTTTGTTTTTTTTTGTTTACACTCTACTCTTAGGTTTGCCACCTGACTGGTATTTTACTGGCACAGATGAAATTAGAGGCTGCCTGGCTGTGCCGGTATTGCAGTAATACCGGCAATACAAATGCAGATATTTTTCTCAGTATAAACAGAGATTAATCTGCAATACCAGCACCGGTCAGTAGGGGTCACTGTGTGTGTGGAGAGAGGCAGGGATATGAAGTTACAGCACCTCCCTCCCTGTCTCTCTCTACTCACTGATCCACGAGGGAGCAGCTACACAGCACAGAGAGTCCAGACAGCAGCTCCCAACCTGCAGAGACAGCCTACAGCATAGGGAAGTGAGGGATGAGGGGAAAGGCTGCAGGGAGACATTGGGACACTGAGACACTAATGGACACTGGGAGACCTGGGGACACAGACACTTGGAGACACTGGGAAACATGGGGACACTGAGACACTAGGGGACGCTGTGAGACATAGGGACATTGAGAGACACATTGGGACATGGAGACACTAATGACACAGTGTCTCCATGTCTTTCAGTGTCCCCATGTCTCCCAGCCAGTGTCCATAGTGTCTCAGTGTCCCCATGGCTCCCAGTGTCCTATAGTCTCCCAGTGTCTGTGTTCCCATGTCTCTGTGTCCCTAGTGTCTCAGTGTCCCCATAGCTCCAGTGCCCCCATGTCTCCCAGTGCCCCCATGTCTCCTAGCCAGTGTCTCAGTGTCCCCATGTCTCTCAGTATCCCTAGTGTCCCAATGTCTCCCAGTGTCCCCAAATGTTTCAGTGTCCCCATGTCTCCCAGTGTCCCCAAGTGTCTGTGTTCCCATGCCTCCCAGCCAGTGTCCCTAGTATCTCAGTGTCCCCATGTCTCCCAGTGTCCTCTAGTCTCCCAGTGTCTGTGTTCCCATGTTTCTCAGTGTCCCTAGTATCTTAGTGTCCCCAAATGTCTGTGTCCCCATGTCTCTGTGTCCCTAGTGTCTGTGTCTCCATGTCTCCCAGTGTCCCCATGTCTCACTGTGTCCCCATGTCTCTCAGTGTCCCCTAGTATCCTAGTGACACAGGATACACTGAGACATGGCGACACTGGGAGCAATGAGGACACAGACACCTGGAGACTAGTGGACTGAGTGACATGGGGACACTGACACTGTGATACATAGGGACACTGATGCCAGGCTGGCCTTCCAATTCTTTGGGCAGACATGTCCCCTTTTTGGGCATTGTCGCTCCTTTTGGCAGTTCTGGTCACGTAATTCGTGTCAGTAGCCCACCCTTTTACACCGCCCATTGACTTCCTGCTTCACTGGACACTGCTGTTAGGGGGAATGGATTTACTTGAAAGATGAAAGCATTAATTAGAGAGAGATTAGCATATTTTAAGAAAATCTGCATTTTCTTATAGCTGCATCCTATGAGTTTCCCTCTGGCACCATCTCCACCAGATACATAACGCTTGAGAGGTATGACTGTTTTAGTGTTTTTGGTCGATAAGATTCTGTAATTAGGCACCTCATAATTGTCAGCACCAGGCCCACTGGGCTCTTAATCTGGCCCTGATCAGAACACAAATATGTAGCGTTTGCAGTAGTGGGATACGCATTGTCTGTGAATTTCCCAAAACTAAAATGTGTGGGGAAAAAAACAAATGAACTAATTTGACTTAGGTTTGTGATAAAATGGTTAAATGAAACGTGTCAAAAGTTTTTAGTTACATAGTCTGGGGAATGTACTTTATACAAACATACTCTTGTGTAGTAGTTTTGGATTCTGTAACTATTATTAATGCTGTAATCTCAGCAGCGGCAGAACTTCCAGTGGTGCAGGATCCGGGGCCCAATACAGTTTGGGGAAGCTGCAGCTGCGCTTTGGAGTTAGCAGAGAGGGCAGAGAATTCTGCACTCTGATTGTACTGCCGATTGTGGGTGCTCTAGAGGCCGCACCTGACCTCAGAATAAGGTCTCGCTGTCACAGCTGCACAGGGAGAGGGCTGCACAAAAAGATAATTTGGAGGCTGAGCTCCAGACAAGTCACTACATCGCAGTCCACATGGGGTTAGGGTACCCCGAAAAGCAATATATATAGATGTTATATCCTACAAGTATGTGCTATCTGTACATACAATGTGATAAAATAAATGTTATGTTTAAACAAAAAGAGTTTGACAGTAATGGGTTTAAAATGCTGTAATGTAGGTATGACAACATGCAGAATCAGAATATTTTGTTTTTTCTAACTTTCTTTTTTGCAAAACTAAATTGAAAAGTTATAGTATAGTATGTAAGCTTATATATTTCAATATTTGAAATTAATAGTTAAAAAAAAAAAAGTATCTAGGTGTTAGTATAGTCAGAACAAATTAAAGATGATATCGATTCAAAATCTTAGGGTGTCCAAGCTGCCTATTTTTACATCTGTTGTGCTGACCAGGTTTTATCATTTAAAATGACTTAACATGTCATTCAAGATTAGTTGAGTATCTGTTCTAATGTCCTTGTGATCTTAGGTCTGCAAAACTGCACAAGTAGCAAGGGATCATCACTCATAGCACATAGCTACGTGCTGAACAGAGGTTGACCTTCCTATACTATTACACATCTGTACACTTACTTACAGCATGCCACTCATTTGAATTACATTATAGACTTGATCCATAAAATTAGAGAATACATCTTCAAAAACAAATTGAAGTCACCAGAACAACTACAGCTTAATGTAGTTGTTCTAATGAGCATAATTATATGCAGGCATTTTCATACAAACTTCTAAAATAAATTAACAAGGTTTAGACAAAGTCCTTAATAAACATTATAATTTATATATATATATATATATTACGATAGACAGATAAATAGATAGCTGTATAGATTTTAACAAATTCTATCTATCTATCTCAAGTGAATATCAAATGTGGCATATACCAAGGTGATGCGCTATCCCAAATGCTGTTCTGCATAGGCCTCAAACCCCTCAGCCAGATCATCAAGAAGAGTGGATACTGATACAAGGTCAAGAGCGGAGCTACCATCAGCCACCTACTCTACATGGATGGCATCAAGCTGTATGCCAAGAATTAGAGGGATGTTGACTCACTGATCCACTTAACCAGGATATACAACAATGACATCAGAATGTCGTTCAGACTAGAGAAGTATGGGCGGATCATAGCAAAAAGAGAGAAGATAATCAGGTCAGAAGGAGTTCAAGTACCAGAAGGCCAAATAGTAGATGTAGAGAACCGCTGCAAGTATCTGGGGGTACCACAAACACATGGCAACCATGAGGAAAAAGCAATGAGGATAGCAACATCCAAGTACCTCCAGAGAGTGAGATAGGTACAGAAGTTCCAGCTCAATGGCAAGAACAAGACCCAAGCCATTAACACATATGCCCTACCAGTCATCAGGTACCCAGCTGGAATAATAACCTGGCCATTAACACATATGCCCTACCAGTCATCAGGTACCCAGCTGGAATAATAACCTGGCCAAGAGAAGAACTGGTCACCATGGATGTCATGACCTGGAAACTACTCACTATGAATGAGGATTCATTGAGGATTCCATCTGAAATCCAGCACCCAGAGGCTGTACACCAGCCAGAAGGAAGGAGGTCAGGACCAAACACGTGTCAAGACTGTGGGGATATTTATGGGATAATAATAGTAACAGTTGAGAATTGCCCACTAATTCAATTCTCAGATCCCAAAGAACCTTTATCGTGTTAAGTGGAATGTATTTCATATAATTAATATCACAATGTATAAAAATAGATTTTTATTTATATGACAAATTAATTAATAATAATATTATGCAACATGCATGACAATAATCAATGAATATTCAGTATAAAATGATATGCAATACAAAGAAATGGGTATTACGTTTCAATGGCTAAACGGCATTATCTGTCAAGACTTCTACGATTTATGCGGTATCCTTACACAGATTGAAAGTGAAACTTTTCACACAGAGAACAGAATTCCTCAGAGTGCAGCGTAAGGTCGTAAAGTTTAGCAGACAGTTAGAATAACCCTTTCAATGCTGGCTAGATCTCCAAGGTAGTTAAGATCTATTCTTATGTAATTTTAAATAAAATAACATTTAACCCAGTTCATTAGTCATTTTCTGAAACCATCCAATAAGAGAATCTACCACATTATATAAGCAGATTTTAATTTTAATTTGTCTAAAAGATATCTTATCTTAATTTAGAGCAAATCAATACACCTGGATAAAAACAGCGGTATGCTAACACGTGATAATATCACATCAATATATAATTATTCTTAATTCCACCTGCAGAATGGAATGTTTATAACTATATATTCTTTAGTTAACTAAGATTTCTTAATATGGAAATCTGACCGTGCTTTATCCTAGTCATATATCATGCTATTAATACATTTTAATTAATTTAATTAAATGAAACCAGTATAATTACCAGTTGAGTAGATATTTCATCCGATTGGTAGTCTCAGGAACTTATTTGGATGTCTCTCTCTGCATGGAGGTTGGAGTCCCCAAACTTCCAATTCCTCTCTCCTCTTTTTCTTTGCATATCTCTTGCATCTGCCACCCTTGTCTTCCCTTTGTCTTAACTTTTAAAGGGCCAGACTCTCTGTACGTCATCAGTTGATAACCCAATAGAAGCACTAGAGGTGTGGTTATCTTCCAGATCGCAAATTAGTTATTTGGTCTGTAGAGGGCAGTCTTGTCCCACTAAACATACCTATCCAGGAAAGAGTTAACTTTTCCTGGTGGCTATTTTGACGTCATTTTGCTTATCTCAAATGACCACTATAACTTACGTATCCTTCAAAGATCAAAGGGTTTCTTAAAGTTTTGTCCAGACTATGTGTCTGGCAAATCTGCTATAATTTCTGATATGGCAGATCATGAACTAAGTTTACCCTTTTCCATACAATGGTACCTTATATATATATAGACAGTAAAATTAAATTATTTAATCTTCTCTGTCACAATCTTCTGGGTTTAGATTTGATTATATTCTTCTTATCACTTGTATATACTATGCTATGCATTCCTTAGCTCTGGCAAAGAGGCCAGTCTTACAGAAAGAAATCTAGTGTCTTCTTTGTTAACTTGAAATAACAAAATGGAGTCTGGTCTGTTCAGAGTGACTCAGAATATACACTTTTTGTTTCTATCGTAGCACAAAATGTCTGCCGATATAAATACTCTGACAAGACTCAGATGAAACACAGAGCATCCACAAGTACATCACAAAGATTTCCAAAGATGAACTGCTAAGTGAATTCCTGAGACAATAACAGATAAGCAGATAGAGAATGCAGAAAAAGAGGAGGTTCCATGGCAAGACAAACCTCTCCCTGGGGTGTACCACCTGCAGATAGTGGATGTGGCTCACATGACAAAATCCTACCAGTGGTTGAAAAGGCAGGACTGAAAGACAGCACTGTGGCATTAATCCTAGCAGCACAGGAACAGGCACTTAGCTCCAGATCAACAGAAGCAGGAGTAAACCATTCACTGCGAGACCCAAAGTGTAGACTGTACTAAGAGACAGTCCAGCAAATAGTAGCCAGTTGCAATATGTTAGTAGAAATAGCATACATAAGGACAAGTTGCTGGGATTGTGTGCTAAAACATCTGCACAGAATTTGGACTGGACCTGCCTATGTCCAGATGGGAGATACCACAAATGGTAGTTAAGAAAGACAAGGCTAAGATCCTGTGGGACTTCCAGATCCAGACAGACAAGCAAGTACTGGCCAAGCAACCTGACGCTATGGGGACAAGAAACAGAAGACTTTCTCCTCAAGGCACAGCAATAAATTAGAAAAGTTAGGAAAAAATATATAGTCATGTCATCAGATGCTATCAAGAATTTGTAAGAGAACACAATTCCTTCATATATTCATTAATTTATTTATTCAATCAAAACAACCTCATTTAAATTTTGTAGCATGATGCTAAATGCATTGTTTGGGCAACTGGAACACTTACTGTTTTGCTGGTGAAGCCTGCTTAACTCATCATACCTTCACAATCTGGTGTATTTCTGTTAAAGTATTTCTATTAATGATGTCTTCATTAATCAATACAAAAAGGCAGTCTATTCACATGCATACATATGTAGAAATGCCTATATTTTAATTGACACTTCAGTACATGCATCTGATTCCATGTATAGTTCATAAAGACAACCAAATGTTTTTGAAAGTTTACACACCAGCCTCCATTATGACTGGTTATAAGTACTTTAATTCAATAAAAAAAATTGAAATATAACAAGCTGCCAGTTCATTCACTGTAGAAGTTCAATTCTTCTTTTCATGAAGAATGTGCAACTGCAATAAGGAAATTTCTTCTGTGTTCTAAATATGACCCTGTTCATTATTAAAATGTTTCAATTTAAAATTTGCTTTAAGGGGCGGAGACATTTGCCTAACTGAACAGACGCGTCCTGCTGGAGCTCCGGCTAAACGGAAAGCTGAAATGGCTAAATACCCAGTTTGAACCCACAAATCCTGCCCAAGAGCGAGCTGCTGCCCACAGCTACCATGTGGCCTAAGATGAAGAAATATTGGGCTGATAAACCTCCGACAACCGCCGATATTGGTGATCTCTTATGGAGGCCCCAAAGTTCCACGAGGCCTGTCATGGCGCCTCTCTCGGATGGGCCGTCCTGCTCATTCAGCGAAATGTCCCTACCTGATTTGAGAGAGTTGGAGTCACTGACTAGACGTAAGCAGGCTGCTAAACTGTCAGACCGAAAATCTGGGGCACCAGTGACGGAAGCTACCATAAAGACCCTTCTAGACGAGTTACGCCGCAATATCGCTACTGACATCTCTGCATTTAGAGAAGAGATCAGTGGAGTCTCAGCCCTCCTCCATGACATGGAGCAGGAACTCTCCACACTAAAGAGCGAACAGGCACAGAAACAACACCGCATGGCAGCAATGGAGGAACAGAGGTGGTGGAAGAATGTAAAGGTCAGCAACCTTCCAGACACTGTCCCCACAGCTGAAATACCTCACCTGATCCAGAGGCTTCTAACCCAATTAATCTCCGCCAAACAGATGACACTGGACAGCTGCTACAGGCTCACAGCTCCACTTGCAAGCACTACAGGGGTACACCGAGATGTCATAATCTGCTTCCACAATGGCCCTGACAATCAAGCTTTCATGACTACCATTCGTAATAAGTTGCCCTACACCTTTGAAGATGATCAGCTGACATTCTTCCCAGATTTATCCAGGGCAACCCTGGACTGGAGGAGGTCCCTGAGACCCTTAACTTCGGAACTTACAAAGCACAAGGTACCTTATAGATGGGGAGCACCAAGGAGCCTACTGATTCCCCATGAATCCAGGACATTAAAAGTGCTGGAGGATACAGAAATACCCAGCACTCTTCTGAAAATCAGGCTGTCTGATACATCGGAGGGATCACTGAAACCAGCTCTGGCCACACAGTTATCTGCCTGGGACCCCTTGAGGGTTCGTCCGTTTGTACCTAGTGCACTGCGGGGTAGCCCTGCAACTACTGCGGTGCCCTGAACTGCCAAAGACCGCATGCATTGATTCCGTTCTGCTTAGTTTGTTTTGCTCTTTCTTATTTTTTGTTTTTGTTCTTAGTCGAATGTAACCACACAGAATCATTGCACCACTACGCTAATATCATAATGCAAGTTCATTGGGATGCATCCCTTTACCTTAATACACCTGCTGGCATGGGGATTAAACCCCTTTATCCCCCCACTCACCCGCCTCTCTTGTAGCCGTGCTTAATATGAGTACCGTGAGTGCCAACCTCTTACCAAACTTATGTTCTACAGGGTTACAGACAGCAAGAGGTACATAACCTAAGATACCCCTCAAATTCAGCCATCACTCTTCGAAGTTACCTTTTTTTTTGTTTGTTTTATTACCTTCATCATACGAACCCTCTCACCCACTAGTTCACACTACTGTTCATGATATCGGCTTATGTTGAGTTTTGTACTATGTTATTTTATGCATAATTGTTCCTGAACGAAGCCTGCACCTTTTATGGATTAAGCAAGCAGTTAACAATATAAAAAATGACCCCTTGCTTCCACTACCACAAATAGTGCCTGACTAGCGAATGCCACAACCTGTATTGAATACTGTGCTTCTTTATACCTTGATACCACTGTTGTGGTGTGCCAAGGCTGTTTGTTGATTTTGTGCACAAACTTTTTTTTTTTTACATTTGCTTTAAAACGAGGAAGAAACAAGTTATAAAAGGAAAGCTTACCAGAATGTGTAAAATCTGTTGTATCTGCATATTGTAATTCTTTGGAGAGCATTGTGCTGACTTTCTCACCTGCAGAATTCTATTAGCTGATTTATGTAGAGAACCCCGAATGAGGAATAGTAGCACAAGGTCACAATAATGACATTTTGTTCTTTTTTTGTGTGTTACTTTGATTGTCACATTTAATATAGATGGCCAGTTTACTGTAAGATGCCTAGGGATCTTTACAGAAGCTACTGACCCATATCAGTTCTGAGTAATTAGCTATTTTGCTGCCAACTAGAACTGTTAGAATATCTACAAAGTTGATTAGACCATCAGGTAGGTATTTTAGAATGTGATGTTCCTCTCTGCAGTCTTTTAGCAGCTGTCATTAGACCAGTAAAAAACATAAAGAAGGTAAGCATCCTTTAGGGGCAAAATTTGTGGCATACAAGAGTTCTTAAAAATAAAATAAAATTGTAATAGTTATAGTTAAGTTTATGATTTTTCTGCTTAAATCCTTGTGACTTTAGAACTTACAAATTAGAATGACTCTAATTCACTGAACAAGAAAAGAAAAATCAGTGGGAATTGTCAGATTTGTGTAACGACTTTAATCACACAACTTCTTGTTGTACATATTGCCCTGGATTCAATCCTTAAGGGGGATCAGTGACCCGTTGATGTAATATGAATTTTATGGATTAATTTACCAGGCGGTCTATCTTGCTATTTCAGCTTCCCGAGGGCAGTGAAAATTATTCAGGTGAGTCCAAACCTACATTAACTTTAACAACTAAAATGTCTGGATTAGTTAAAAAATAGAAGAGAACAGATCTGAGAAGCAGTGGAGGGCGCGAAAAAAATACAGTGATTTCTATGGTTGTTTGATGCTGAATATGCATTTGGTAAATAAGTTGATGCTTGTGTATTCAGTGTATCATCTCCAAACTAAATCACATTTCTTGGATTAAACTCTGTCCCTCTGCCACTTTAGATTATATTTAAGCATTTCAGTATTAATTCAGAATGAAATTCTACTTTTCTAATTTCTGACCCTTTAACTTTTTCCCTTTTCTAGAAGAGCAATAGATGTGAACTATTTTGGAATTCTGTTAACATACGAGAAAAGGCACAGTAGTTGATTCTGTATCATGTTTTGCCAATTTGAACATAGCAGGATTTTTTTAAAGGTTCTTTTTGTTCTGGATCATAGTAATGATCATGGGAGTTACATACTAAGTTATATTATGTCAATTAATTCTATAGAAAGACAAAAAGGAATTGGGGGCACACCTGAAACATGTATTTTGTAGGAATAGTGATTCCGTAGTGACCAAAATTCATACATAATACAGATTAAGGAACAACGCGCGCATTAAAATACATTTTTACATTTTATAAGGCTACTTAAAACCACCTATCTCAGCAAACAAAAATAGGGATTCGGTTCCACCATATGGCCTTATTGTGTAACGCACACCACTACTTTACAGTACCCCAATATCTACACTAATTCAAATGTGGGAGACAAATTAAAGGATCACTATAGTGTCAGGAAAACAAATCGGTTTTCCTGACACTATAGTACCCTGAGGGTTCCCCCACCCTCAGGGTCCCCCTCCCGTTAAAACCCCTTCAGTTACTCACCTTATTCCACCGCCGGGCTCCCTTACCTCTCCTCCCCCGCCGACGTCAGCTTCCCGTCTGATGTCAGCAGAGCGGAATGCGTATGCACGGCAGTGCCGTGCGCGAATTCAAAGTGTCCATAGGAAAGCATTTCTCAATGCTTTCCTATGGACGCTCTGCGTGATAGAGGTATAATATGCCTCCAGCGTTGCAGATGTGCCTCTAGTGGCTGTCCGGGAGACAGCCACTAGAGGCTGGCTTAACCCCAAATGTAAACGTAGCAGGTTCTCTGAAACTGCTATGTTTGCATCAGACAGGGTTAACCCTAGAGGGACCTGGCACCCAGACCACTTAATTGAGCTGAAGTGGTCTGGTTGACTATAGTGTCCCTTTAAATAGTGCTAGTGCTAAATGAAAAAAAGTATATTCTAGTAATCTGTTGTAAGAGCACTCTACAATGGACACAAACATTTGTTTTTTTCCTGAAAATTGTATATTTAGATTTCCAATCCTGCTTAATGTCTACAAACATGTAAAATAATCCAAAATTCATGATATATATACTTTTCCACTATTGGTCTTTTAAAGTTTAAGTTGGAAATGGTCATTACACCTGGGAAAGATGGAGGGATTGACACATTCTCAATGAGTTTACACAAATCTTTCAGCCTTATTATGAAATGATAGACTCCCCTGCACCACAAAGTTATGAGCTGCCATTTCATATTTACACTAATTGTAGTTTAACTAAGAGGGAATGTATATGTCCAAATATATATATATATCTTCCAAAAGAAAGCCAGCACTCGAGGACTTGTATAAAAAAAATGAAGGCTTTTAATCCAAACAGTCAACATTTCAGTTCACTACAGTGAACTTTCCTCAGGACATAAATAGCATATCTCTAAACATTGGCTTTAAATAAGGGGAATTCACTTACCCAACTCCAGTCACCTGTGTGTTGGCGTGTGCTGCTTCCCTATGCGCGTGTGTGCGGTGAAACTCCTCCCCATATGCTGTCACACCATCCGGGACGTCTAAACCCATCACCATGGCGATGTATCAACAATTCACTGGGTGGAGCTACGCTCCGTGAGCATTCATATAAATAAAGAGCTGTTAGAGACAGGCAGAGAAGTGAATAATGTGTATGATATAAAGTAAGATCGCTAATATATAATGTAAGCGATTAAGGAGTGACTTCCATATGGATGTGCAAGTGATTGCTCCAATGGGTATATCTGTGTATGATCATATAACACCCTAAGGTGTGTGCAAATAAAGTGCCAGTGCTCATGTAATGAGAGTAGAAGCCTAATAGTGGCTATACTAGCATAATGTGTGGGAAAATGAGTATGCTGAGGCAAATATAAACAGTGCTGAAAGTGTTAAATGCAAACAAAGTCCAAAAAATATTCAAGATATGTAATCTCGGACTCTTCTATTAGAGGACAACAACTAAACAAATGAATGCCCATACAAATAAATCAAGAAATGGGGGACAGGGAGTTGGCCTACTGCATTAAATATAATATTATATATTACAATATAACTATATATTCAAATAGTAATTATATACAGTATAGATAATTATTAAAAATAACTAAAGAGTTATTTTCTACAAATGCACTTCCCAATTTAACTATCATGGAACGGGGGTTATATTTATTTAATTCAACCTCTTTTGTAAAGACGAAAGAAATACCGGTGGTATATGCAATGCTCTGGAACATCCATGGGCGCAGCGATGGCGCCTATGTATGCAAATGCATACATGCATGTGTTTGAAGAAAAATACATTTTACAACCATACATCAAATATGTGCGCTTCATCGACGATATCTTGATATTATGGAAGGGCACTGTGGCAGATGCCAATCAATTTATACAGGATATTAATAATTTACCTAGTCCAATCAAGATCACGGCCAACATTGACGAAAAAAATCGTGCAATGCTTGGATCTCGAAATTTTTATCCAAAACAACAAAATAGAATATCAGCTCTATTCGAAACCCACCGACAGGAACACCATTCTTCATTTTAACAGTGCACATCCAGAACATATCAAAAAATCTTTACCTTACACACAATTTTTAAAAGTATTCCGGAACAATTCCCTAAACGAACACATTGAAATTCAAGTCGTAACAATGTATAACAAGTTTCTCACCAGGGGTTATAATCGTTTCATACTTTGAACGAAGCACGACAAGTCATGCAAGAGGGATCCGAAATACATAACCAACCAAAGATACAGAGATTAACCTTTCCCATGAAGTTTAATTCAGCAAGTACTGATTTGTTGAAAGTTGTAAAGAAAAACTGGAATATTTTAACTGGAGATCCAACTCTACCAGCAATATTTCTCCCAAAAAAAAGAGAAGGAAATTTGCGAGACCTATTGGTTCGCACTGATCCTGAACAAAGTTATTTGCAGAATCAAAGAACATTTCTTAATCCAGGATGTGTTAGAAGTCTTGGGTGCGGCACATGTGGGCACCTTATCCCTACTAAATCATTTGATCATCCTCATACACAAAAGAAATACTCCATCAATATTGAATTTCCTGTAAAACAGATTATGTTATTTACAATCTATCATGTCCATGTGGATTGAATTATGTCTGAAAGACAGAAACACAACTATGCGAAAGAATCAGAGGACATAGATCTAGTATTAGAACAGCGATTCGAGATGGCAATTTCCTGGAGCATAAACACCCATTGACATTCCTGAAATGTATCGCAGCCTCCTTATTACTGCAGAGAGAGACTTTCTGGATACGAGAACTAAATACCATTGCACCAATGGGCATGAAAAACTAACATTCATGTCGTTTATTTAATTTCCTTGGATAGTTAGGTCTTTATTTTGATTTTTCTTGATTTTAACATTAATTCTTGACTACAATATGTACTCCCGATATTTTTCAAGTAGATTTAAATACCAGATGGGAATAAAGTGATAATAAGCCTGAGGATTGAAAAACGAAAAATGGAGGAATTGGGTGTATAACTAATGACAATATTGGGATTATCTGTAATCCCCTTTCCTTAGTCTTTACAAAAGAGGTTAAATTGAATAAATATAACCTCCGTTCCTTGATAATTAAATTGGGAAGTGCATTTGTAGAAAATAACACTTTAGTTATTTTTAATAATTATCTATAATGTATATAATTACTATTTGAATATATAGTTATATTGTATTCCTTTAATGCAGTAGGCTAACTCCATGTCCCCCATTTCTTAATATATTTGTATGGGCATTTGTTAGTTTAGTTGTTGTCCTCTAATAGAAGAGTCAGAAATTACATATCTTGAATATTTTGCACTTTTTTGCATGTAAAACTTTCAGCACTGTTTATATTTGCCTCAGCATACTCACTTCCCCACACATTATGCTAGTATAGCCACTATTAGGCTTCTACTCTCATTACATGAGCACTGGCACTTTATTTACACACACCGTAGGGTGTTATATGATCATACACAGATATACCCATTGGGTGATTGAAGTGATTTAAGTTGGGTAAGTGAGTTCCCCTCATTTAAAGCCAATGTTTAGAGATATGCTATTTATTTCCTGAGGAAAGTTCACTGTAGTGAACTGAAACGTTGACTGTTTGGATTAAAAGCCTTATTTTTTATACAAGTCCTCGAGTGCTGGCTTTCTTTTGGAAGTTGTATTTTCATGCAGCTGAGCACCAGGCCATTATAAGGAGGAAAGCTGTAGTGCAAAACCCCTACAAACTGTATATATATTATTTATTTATTTATTAAGTGTTCTTGCATAGCAAGACCACTTACTGTTATTTTACATATATATTATTCTTATTATTATTATAGCCAAATTTACCACTCTAACTCCTCCCACAGTTTTTACACTACATAGACAGTAATATACCGAAACGTGCGGATTGTTCCAGATCGGATTGCTATTACTTTGTGGAACATTTTGCCGAATGGTTCACAGAATATCGTCGTTCATGTGGCGAAATTGGTCCCATAGGAATGAATGGCAAAATGTTCAAAACTAGAGTGGGAGCTGGCAAAAGCTGAAAAATCAGGACATGATTTCTAAACTGCCACCACTCCCTCATTTTTAAGCCCACCTACACAAATATTATATCAAAACGTTCAGCTATCCCTGCTGCCACTAAACATGTCCACGGCTAAGCCATAGTCCTATAGGTTTTTTACAATATGACCATTTGTTTGCAACTCACGCAGTCCATTGACATTCATTGAAACTCCACTCTAGCCAGCTCAAATTTGAAGGGCAATTTCTAAACTTCGACTGTACCTTCATTGTTAATATTTCAGAGACATACTATGCATCAAAATGTAGGTCTGAGTCTTGTGATTCTCACAATATAGAGCTCTTCGCTGTAGGATTTATAGTTTTTAAAATATGACCATTTGAAGATGGCAACCACCAAAATACTCTGACCTGTGCCAGGCTGGAGCAGCAAGTGATGTCATAGACAGGGCCTTTTGTACACCTGCTAATGTTTTTATAAATGTATGTTTTAATATAACTGTGAAGCACTTTGGGCAACAACGTTGCAATTAAATGTGCTATATAAATAAATAATAACAATTACTCCGCTGTAGCTGTAGACTACTGGTGGAGGCAAGAACACTTCACACAATTTTCCCAGAAATTGTAGCTTTTCTAGTTTATTTTTTATACTTTATTTTTGCAGTGCATTACAATTTCACGTGCGGAAGTAGCCAATACAGGGTCTTTTGATATAACAACAGATTACATTAAGTGTTTTTTTTTTTCATCTTTTAAACAACAGTACGTAGTAAGAATGTACATGAATCTGGCTTTACCTTGTTTGCCTCAGTAACATGTGGAAGTACATTTAGCAATTTTTACCTTTGGAACATGGATGACGCAGTCTCCCCCCCCCAGGATTGCTTACTATGATCTTACATATTTAAAGAGATTATGTTCAGTAATATATATATATATATATATATATATATAACCAAAAATATTAGTAAAGGGCTATTTTTTAATGATTAGTTATTGCATTACAGATGATTCATTACTATGATCTTACATATTTAAGGAGATTATTTTCGGTAATATATGTATGTGTGTATATATATATATATATATATATATATATAAATATATATATATAAAATCCAGAGTTCTGGCACTCTTCCCATATAACTTCAAGCCAAAATCAGAAAACTAACCAGGGTGCGTTCTCAGTGCTCAGATATAAAACCAGAAAAAATGAGAGCACACACTGGATTTGAAACAAATATTATAGTAAACCACGAGCAAAAAAATGAATCAACGTTTCGACCGTCAAGCTCTCATTTTTTCTGGTTATATATATTACCGAAAATAATCTCTTTAAATACGTAAGATCATAGTAATGCATCATCTGTAATGCAATAACTAATCATTAAAAAATAGCTCTTTACTAATATTTGCACAAATATTTACTGAACCCTAAAACTTAGAATAAGCTGCAGAACTGGCCTCTGCAACTAATGAACATCACATCTTTTTTTTTTAACAGCACATAGTTCCTTCTTAGTGTTGTTCCATGTTAGTTGTTCTTATAGAGATGCATTGAGGACAAATCATGAGTCCTACATTTGTAGAGATGTATGGTTTGGGAGATCCATGTAAAAAAAATGCATATTTCACTTTTATATCAGTCGAAGTGCTGTTATTAAGTATTTATTTTTATGTATCCACTAAAATGGTAACTTGCTATATAAGGCTGCTGTAATTCTTATCAGACAACCACCAGGTGAGGTTGATTGAGGCTGATGAAGTTATATTACACGTGAGTCATTTCACAAGTGATTGACTTGTCATGCCAATACATCAGGTCTATATTTTAACTCAGCCTCAGACAAAATCTCACTGAGGATAATAGGAGTTATAGTCCAGCTTGGGAAGATAGCTTCTTGTACTCAAATTGATGAGACATGCATTCCCAATAGTTCACTGTTTTCTTCTGATCTGAGCACCTAGAAATGGCAGAGGTCAAAAACCAGAACCATTTTATGTTTTTTCTTTATCAGGGAGTAAAATGGAAAGAAAATCCTTGCACTCTGTCTTGGCTGCATGAATTTATCTAACCTGCCACAGCAGCACTGAGATACTGTATACTGTTGTCTGGGTTACTATGTTGAAGCCACACACAAAAGTTGCATAAAATAGATATCGCCAGTTAGGAAGAGAGTATTTCAGTTGACTGATTAACAGCACATGGAGGCAGATCTACACATAGAAGAAAAAAAACGTATTTATCTCTGGAGTTAAAGGATCACTATAGGGTTAGGAACACAAACATGTATTCCTGACCCTATAGTGTTAACACCACCATCTAGCCCCCCTGGGCCCCTCATGCCTCCATAACTATAGTAAAAATCTTACTGTATTCAAACCTGAAGCTGTAACTCTGCATGCTGTTAGACTCAGAAAAACAAGCAGTCTGTTGACATGTGATAGCCTGATCCAATCACAATGCTTCCCCATAGGATTGGTTGAGACTGACACGGAGGCAGATCAGAGGCAGAGCCAGCATGATTCCAACACAGCCCTGGCCAATCAGCATCTCCTCATAGAGATGAATTGAATCAATGAATCTCTATGAGGAAAGTTCAGTGTCTGCATGCAGAGGGAGGAGATACTAAATGTTTGGATGCATTTTAGGCAGCCATGACCCAGGAAGGATCTCTAACAGCCATATGAGGAGTGGCCAGTAAAGTTATCACTAGGCTGCAATGTAATCACTGCATTTTCTCTGAAAAAACAGTGTTTACAGCAAAAAAGCCTGAAGGTAATGATTCTACTCACCAGAACAAATTCAATAAGCTGTAGTTGTTCTGGTGACTATAGTGTCCCTTTAACTATTTTAAAAGGAATGACTGCAAAAACTTTGTACCTCAACTACAAGAAAAGGAGGAGAGGCAGGGGCATTATTGCTAAATGGCCCATTTTTTAAACCCCCAACTGGCTATATCATTGTGCTTAGTTGTTCTGTTTAATTTAGACACTTCACGCTTCTTTCTCTTATTCTCTGCTTTATTGGTATGAATCTAACCAAGACTTGTGCATGGCAATAAAGTTTGGGAAAGCCAGGATTTTGGCTGTATCCGTTAGGCTCAGAAGAATATCAGTACCATAAAAAAATCCAGACACCAAATTAGATGGACTAAATGGGAGTAGGTCAATGTACTGTAATGGGCCAATCAGTGTTCTTCAAAATATATACGCAATGTAGTATTGTGTATGTATTTTGCAGTACCCTGATAGGAGATAGGAGCATTTACCTGCTATTTGGTTTATAGATCAGGTTAGAGAAAATAACCGATAGACTATAAGCTTTTTTGAGCGGGGTCCTCATCAACCTATTGTTCCTGTAACATTGTGTTATTGTCTCATTTATTGTTAAATTGCCCCATTTATAATATTGTTAAGCGCTGCGGAACAAGTTGATGCTGTATAAATGCCAATAAAACAATAATAATAACCAACAGAGGGAAAAACAGGAGAAGCAGTAAAAAATCTCTATAAATTATACAGTTACTAAATATATAATATACAAATATAGATTTATTTATTTTTATTGCTGATCCATCTTTCCCTCTATCTCTTTTTTTGGGTGACCACAAGCAGAATTCAGAATCACAGACCGACACGGGACATGCTCAGTCAATGTACATTTCAGTTGGTTCATGTTTTCAGTTCAGATTTTTGTAATTTAGACAATCACCCAATTGGACCAAGTTCCAATTAATAGCAATTCAGATTGAAACAAAGTCTAACCTGGACTTTTCTATCTGGAACAATGACCTTTGGTTTGGCTGATTCTGTTTTGTGAATTCTCCCTGTTGTTCCACCCAGTTCTCCACTCAGTCCCTGTTGGTCTTTGGGTTCCAGCACATAACCCTGACAAATTCAATATTCTGGGTCTGACAATATGAAAAATTGTGATTGCTACAGTCCACTTTTTTCCTTACTGTAATAAAATACTTCAGTGAGGCATTGAATCATTGCTATGTGTGACTTGCTCAAAATCAAAAATAAGCCCCATAAATGACATTATTTATTCTGTGTTGGAAAAATTGCTGACATATCTGTCAACACAGATACTGCTCATCCATCACTTGAGTAATTTAATAAAATGATGCCCTTCCTTTAAGTTTTGTGACATGACATTCGGTCATCTTGGACAATGCTCATTACACCTTCCTTGTGTTAGCCCAGACCTCAAGATTTCCTCTCTGCTATTTTATGAAACACAGCCAAATAAGTGGAAGAACCATCTCATCCATCACTGCTCTAATACTATGCCTTAGACGAGGGAATACAAGTCAGCATGCAGTGTTATTCTAACAAGCCCTTCCAAACTTCTAAGGGAAAATACTTTGTTCCTACCTGGAATTAAAAATAAAACCTGTCATCTTCTACTTGTGTAGAGCTCTACTCTTTACCATTTCTTAAACTACAATTTTATTGTGTTTTATAAATGATGGCTCTATTGAAGGCTGTGGGGAGATAGATTCTGCTTAACCCTTTCATGTCCTTGACCCATATGTCTTTGACCAGAGTCATTTTTCACAGACTACTGCATACTGTGCCAAGTGTCCTTTACATCAAAATTAGTATCCTGATCCATTAAATATATAGTCTCACACTGACACACATACACTAGTGTGTGTTATAATAAAATTAAATTAAATGACAACTAAATCAATTCATATTATTATCAATGCAGTCTTCTCATCATGCAGCCCAGGTTTAAGAGATATTTACACTGAAGTAGAATAGAGTCATCCATAAATCCTTGAACATTGGTGGATGGCCATAAACTCACTGGTTTAGGTGCAAAAGTTTCCAAAAAATCAATAAAAATTCAAAAGTTATTAGGGAAACTAGTATGATTAAGAAATGCATAATATCACAACTTCAGTGATCATGTAGCAAGTAGTGGTTACTTCCTTTCGCACTACTACGACTATCCCATGAACACTGTTTTTGAGTTAATGAATCTTTTTTGGAAGTAGAGGTTTAGCCGTTGGATTTTAATTTTAAGAACCTCACAATTGAGCTACAGCAGAGGGTTAATTTTGTCAACTAACAATTTTTGTCATAGCATCTACTGGAGATTTAGTCAACTAAAACTAGACTGAAACTAAAACAATTTAGACTAAAATACGACTAAATGTAAAATGGCTTTTTAGTCAAGACTATGACTAAAATTGAATTGAAATTTGCCATCAAAATGAAAACAGGGTTTGAGGGAGAAGTGGAGAAAAAAGTGGTGAGTTTATAGACCAAATCAAATTAGAATGTATAAAAAGTAAACAGCACCAGAGCAAGTCAGCCGCACATTGCTGCAGCTCCGAGCGTTAACCTGGAATCTTCCACCTGGAGCCTCAATACACTGTCCCACTGGGCTTCAAAGATGATACACAGGCTCCCTGCACCATGGGGAAGAAGATCAAAAAACAGCGAGCAGATTTGGGATCGGGTTCTGGAGATATAGGGGATTTTTTCTGCACAGCCTCACGGCCTGCAATCCCCAAGATGCTGTCTGTGAGGCCTATTCCTCGCAGTCCTTGAATGAGGACAGCATCTATGCCGAGCCTAAAACTCTGAACCAGGCGCGACAGACACCCCAGGGGCCCCTGGACTTGGGTGACTCTGCACCCTCCACCAAGGCAGACATTAAAGCTTTGATGAAGGACATTAAGTCAATGTTCCAAGCGGACATGGCACTGGTGAGGGAGGACGTTGCCACACTCACCAACAGGGTGGCAGCGGTAGAGGAGGGAATGGGGGGCACCAGACTAGTGCAAAACGCCACCGACGCTGCACTGAGCCCCTTACGCAAGCAATGTTCATACCAGCAAGCACAACTGGCCTGCATGGAAGATAGGAACAAGGCATGAAACCTGAGGGTCCGAGGAGTACTGGAGACAATCTCTGGCAATGGACTGCCACATTTCTGCTGAAGACTCATTGCCACATTACTTACACCACGGCAAGCCAAGCAAGTGATGATTGACTCTTGCTTCAGACTCACCAGGGCAACCACAATGCCTCGAGAAGGAGCTTATGATGTACTGATAAAACTTGTACGGAACTCTGACTGGGGAATACTTATGGGGGCCACAAGAGGCTCTCCCACGGTGCCGTTTGAAGGGACACAATTGACATTCTATACAGACTTCTCAAGACACACCATACTGTGGAGGAAGTCCTTTCAGCAGGTTACTCAGCTACTCCGGGAGCAAGGCCTTCCAAATTTCTAAGGGAAAATACTGGAATTAAAAATAAAACCTGTCATCTTCTACTTGTGTAGAGCACTACTCTTTAAACTACAATTTTATTGTGTTTTATAAACGATGGCTCTATTGAAGGCTGTGGAGAGATAGATTCTGCTTAACCTTTTCATGTCCTTGACCCATATATCTTTGACTAGAGTCATTTTTCACAGACTACTGCATACTGTGCCAAGTGTCCTTTACGTCAAAATTAGTATCCTGATCCATTAGATATTTAGTCACACACTGACTATGTATTGCTATATACAAGTGGGGCCCACACCAACTACAGGCGGA
Source organism: Pelobates cultripes (assembly GCA_933207985.1). Taxonomy (NCBI): domain Eukaryota; kingdom Metazoa; phylum Chordata; class Amphibia; order Anura; family Pelobatidae; genus Pelobates; species Pelobates cultripes. The sequence continues at coordinate 213,908,551 of OW240916.1, read as the reverse complement.
CAAGGCTGGCAAGACATACAAGCTATCACAAGCCTCTGAAATACCTGCCTTCCGTTCCTTCAGTCACTTGGCCTACCAGCGCTAATGGCACAGGAGACAGCTCGTCCATCTTGGACTGTTGCAGAAACTACCCCCTTTGTACCTAGGGGAAAGATTCCGAAAACTGCTGCCCTACCTACCTGATACGGCTGCAGCTGCGCAAGTTTCATATATATTTACCTGTTGCAGTCAGCAGAAGTTCTAAATGTTCCCTATACTGTTTTTATAATCATTCCCCACTGGCTATGCAAGCCGCCGATTAGTTTCCCATGTTAAGTCTCTCTCCTACCCCCAGTGGCGTACATACCAGGGTCGCAGGGGTCGCGGCTGCGACCGGGCCCGGCCCACCAGGGGGCCCGGCCGCCCCTGCGACCCGGTATGTACACACAGGGCCAGCCTCTTCCTCTTCAGCTCCCTCGCGCACCGCACTGATGCCGGAGCCGGAAGATGACGTCATCTTCCGGTGCCGGCATCCCTACGCGGCGCGCGAGGGAGCTGAAGAGGAAGCACTGAGTGCTCCCTCGCGCGCCCGCCTGCCTGACCGGCCAGCCCGCCCACAGTGACCTGCCGCCCAGGGAATCCCCCCAGCACTCCAAAAGGTAAGGAGGCTGGGGGGATTAAATTTTAAACAAAAAACTAGTGTTAGTGTTTGAGTGTGTGTGAGTGTTAGAGTGAGTGTTAGTGTGTGAGTGAGTGTTAGTGTGAGAGTGAGTGTTAGAGTGAGTGTTAGAGTGTGTGAGTGTTAGTGTGTGTGTCTGCTAGTGAGTGTCAGTGAATGTGTTACTGTGTGTGTCTTACGGAGTGTGTGTGTTAGTGAGTCTGTTTGATGTCTGTTAGTGAGTGTGTGTTTGTCAATGAGAGTGTATGTTTTGTAAGTGAGTGTGTATGTATGTCTGTCGCTGAGTGTGTCTCTGTCAGTAAATGTGTGTGTCTGTTAGCTAGTGTGTATGCGTCTGTATGAGAGTGTGTGTGTCTTCAGCACTTACCTTTCTCCAGCGCCGGACTCCCTTGGCGCTGGGGATCCCTGCCTTCCTTCAATGCATCACAAGACGATAAATCTGCCTAGGAAAGCATTACTCAATGCTTTCCTATGGACGTGTTCTCAGTGTGCTCCTCTAGCGGCTGTCAATGAGACAGCCACCAGAGGCTGGATTAACCCTCAGTGAAACATAGCCGTTTCTCTGAAACTGCTATGTTTTCAGCTGCAGGGTTAAAACTAGAGGGACCTGGCACCCAGACCACTTCATTGAGCTGATGCGATCTGGGTGTCTGTAGTGGTCCTTAGCGATCATTTTATAGTGCCAGGAAAACATACTCGCTTCCTGGCACTATAGTGCCCTGAGGGTGCTCCCCACCAGGGGCCCCTCCCACCCAGCTCTGGAAAGGGAAAAGGTAAACTTACCTTTTCCAGCTGCTGGGCGGAGAGCCTCTCCTCCCATTAAGCTGAAGTGGTCTGGGTGCCTAGAGTGGTCCTTTTAAGTGTGTGTGCATCTGCACGCACTGGCTTATTATTATCACGGGCTCCAAAGAGGGGTCGCAGCCCTGTGACCAGGTGCCCACCGGGCCATGTAAGCTGCGGCCCGCCCGGCTGGGACCCACGGATCAATTTTCGCACCGGGGCCCCATGGGTCATGTGTACGCCACTGCCTACCCCCCTCCTAATTTTGAGTATGCAAGGTAGCTTTTCAATTTATTATCAACCTTTTTCCACACACTCAGCAAGTGACCTAGGCCTTCCTACCCAGCAATGGCACAAAGCTTGTACAGAGCCCAGTTACCGAAGGTCCCATATCAGATAATTACCCACCCAGATGTGCCCTTTGTCTATTCTAAACACAGCATCTTGCTACTCGGTCTATGGGCACTTACTGCTATATGTTTGCACAACCCAGTACGTTGTTGACAACCCCCCTAGACCGGGTGCGAGAGGGCTGAATAGGTTTTCAAAAATATAATTGGGTAGCTCCCATATATGTGTTAAAATTGTTACTATGATCTATGTTATACTTACATTGTAATGCCGAACACATGTGATAATGTTATCATCATGCTGCACCTACAAAAATAAACGATTAAAAAAAACAAAAACCAGTATGAACTAAAACTGATTTACAAACATTTAGCATAATTTTCTGCAATCTAAAATGAGTGTGTGACTTGAGAGATCCTTTATTAATTTAATCTAAATCAGCTTAACCATTACAGAAACATGTTTTGTTTTTTTATTACAACTAGTTTGTGGGTGATATTCTGTTTATCTTTCATATGTTTTCATATGTTTCATATATTTTTAATAGATTATCTCTATATTTCGACATGCGCCATGCTAGTTTTTGCCATTGCCAACATGAATTGAGATTCTCAGAGACTCACTTTGGGCCTCGATTGTCTTCTGGATATTTTCTTTTTACCAGTTAAAAATCAGTTTGTGTTTTTCTGTTTTACTACAAACCTGTGCCACATGGCCTATACAATATTTGGATTCAAGAGCAAAAATCTAATTTTGGAAAGTGCTTTATGAAACATCAAACAGCATGTTCAGGATTTTAGTTTTGTGTGGAACTTGATTGATAATTATATCAATGGAGATAAGCCAGTAAACATCTGTTGAGGATAAAAATACTGAAGTAGCTATGCTGTTGCAATGTGTATGTAACTACAGTTAAGTTGTTTTTAGATTAATTTTGTATTGTTCAGTTAGAAGCGGGTTGCGTTCACAACAGTAAATACCTAATTTCTTGTTTATTCCAGGTCCCAGTATGCATATAAAAAAGCAACCTCGTAAATATCGCTAAAGCCTTGTATTCCACTAGAGGAATTAAAATCACGGTGCATATCATTTTTGTACCACCATAAACTATACATGCTTACATGCTCCAACTCTCGCAAAGATCACATTAATCAGATAACAACTCAAAAACTGTAGTTTTGGACAAGTGGGTTTTTACCTGTGTTCACCTCAAAGCTGGAAATTCATTGTGGGGTAAATATAGATGCAATTATTTAGATATGTCTACTGGTTAGATTAATAACTAATATGACCAACCATGGACATGATGTTCAGGAAGAATGATAACTAATTACTACATCAACATCTACTGTACTTACAACAAATGTAGAGAAGACAGAAAATAGTCTAAGAGTTGGGATTTAAATGGCCAACATTACTAGTTACACCAGATATCTATATTTGCAATATTTGATCCAGACTTTTGTATGCACTCCATGCCATATTATGTTGAGTACAGTTCGAGAAATAGACAAATACAATATTTAAGTAATGTACACTTACAAAATAGTATCTATCACAGTAAAAAAATAGAAATGATGAAAAACTAAAATATAAACCATTTATCCTTGTAGTTCCCTGCTCTCCAATACCCAAAGTGACTGGTGACTGACTGATATTGGCAAGGAGAAAAATACAGACATAAAAAAGAATTTGCAAATGGGTCACCTGTATATCTGCAGATTCTAGCAGTAAATGCTGAACTGTAATGTAACAGCAAATACAAAAAAGGGGTTAAGTGAAAGATGGTGGTGCAATAAAATCTTTAACACGATAGCCACCATTTCAGTTGAATCCCTTTAAGTGCAAGTGCAGAAAAAAACATTTTTGACCATCAATTAAAGTGCTACATAAGCACAGCAACCATTCAGAAAACTGGCATAAATCCACATATAAATAGATAAAGAACAATGGTGCGCAAACCAATCTGTGCAAAATATATGCTGATATCAGAGCATGCAGTATTTCTGATCCAGTGCACATGAGGGGCTAATCTTCCCCAAGCCATTTGGCCTAAATGATACCTAATCCACTCTACCTATGTGAGTGAAAGTCCATTTTGAATATTTGGTTTTATCTGTTTAAAGGTTTTACAGTGTTGCACTTATATGAGCATATATTTTGCACAGAATGGTTTGAAAATCATTGTTCTTTATTCGTGTAACAACAAAATTACATGGAAGGGCATTACTCGATAAGTGCAGGGGAGGAAGTGACACGTCATCTGTTACCATCATATTGGAAAATATGATTGAATTTATTTTTGTTAACAATTTTAAAGAGACGTTTTAGACCATTTATTTGGCAAACCAATCATGGAAATGTAAGAAAGCTTTGGTAGTATCCTGAAGTTGCGACACATGCCGATTGCTGCATGTGCCAGGATATTGCTTGATGGTTCTTGTATAAAACAGTCTAACAATACATTGTTTGATTCTGCCGCTGTCTTATGATTTTGACAGGCTGTGACAATCAGATGATTCAATCTATTCTGTAGGGCTGTACTCAGCCCCTGTAGTTAGCCAGAATGCTCACATTTTCTATTACTGTATGCTTCAAAAATGAGTAAGTCCAGCAATAGGCCTTGACTGGCTCCCAGTTTCTGTGATTGCTGTGACAGCAGTGCAATACTAGCCCGTTGACTTTCAAAGCAATCACACAGCCCAAAGTCTCAATCTAGAGGTAGGTCTAGCAGTGGGGTATGGTTAGAGTTAGAAGTTGGGTTATGGGTGTAGAATTCATGTTAGAATTAGGGTTTGAGAGTTAGAATAATGTTTAGTAATGGTATTCGAATTGAAGATTATATTAGCTTTAGTGTACTAATAATCCTAATTGTAGTAATGACAGGATGCGAATATTTGCATAACTTTCTTTGCTGAAAACTCCAGCAGCATAGAAACATAACAACCAATCAGAACAGGTTATGATTCCCATAAAAGGCCTTATCTATGACATCACTTCCAAGATATGAGAGGGATCCTATAGGGTGGGAAATATTCGCCTCCTGTCATTACTAAAATTAAGATTATTAGTACACTAAAGCTAATATAATCTTCAATTTTACCACATGACAGGAGGCTTCATTTTTCCCACCCTATAGGAAGCATGAGATGTTTGACGAAAATAAAATGTCTGAAACGTACTCTCTCGTGACCAATCCGCGCAGCGCATAATGTCTGCTAACGAGGCTCCTGCCGATAAAGCTTGCGAGGTTGCTGCACCTCTGACGAGTGTGCCCCGAAGCAAGGTTCAACGCCAGCTAACAATAATAGCCAGTGGACCCATGTAGCCAGCATCGTCGTAGACACCGGTCTGTGAGGCTTTACGTAAGAAATCAGGAGCTGACCTGCCAAAGTAGTTCGGAGGGGAGCTGAGATTTTGGTATATCTCATTAGTGTCCTGACTACACATAGTTTGGGGTCTGACCCAAAGTATGGGTATGACACTGAAGATGAATCTGACTTAGTCCGTCTCGATATGGAAAAGGTAACTCCTTCCGGAGTGAGAGAGAAACCATCTGCATTGAATGCTCTAACATCTGCCACCCATCGAAACGAGGCGAGGCATAACAAGAGGGTTAGTTTGGCTGAAAGTTGTTTCAGCGACAGATAGGGATTATCCGGCCATTCCCTAGGGAATTTCAGGACTACATCCACCTGCCAGAAGTGTGAATATTTGGGTGCCAGAGCCCTTGTTAATTTGGCACCTCACAGTAGCTGACAAACCAGTGGATCTTGACCCACTGGGCTGCCTTGTACCAGAACGTGTGACGCCGATATGGCTGATCTGATCACATTGAGGGATCGATATGATTGACCCAACTAGAACAGATGAGATAGGCAGTTAAGGATTAGTGGGACAGGGGCAGTAAAGGGATCGAAGCCCCTTTCCACACACCAATTACACCTGGCAGACCAGGCGGAAATATAGCATTTCCTGGTACCGGGAGCCCATGAGTCCCATAGGAGGTCTTTAGTTGATTGTGATAGGCCAAGGACTGACCAGGATACCCTGAAATTGTCCAGGCCACTAGCTCCAGTTGTCCTTCCAGGACGAGGGTGTGGGCTTCCCCTCGAGGTCCTGTCAGAAGCAGAGGGAAGGTAGGTAGTAGTAGTGGGGTTTCGCAAGACATCTCCAGAAGATCTGGAAACCATGGTTGACTCCGCCAGAGGGGTGTTATGAGAAGGAGCGATATCCTGTCTTTGGCAGATGGCGAAGGACCCCGCGATCAGTTCCAGGCAGTTGATGTGTAGGTCGGTCTCCTCCCCTTGCCATGGGCCTCCTGTGGCAGCGTCCGCGCAGTGGGCGCCCCATCCCCATAGGCTGGCATCCGACTCTACGATGAAATCTGGGGAAGAGTCAAATATCGCCTTGCTATTCCAGGCTTGTATGAGAAGTAACCGTTCTCACTTCACTAGTGGTCGTATGAATGTCTGGTGCATAGATATCTCGCCTTTAGCTGTTGCATGGCCCTGTAGTGTAACGGGCCCGGGAATATCGCTTGTATGGAGGAGGAGAGGAGTCCCACAATCCGGGCAAGCATTCTGAGCGGTATCGTATCCATCCTCAGTACCCGTCTGATTTCCTTCCGTATCGAGGCTATCTTCACCGAAGGTAGCCGTAGAACACAGTCTTTCGAGTCGATATCGAAGTCGAGGAATTAGACCGATTGGGAGGGAGGGAGAGACGATTTTTGTCTGTTCACTACCAAACCCAAAGATTGCAGAAAGTGAATGACAAATTTCGTCTGCAATCGCAGTCTGGAAGCGGATTCGCAAAAGATTAGCCAATCGTCCTGGTATACGAGACATCGTATGCCCAATGTTCAGATGTGTACCATCACCGGTCTCAGCAGTTTCGTGAAGCAACACGGAGCCGAACTGAGGCTGAATGGCAGACATGTAAACTGGCATATTTTCCTCTCCATTGGAAGCGAAGAAACGCCGGTAGTTTAAGTCCACTGGTACTGACAGGTACGCGTCTTTGAGATCCAGACACGTAAACAAGTCGTTCTTGATGAGAAGGTCTTGCAGAAGATGGATTCCCTCCATCTTGAAATGTCTGTATATTACGTAGGAATTCAACTTCCGGAGGTTGATAACTGGTCTGTAGTTGCCTGTTTTCTTCTTGACCAGGAAGATGTTGCTTATGAAGCCTCCCCTTCCTGGTGTGTATTGTATAGCGGCTTTTTCGAAGAGTGTGTGGATCTCCTCATCCACCAGGCGTTCTTGTTCTGCTGACATATGTATTGGAGGTGGGGGGGGGGGGCGGTTTGTAGGGGTCATGAGTAAAACTCTATGACGAAGCCTTGTACTGTCTGGAGGACCCAGGTGTCTTTGGTAATTAGCTCCCAGTTCTGTAAGAAAAAGGACAGGCTGCCTGCTACAAAATTGGAAACAGTTTGGTATATAGGTGGACTCACCATTAGAGAAACAGCCGCGTCCTCAACCTCTGAAGCCTCCAGCTCTTCCTGCCCCTCTGTACGATGAGGGCCTTTGTGTTGTAGACAGGAAGAAGCTTGGAGCTTGTGGGTACGATCTGGAACCTGTTGCCCAAAAGCCGCTGGTTTTTCGGTTCCGCTGCCGACCAGCCCTCCCAAAAACACCTCTTCCTGTAGGGGTGTTGAAAACCTGCTTGAGTGAGGTTTGGGCCTTATTCAAGGTGGTGAATAGGTTTACGTGTATTTTAAGCTCTGCGATGAAAGCGTTGTCAAATAATAGTCCTTGTGCCTTCGGGCCGAATTCCTTTGCCCCTAGATCCAGGAGCTTGTTATCTATGCGGATCAGTGCCGACTTGCATCTTTCAGTGCACAATGCGGCGTTTGCATTGCCCAGAAGGCATATTGATTGTTGAGCCCATTTTCGTATGATGTTAGGATCGAGTTGACTGAGTGCTAAATCCGCAAAATAGAGCATGTTAGCGGTGGGGCCGAGTAAATCCAGCACTTTGTCTTGTGCTGCCTTCATGCCTTTCTCCACACCCTTTCGAGGGTCTCGCCCCGAACGCGACATAAAGACCACCACCGTGTTGTCAAACTCAGGTGTAAGTGCTACTTTGTCAGGTAGCAGTGGTCTGGGACATTCGGCCTTGAGGCGTGCCCGCACCTCTTTTTCCAGAGGTTTGCGCAGCCAATAATGCACGAACCACGTTAAATGGTCCGGGAGGCTCCACTCTGAGGATCGTGGGTGTCGGATGTTACGGGGGTCAAAGAGTGGGTTCCCTTGATCGTCCATGAACATTCCATCCTCGGCCATTCCAGTGCTGGTGCCACTGGGGCTCTCCCTGTCGTCGCCAAGTATGGTCTCCCTGACGTATATCGAGGAGGTGAGGGGTAGGTCTTGCCACTCTTCCTCCTCCGAAGGTGAACCGTCCTCGTGCCATTTGTCTAACACGTCCAAGGTACGTGGTGCATAATAGTCTTCCTCGTCGGAGGATTGTAGTGGACGGGGTTTGGGCTGTCGTTGTTCCGTGCACTTGATCCATTTAACGGATATCTTGCCTTTGGCTATAGTGGAAGGGGGGCTGGTTTGAGTGTCTTCCATGACTCAATGTATTCTCGTCCTGTTGGGCGATAAAAGGAGTCAGTGGGGTAGAGGTGAAGGGTCAATACATAGGGTGCCAGACTCCTGGTACAACTGGGGGTCACCCAGATTAGTGAATCGCATATAAATAGAGACTTGGAGTGTATGACTCTGGTGTCTTAATAGGGCCACCTGTACTGAGCAGTCTGGTATGTGTCAGTGGTAGTGGTGAGTTTGGGTTCACCACAGTCGTACACCAGAGCTGTATGCACGGATTATCAATTATTAATCAGAGATAATACCTATGTTGAGAGGTGTAAGCCCACGTGCATGTGATTGGGGTTCACCCCAGGTGGTGTGCCGTGGTAACCCAGAGGACACCCACATTATATTTAATGGTCTGCGAATGACCTAGCATGCATATCTGGGGGGTCACCCCAGGTGGCGTGCCATGAAAAAATACCCAGAGGACACCCACATTAATTTTGTACATTTAGGTACAGTAATATAGTATGACCCTGTGCAGGGTACAACAGTGCACTCAGTCTCCTTTAATGTTTGCATGCTTTATATCTCCAACATGGCATGGGAAACAGTGTGTATAAATGAGACTAACAGTTCAAAGTAATATTCCAATTTAAGCAAATGGGGCTGATTGAGTCATGTGGCAAGGCATATATAAACAAAACATCTGAAGTTACAGCCATCCCAGCACCTGGGAGAAAATCCTTGTTTGGGGCTTTGACACTGCTGAATGTGCCGATCGGGTGAATCCCGATCCGTGGAGCGAGCAGGGAAGGCGGCCGTCGTGTATCTCGCGAGCCGCGAGATCCAAGTTGGCCGCCACTCGCGCCCAAAAGTGCGCAACAGTCCGTAGCACGGAGAGAAACAAAAATACCAACCCGGCCTCCCTCCACCCATCCCCACACAGTCCCCGCAAGTCTATGAGGCAGGCCGGCGAAGCGAGCGCAGCAGGGGCAGCCGTGACGCCCGCGGACCGCAACAGTAATCAGTGAAATATCAAGAGACTGTGAATACAAGGAGTGAGATGTAAAAACAAGTATAGGAGGGAAGTGGACAAGTATAAGAAGGCCTGGAGAAAAAGAGTTAAAATAAAGACAAAATAATTATCATGTAATCAATGTAAAATCTAGGTTATACCAGAGAGGCAAAATACTCTGACCTTTGTAGGCTGGAGCAGCAAAGAAAGAGGAAGTAATGTCATAGACAGGGCCATTTATGGGCATCATAACATTTTCTGATTGGTTGTTATGTTTCTATGCTGCTGGAGTTTTCAGTAAAGAAAGTTATGCAAATATGAAGACTCCTGTCAGGTGGTAAAATTCATGTTAGGTTAAGGGTTAGAGTGACATTTAGTGTTGAAAGTGAACATAAGATGTTAGACCAGTGGCAATCAAGGATGGCTGCTACAAACTCTTTCTCCCTTAATCTCAGATAGTGAACCTTTATTTTTATATAATATATTGGGTAGAAGTGCAGTGATAACATCTATAATGCTTGTATGGCCCACTAGCTGTACTTGCTTTTCACAGTAATCCTGCATATAGTTTTATCTACAAGAATCTGGAATTTAGTAGGAAAGATTATTATTAATATTATTATTGCCGTTTATAAAGTGCCAACAGATTCCGTAGTGCTTTACAATATTATGAGAGGGGGGATTTAATTATAAATAGGACAAATACAAGAAAACTTACAGGAACGATAGGTTGAAGAGGACGCTGCTCAAGAGATTGAGTTTCAGAAAGCAGGAGGACATCCAGTCAGAGATGGAAGAAAGGCAAGCAGTGACACTTTGCAGAACGGCAGGTGAGAGGTCCTGGGAGGAGAGATATATCTGGGTGTCATCAGCGTACAGGTGGTAGTGGGATCCAAATGTGGTAATAAGTTTGCCAAGAGAGGCAGTATAAAGAGAAAATAGAAGGGGACCAAGGACAGAGACTTGGGGGACTCCAACCAAGACAGGACGAGGGGAGAAGGTATCATTAGAAAAGGAGACACTGAATGAGCGTTGGAAGAGATAAGAGGAAAACCACGAGAGGGCAGAGTCACAGAGACTGAGTTATTGAAGAGTTTGAAGAAGGAGAGAATGATAGCTTTGATAAGAGCAGTCTCAGTAGAGTGGAGAGGGTGGAAGCCAGATTGAAGAGAGTCAAGGAGAGAGTTGAAATTGAGGAAGGGAGACATACAGGAAAAGCATGTTGGCAAGCTTGTTTTATTTATGTTTTAATGACCATCAAATTGCACATCATATGTCACTTATTATGTGGCAATGAATGCCATAACTGCCAGGTGCCATTACCTGAAAACTGATAGGAAATCAACTGGTAGCTCCAAGGGGCAAATCAAGTCACATTAACTGGGTGTGACCATAAGTTTCCAGCAAATTTGCTCTCTGCTCGGGACCCAAAAGTCCCTACTATACCCAAATCCAAACCAAAAGAAGAAAAGGGATGCACAAACGGTCACACAAGAAGATCCAGGAATTATTGTTCCAATATGATTTTATTTTTATTCTACCATGTAAAAAGTCAAGGTCAGGTTACAGCTACCTCACTTTACACGTTTTGTGTTGCACAGAACACTTATGATTAAGCTTTATGATTAAGTGTTCTGTGCAACACAAAATGCTTAAAGTGAAGTGCTTGTAGCCTGACCTTGTCTTTCTTCGTGATGAAATAAAAATGTTCCCAGATCTCATGTAGTGCCATTACTAACTGCTCTGTCCAAAATAACAGCATACATGCCATCGTGTAAACTAATTCACATTAAGTGTAAATATTATTATTGTTAGCTTTGTATAATAATTAATCTTTTTAAGCACTATGGATAAGGGAGTTATGTCACATAAGTAAAATGTGTAAATATATTTGTCATGCTCCTCAAATCATTACTGAACAATTTGCAGTGTGGCAGGGTGCATTATCCTGCTAAAAGAGGCCACTGCCATCAGGAAACACCATTGCCAAGAAGTGAATGTAGTCTGCAACACTCTATAAGTGATATGTGTCAAAGTAGCATACACTTGAATGTCAGGACCCAAGATTTCCCAGCAGAACATTGCACAGAGCATAACACTGCCTCCGTCTGCCTGCCTTCCTCCTATAGTGCATCCTGCTGCCATCTCTTCCCCAGGTAAACGAAGCACATACGCCCAGCCAGCCACCTGAACTTAAAGAAAATGTGATTAATCAGACCAGGCAACCTTATTCATTGCTCCATGGTCCTGTTCTGATGCTTATGTTCCCACTGAAGTCGCTTTCGGCAATGGACATGGGTCATCATGGGCACTCTGACAGTAAGCTGAGATACCCTGTGTGTGCTGACACCTTTCTATTTGTAGCGAAGCTGAAATATTAAAACCGATATCTCTGCAGTACATAAATCAAATAGGTGGCTGGTTCTGCCACACTATTTTTCCAGGCATTATATTTTTTAGCAATTTGAGCTACAGCACCTGACCAGTGTGATCTAATTAACCTTGACTTCCCACGTGCATCATTCAGTCATCGGCACCCATGACTTTGATGCCAATTTACCTGTTCTTCCTTACACCACTTTTAGCAGGTACTAACCACTAACCACATAGGGAACACCCCACAAGAATTGCCGTTTTGAAGATGCTCATAACCAGTTGTCTAACCATCACCATTTAGCCCTTGTCAAAGTCACACACAGCTTTTCACTTGCAAATTGTTCATACTTTCAACACATGAAATTTAAGAACTTACTCTTCACTTGCTGCCTATTATATCCTACCCCTTGACAGGTGCCATTGTAATGATATAATCAATGTTATTCAATTCACATGTCAGTGGTTTTAATATTCTGGCTGATCAGTGTAACTGGCTTATAATAAAACTTAGATTAGTAATGGATCAGTGAGGGCTAAGTGTGGGACATCAATTTTTGTGAATTATGTTTCCCATGATACTTAGCTAACTCTGGTGATGCATTGTGGGAAATGTTGTTCACAAACATTCGCGGTGCCACACTCATCCATCACTGGTATTGAAGTTTCTCAAAAATGTATTTAAAATATATGTTTCTATAAAAATGTTTCAAATAAATGTTTTCACATTAATACTGATATAGTGTTTGTTAGAAAGGTTGTGTCTGAAAATGCCAGGCATCTCAATATCATCCAACCTGCTTCCAGTTCTGACGCTGCTTCCTTCAAGTGAATGGCTTTGTCAGACTGAAAATACGTTTCTCTCCCTGGAAGCCACTTAACATTTACCTCACGTCTCCTGCATTTGTCTTGCTGAGATATTGAGGACACATCACTCTGCTGCAGCCTGACAGGAGGATGAGAGCACCTGAGCTCCAACTCTCCAAACTGATGACCCGTGTTGGAAGACGAGCAACATTTTATCTGTAAGCACAAACAAGGTTTATTTAAAGGTTACAGGGAAGTCACAAGGTTAAACTACTCCCAGATTGCAAACCATGATGGAAAATTAGTTGTAATAAATTTATAACCTTCCTCATGTATATGTCTGTGGTGAACCAAACCACTTTTTTATATTCCCAATGGAAAAAAAATTACCACTTTCTTAAACTTGCCTAAGTGGCATAAGTTTATAAGCAACATATCATTAATAATATTTATTAGACTGCACATTTACTGGCGAGAGTTGAGCTCTTGCTTCTTTCTGTATCATATTATTACTATATCATAACATCCAGTTTTAACCCTTTTTAAAATGCACTTCAAATATTTTACTGCTTCATAACATGATAATTTATTATATGATGATGAAAACACTTAATTACAATTATGCATCTGGTTGATATGCATCTGGTTTTTAGGGTAAATTAATTTTTGGGACTTGAGGTTGACCTTGTGAGAAAAATAAGAAAATTCATAGCAGCATGGGAGGTAATTCTCTGTTTAATATATTGATTCTGTAATTGTAAAACAATTGTACAGGTTTTTTTTTTTAACACATTTAAGCACAGAATAACTGTGTTTTTAATTTACTTTTTTAAGTTTACTAATTTACTGGGTTGTCAGGCCTAGACCCTCTCAGGGTCACATCCTGGATAAAATCTAGTCTTAGATACTTTGTGTGGATGGTTTTCTAGGTGAATAAATTCTCAAGGTCCCACAATATAGAGCAGATGAAATATTTTGTAACCTATCAGTTAATTTTCTTCCTTAATGCAATCACTATTTCAAAACAGTAACTTAGCAAGTATTTTTAATGCTCCTAAACTCTCTTTCCTCAGGAGCTTCACAGACTCGCTTCCATTCTACTTTTAACACTAAATTAATAAATTAGTAAATAAGGCTTTTCCTCGAAGCTTGAAGAATGTCAATTTGCCTTATTGATGCTACTGGGGCCAAAAGTTTCTAGTCTGTCCTGTCCAAATAGGCGTTATTACTTTTAATTTGCACTAAGCCTATCACTCACAGTCAGCAAGGAACATGGCTATCCAGCCCCAAAACTCACAGAGCGTTGCAGTCCTTGGCATTCAAAACGCTCCACCGTGTCACCGTCTAAACCTGCTGGGCACTTGAACCAAGCCAAATAAACAGTTTATGAATGAAAATAATCTATGAGTGCAAAAAAAAAGATTTTAAAAAGCTAATATAAAAAACATTGTCAACTATATTTTTTTAACTGTTGTGCAGTCCATTTAACATCATATTAAATTAGAAGCAGACAATAAATCCTGTTATAAAGGCTAATAACGGAAAACAGTGTTGGTGGTCTCCAGACCGAAACAAAAGCAATTTAACTCCTAAATGGAAGAGAATTGAGCAGTGAGATTGCAGGGACATGATCTATGCACATAAACTGCTTAATTAAGCTAAAGATGTTTTGGTGACTATAGGGTTCCTTTAACTAAACAAAATAATACAGAATGACAAACAAATATGTAGCCAACGGAAAAGCTAATCCTGTAACTAATGATATTTGATATACCCTAAAAAGTGGTTGAATGCTCAAACTTCCACAATCATATGCAAAACCGAATGCCATACGCCAGAATGAAAAAAACTTTCCATAAAACACATTGCTACATACTGCTAATATTATATGTATTATATGTATTTATTTTACATGTGCTGCAAACTTAGTAGTAAATCAATAGAAATCATAACTGCAAAAATACCTACTTAAAAAAGCAGTGACACAAACATTTGGCCACACAGATAAATAAAACAGGACAATGTCTAGAAGAAATATGTTGGGAGTGTGAAGTACATCATAATTAATCATTTTAATAGTTTATTATTATTATTATTATTATTATTATTATTATTTATGCTACCTTCCAAGAACTTGTGATGTTAGTGAGCCTAGACTCTTTATCCTGAGACAGGGAGGGTTAATTATTGTGTTATTAGGATACATCAGTTTGTTCGTTTTTGGGAATTCCTCTATTTGGGTGATCTTGCATAATATGGAACAGAGCATAGTTACATAGTTACATAGTTACATTGACTTTTGGATGATTCCATTTGTTTGAAGGATATTTCTTGACTAAAATACTTTGTCTTCAAAAGAGGTAGCTGGAGGGGAAATATGAGCAAAGCAGATGGTAAATAGCATGTGGCCCTGTGTTCATATTATATCACTTAGTGATTTTACATGTAAACATTAACATACAAGGGGCTCATTTTGTTATGCATGACTGGAAATTGCCAGATATTCAATGTAATTCCCACCCATTCATTATATTGATATGGAAAAGTAGAAGAAAATGTCTTGCCAGAGCCTAATAAGCATCCTTCATGAAAGTGGCAATATAGCATCCCTACTGGGAGCTGCAGACATTTGTTGACTGATAATCATCTAGATTATACATATATCAAAACACATCCCCTTCCATTCTGAATTTGACTCTTTATTCCTACAGTTTTCTTTCTCTTCAAAATCACTGTAAAGAGATATAGATTCCAAAACTTCTGCTATAGAAAATGTTATGAGCTAGAAAGAAAATGATAAAAATTTTGTGTTTTGCCTTTTAGATTTGAAATTATAATATTGCTAAACACTGATTAATTAGATATACTTTCTTATATAGCAATGAGACCCAGGTATTCATCTACATTCTTACCCTGTCGCCTACAAAATGTGTGGGTGATGACTTCCACTTCAAAAAAGTATTTAAATGCATAGATTCATTTTCATAGTTAACAGAGTGTTGTATTGGGATTAATTTAGTAGTTATGTGAGCTGGAGTTCTATCAGTAGCTACCAATCCATGGTAATCCTTCCTTTACGGCATTATAGTGAGAGCAGAACTGACAGAGGCAGTTTTGACATATTTGAAATTAGAGTTATACTATTTAAAAATGGTTTCGCCCCTGAAAGTCAGATGGCACCAAGGCACTCCTGCAAACATTACTAATTAATTAAAATGAAGTTATTATGGGGAAGTAGTTTCCTTTATACTTGTGACCAGCATACTTCATTAACCTAAAGATATTAGCTACCATCTCCACTATTAATTGTAATTATATTCTGTCCTGTAAAATTTGCTAGCAATTTTCCCCTGCTCAATGCTTAAGCTAGTCTTGTAGATTTGGTTCATCACAAATGGCTACTCATCTGAATTTGGACCAATTTGGTTATAGTCCAAGATTTTAACCTCTAAATCTCCATATGGCAGGATCATAAAACAACTTGTGTAAAGCATGGTTTAATTCACAATTCGGAGTTTTGTTCCTGACACATGAAAAAAAGGGGGTGAGATGGGGAAAAAGCTTTTTTTTTCCCTTTTTTCTTTTTCTTGGTTGGATCAATTAAGCTGCTTAGTTTGCCATGATGGACAAGAGGTCTGCCCAATCATGTAAGCTGTAATTCCTGTCCAATCATGTGAGCTGTATCTCCTGTCCAAATAAGAGGTGGACAAAATGATAAATAATAGTGAAAAGACAGCCACTAAAGGTTGATTTTATTCACAGATTAAGTGACAACTGAGCAAAAGAGGGAAAAAGGAGGAACAGCAAAACTATCTATTCTGCAAAGCAAGATTTTTGAAGGCAATTTGAATGTAGTTATTGAGGGAGACTGGCCATCGGTGATTGTGTGTTTACCATTGATGTGCCTTTGTTGGAGTTGGAGAAAGTCTATGTCATAAATCATTGTGTAAGACTAGGTTTAGGTTACTGCTATATCTATAGTTGTATTAATTTACACAATACACAATCATTCCTATCCCAAATGTATTGTACATCAGCAATGTTATGTTTCAAGAACAAATTGAGGAAGGGTAGTGATAGGTGAAGGGGTCATGTTCCCCAGTTCACCATAAGCACCATAGGTACCATAGCTCCTGAGAGTCTGAACACTTCTTCCTCAGTCATCAGAGCAATGCTGTATTGAAGAAGTAGAGCAGAGAGCCAAAGTAGTGTCCTCAATATCTAGTCTTGGTGGTGGTGTCAGTGATGAATCCAGTGATGATAGTTCTGTTTTCTTCACCACTGCAAACCTAGCACTTTTAACCCTGGCCCAGGTGCTACTTGACTAATTATGATTATGATGAGCTAGAAGGATCAGTTGAGAAGTTGAAATGTTTTCATTTGCCTTTCATTATAATGATTTTTACTTGCCTAGCTGACTCTTGTGGTGTGACTGTGCCTGCTACCTCTGCAGATGAAGTTAGCAGAAGCTGATTAGGCTTTGTTTTTTTGTTGTTTTTTTTACACTGTTATTTTTGCTTAGCAAATTGCAATACAGTGTGTGCTTGTAGTTTAATGCATACATGAACCCTACCTGCACTGTGTGTCTGTATTAGTGGTACGACATCATTGAAGATGAAGAATAAGTTTGCAAAGTATTCTTTTTCTTTAACTGTGTGCTGTACACATGTGGAAGTATGCAGTGTAGTCAAAAACAATGTTACAGTAGCAGTAAATCCACCAAGCAGCTTTCCATTTTTTTTAACACAAACAGGCAGGGTGAAAGCACTACAATGACCGGCCTTTTTTCTTTTTTTTAAAGAGGGAGCAGCAGCAGCAGTTCTTTCTCCAATACTTGGTAGAGCAGGGGGGTGTTGAGGATAGTGCCAGCAGTCGATAGTGGCAGGTTGCAAATAGACATTCAAAATCGTCATCATCCCAGGTCTATGTAAAACAGCAGGCTAACAATATCACCAGGCTAATTG
Organism: Pelobates cultripes; assembly: GCA_933207985.1. NCBI lineage: Eukaryota > Metazoa > Chordata > Amphibia > Anura > Pelobatidae > Pelobates > Pelobates cultripes. Next base: position 213,891,058 of record OW240916.1, on the reverse strand, counting down.
CCCAAATTTATTAAGTGCTCCTACTGGCCAGCATGCCTTTATTTTCTTCACGGCACACTGGGGGCAGCCCAAAGTCCCTGAGTAGTGGTACTGGTGGTGGTATAGGAGGACGTCCAACCTTAGTAGCATAGAAGGCTGGGAGTGAATTTGCAGGGTAGCAGTGCTGTAAATCTCTTCTGATACATGCTCAAGTGATGGACAATAAGCACTCTTTGGAATACAATGTTCATGCAATCAAACCAATTGTAGCAAATTGATTGGGAGAGCAGTTGGCACCAATGTGCATGTTGAATATGTTGTCACTGGCAGAGCTGCTAACATTGTAAAAACTCTGAGAGAAGGTTCCTTTGTAGTTGTGTGCGGTTCTGCATACATCCTGCATCTTGTAGTGAGGGCTTCAATTCACAAAGCCAAAAAAATGTACAAACCATACTTGAGCATTGCAAGTGGATTGCCAGGAATTTCCTGTGTGTTAGTGTGAGGATTAACCAATGTTTGAGGCAGGAACAAGAGAAAACAGGCCTTCCAACACACCATCTATGCAAGGATGTCAGCACACAGTGAAACTCCACTTTAAATATGCTAGAAAGAATTTTAGAAGGCAATCCACTGGGCAATCACACCACATTGGCACAGAATCCCCACTGGGGCATGAGGATTGGACAATAATATTGCAGTTAGAGTTAGTTCTTATTCCATTTAGGGATGTGACAGAAACTTTGGGCGACAGTAATGCCAGTTTGGGGCAGGTCATCCCCTTGTTCAACCACCTAAAAATAAATTAATCATTTAAATTACCTTTTAGGTTAGTGGTTTCACCCAGCCTGACTAAGTCTTGTGGTGCCTTCTACTTTTCTCCTCACTGATGGATGGTCAGTGATGCTACAGACTGGATGTATTGGAAAGTTTTGTTCTTCTGAGTATGTGATCAATTGCCTGCTGACTCTTACTTTAATTTTTCCAAGCTTAACGGCATTATTAACAGCCATGAGTGTTGGATGGATTGTGTGGCCAGCAGAATATATAATAATTGAGGTATTTGTCTCATTTGGGGAAGAAAGTGTGACACAATTAGAGATCTCAAGAAGCTAATCACAGCCCAAACAGGTATCCAATATGACAGGATTATATAAAGAAATGATAGAACATCTTTAAAGGCCATGTAACATTATGTCACTCTGAAATTAATAATGGAATGAATCTAGAGTTGTATTACCAGTGAGTTTCACCTCTTCGACGAGAACCTATACTCACGCCATATTTAAGGAAGGAATTGACTGTCGTGGGCCCCTTTCATCATATCCATCACAAAATTGCAGCCTGTCTAATTTGTTAAAACATAGCTTTTACAGAAATACTGAGCGCTAGTTTGGCATTGTAAGTGTTAATTTGCTAACTACTCTTGTGTTCAATAGATTCTTAATTTTATTAGTAAAATGTTTGATTTATAAATGTAAACTTTTGTTGTGATAATTGCAATAAATGTAGTCCAGGCACTTAGGATCACATATGCAATAGTTTTATTCCTGTTTAATAAAAATGCTGCATAAGTGATCCTGATTGCCTGGACTACGTGTATTGTTTTACCTATGGAGTGTGGTTAGCCCCAGGTCTGGATGCACCAGGACCAGATAAGAGTGCAGATTCCTACTTGTATTTGTTCATTGCTGTAAGTGGGGTGAGTGGGTCATCAATTGCCCAATGACTTTTTCCCTTATATATTTTGAAAAAACAAACAAACCTTGCTTTAACCTAAATTGACTCCGTTCACCATTTTCATTCATACAAGATAGCAAATGGAAAAATATAACAATCCATTGCTATATAAAGTAATTTTGAATCCATTTATGTATTAATTTAATTTTGCCAACTCAGAACTGGCATTGGAAAAAATGCCTGATATTGTACAGCCATTAGGCTAGGCAATATATTTACGCAGTATTGCATCTCTGTTTGCATTGCAGCACAGGAATTTGTAAGGTTTTTTTCTTTTTGACATGTCCGGATTTTTAGTTTAGACTATAAAGTATTGCTATCAAGTGATCACAAGGGTTTCACCATTTACCAATGCTGCGTCTACCATCTTGCATCTCCTATTACATTTGCATGCTGTCTGCTTTCTCACAGATCATATTGATTCATGGTATTTCTATAGTACCTACATGCATGATAAAATGTCATACAACTGCAACATGTAAGGACAAAGGACACATTGATATGCCTTTCAAACACATGTTCACTGTTGCTGGAGCAACAATGGTGTGTGCTTGCTCCTCTTTTTTTAAATTAGAAATTCTAAACAGCTTATTATGGAAAGTCTTACTTCACCAAAATCACTTCAACTTTACATTGTAGAACCTTGCTAAAGTTATTCTAGTACAGATATTTTTGTTTTAGTTTGTCTATTCTGTCATCTAAAAAATTGACCTTGATCCCATTATTATATTGTAGGCTTCCAGTAACACCATTATCATATCTCTCATTGGTTCTGATTCTATAATTAACTTGTTTAGTTGTAGTTGTTCTCTTTCTTCAACCTTGGCGTTTCTTTTTAATATTATTCAATATCAATATGGTCTGTTATAATGTCCATTAATATATTTAATTTCATTTAATTTCATTATTTATATATCACAACGTTCCAGGCTGCCAAAGTCACGTGTGCCGGGGATGTAACTTGGCCCCAGCACAAAAGTGCTAATATCTCTGTAGGGTTTCAAGCAGAATAACTTCCCATCTAGACTCCTACCACCATGACTACTTTAAATGACTGAAGTGATCATGGCGGTTGGAGTAACTTTAATTTTATTTTTTTTAAATACATCTCATTAAAAGGGTTAACACAAGTTATAGGTGATTTTCAAAAAAAGTTTTCAATGGTTTAAAATACCAAGAAATGTTGGTTCCCCTTTAAACACTGAATTTTGTTTTCTGTGTTGCCTCACCTCACTGTGTTCTGGTAATAGGATAATCTCCTTTTCCTTGACAGGTACTGATAAATAATAATTTTGTTTTGTATTTTAAGTGTAAATTCTAGAATCGCTTTTAGATGTTTAAAGTACATATAAGTTATACAGACTCACCTGAATTTTACTCAGGAACGAAATTTGAAAATGTATTGGGCTGATTTCTCACAGGATACAGCTAAATACAGACAAAATCTTTGTCCAATATTCATGCGGTCTGTATTAAATTGGTAGCCCCCCTAGATGTTCCCAAACCAGCAGACAGGCCATCAATACCTTTGATTTGAAGAATTCCTTTAGCTCCATTGTGCTCTTATTGTCGGATCTCTGAAAGAGATGAATTCACATTATATATATGTTGATGAAAGACTGAAGCTGTCATAAAGAACATTATATTTTCCACCAGAAAGTGTTGGTTTTTCAAAATACATCTTGCTCAAAAGAGAAAAAAAGATAATGGAAATGTATCATATTAGTCTGAGTTATTTCCCTTGAGAGTCAATGTTTCATGATATTTGAATAACCTGCTATAGTTTATTTGTCTATCATGTATCGCAAAGTTCTAACAGTCTCATCATTTGCATGAATAGAAGTTTTAAACTAAGTGCTTATGCTTTTGTTATAAGCAACTATTTATCTATCTCTGTAAAGTCACACTGCCTACGATGCCAATTTTCATATATATATATATTTATATATATATATATATTTAATTATTTACGTGCTTGACCAGTCTGTATATGTATAATCAGTAAAATGTATTAGTGAACATGGAATAAAAATGAATTAGTGAACAGGGAAAATATAACAATATTAATATAACAAATATAACATTCCCTTGTATTACATCTCCTTGTATATAGGTTGTGCCAATATAACAAACACTAATAAAACAAATCACATAATAAAAAAAAAGATACACTTAATAAAAAAAGAAGATACTGTAAAATATATACAATTAAATAAATTAAAATAAAAAATGAAAAGAAGGAATAAAATAAAGTCCAGGAATTCTTGGAATGACCCAAGTTCATTTGCAGTCTATTACATCCTCTTTGAGTATATATGTGGATAGAAGAGAGAGAAAGAAGAATACTAATAGTGTAGTATTTAGTGTACTTGGTTGATGACAAAAAAGTGCTTAAATGCTTAAGTACAAGCTCCAATAATACATCATGTAGCGGTGATATTCCCTCTATTGGATATAGGTGAAGGCACAGTTAATCTTGTAGAACATGAAATGACAGAGTAAAATCCATTAGTGCAATATTATAACTATGGAGTACATAAAGTGCCAAATAATATAAAATTGACACTCACAAGTGTAAAGCTTTGTATTAAAGCTCCCATTTCAGCTATAAGGTACTATACCCAGGGGTATAGTTTATTAACTTGTACCCCACCAGTGTTAACATACTAGAAAAAGGAGACACAATATGGTGCTCTCTGTGTAATATTATATGTGGAGAGAACTGAAAATATACTCACAATTTTTGAGCAACGGATTTGCTCAGTATTTGCAGCGTGGGTAGAGCAACCCCCACTTTAATGATTTATTGATAATAACGGAATTAAACAAATAATAAAAGAATCCAACAATGCCAATAAGGCTGTTAATGCTACTGTGTTCTAGGAAGCGCTTATTTTAGCCATGCAGCTTTTTGACTAAAAAGACTCCCTTTGTAATTCTCTGGCTTTGGAAGCTACTTGGGTGAACGGGGTTATTGGTTATTGGTTATTGCACAGTTATTTAACCATTGGCCCTACAATGACAGGGCTGGTTTGCTAGGCGTTTAGGATCAGATGAGAACATAAGGAGATTTACCAAGGCAAAACTAGTACTAAATAATTAGCAATCACAATGTAATCCAAGAGAATATCTCAACATATCTCAACATATTTGTGATTTGTGTCACGTGTTGAATTTGTAAATGTTAATTAAAAAAGGATATTATGTTTTTTGATATTTTGTTGCAATCCTAAATATGTTACTTTTAACCATATCAAAAAAGCATTTGACATGTTTCATTGGTATATCAATATGTACCAAATCATAAAAAACATTAAATGAACATTAAACACAAAAATTAATGTGGAAACGTTCTTTAAACAGGAATTAAACATTAAGGAGGATTAATAAAAGTGCTCTTTTCTAAAATGTTGTTTATAGTACTGATAGGGAAATGACCATGGAAAAAGTGGAACCAACAGGCATATTCCATTAGTGGCTCCTTGCTTTTTATATGTTTGCACCACTTTCCAGAATAGAATACCTTGATAAATCTTCCCTATTGTATTGTTTGACATACCAGTTGACTTGGCCTATTATTAGTGATGTCGCGAACCCGAAATTTTCGGTTCGCGAACGGCGAACGCGAACTTCCGCAAATGTTCGCGAACCGCCCGAAACGCCATTGACTTCAATGGGGAGGCGAATTTTAAAACACACAGGGACTCTTTCTGGCCACAATAGGGATGGAAAAGTTGTTTCAAGGGGACTAACACCTGGACTGTGGCATGCCGGAGGGGGATCCATGGCAAAACTCCCATGGAAAATTACACAGTTGATACAGAGTCTGGTTTTAATCCATAAAGGGCAGAAATCACCTAACATTCCTAAATCACAATCAATATGGATTGACACCTGACATATGACATATTGACACCTGACATATGATATATTGACACCTTGACATATGGATTGACACCTGTCCTCAGAGCCCCTGATGCACACGGACACAGAGCAGAATAGAGACTGGTCCCCCTACATGGGGTCACTTGGCAGATATGGATTGACACCTGTCCTAAGGATCCCTGATACACACTGACACAGAGCAGAATAGGGACTGTTCCCCCTACATGGGTCACTTGGCAGATATGGATTGACACCTGTCCTAAGGTTCCCTGATACACACTGACACAGAACAGAATAGGGACTGGTCCCCCTACATCGGGTCACTTGGCAGATATGGATTGACACCTTGTTACAAACTGCTATTTGTAACGGGCCCTTTAAATGGCAAATTGCCCTGCTTCCCTGGGTTGTGGAGAAGCCTACTTTGCCAGCCTCCTCCCGCATGACTATGGCCCCTGGGAGATTGTGAAAATGTATGCACTTTTATTTGGTGTGTATGGCCCTTTAAGACTGTCGGTGGGCATATTGGGGCTTATGGACTCTTTATGTGACTGGTGCTGGCCCTTTAAACACCTTTTTTGGGACATCAGGAAGATTGGGACACTGCCCCTTTAAGGCCGTGTCCCCAGACTTGTTGGGGACACGGCCCCTTTAAGACGGTGTCCCCTGTGTCCCCAGACCTGGTGCAAACCCTTTGTGCCTGCCTTGCTATTTCCCACTTGGTTCAGTAAATGGGAAATTATTTCAGCTGCAGAGACTAAGTCCCATTCGGCGATGGGACTTAGTCTTTTTTTCAGCCGTTTTTTTCAGCCTTATTTCAGCTGCAGAGACTAAGTCCCATTCGGCGATGGGACTTAGTCGTTTTTTCAGCCTGAAATAGGCCGACCTCACAGCCCAAATCTATGGAACTGTTTTGGGCAGGAAAATGTGCTTGCGGTCGGTCATAAAGGGACCTCCAGCTAACTTTTTAACCCCTGGATGGATTTGGCTGATTTTTGGTTATGTTTATGTTTTAAGTGTGCTGATTCCAAATATGTAATTATGAAGATGGGATGTGTAGTTTTTAAAGTTACAGTGTATGGCTAAAAACTGTATTTTTACTGCCTGTGTTTAATTATGTTAATCTCTTCCCAAACGTCATTTCGTTCAAAGTGGAGAGAATGTTAAAAAAAAATATTTTTGTTCGGAGTGTGA
>OW240916.1:213836353-213884163 GCA_933207985.1 Pelobates cultripes | reverse complement strand
TTTTTTTTTAAATCCAAGCCACTCTGACACCAGATCTAATTAGTGGCACTGGTCAGCGTATCCACTGTTAGCGTAACACACCCGCTTTAAGGACACTGGACACTGACTGCTATTCAATCTATAACAGTAAAAAAAGTTTTTTGTTTTAAAATCCAAGCTATTGTGACACCAGATGTAATTGGTGGCACTGACTGGGGAAATGGGCACAGTATGCACTGTGAGCCTGACACAGAAGCTGGCAGCAGTGGCAGACAACTGACTGCTGTTCAATCTATAACAGTGAAAAAAGTTTTTTGTTTTTAAATCCAAGCTATTGTGACACCAGATGTAATTGGTGGCACTGACTGGGGAAATGGGCACAGTATGCACTGTGAGCCTGACACAGAAGCTGGCAGCAGTGGCAGACAACTGACTGCTATTCAATCTATAACAGTGAAAAAAGTTTTTTGTTTTAAAATCCAAGCTATTGTGACACCAGATGTAATTGGTGGCACTGACTGGGGAAATGGGCACAGTATGCACTGTGAGCCTGACACAGAAGCTGGCAGCAGTGGCAGACAACTGACTGCTATTCAATCTATAACAGTGAAAAAAGTTTTTTGTTTTTAAATCCAAGCTATTGTGACACCAGATGTAATTGGTGGCACTGACTGGGGAAATGGGCACAGTATGCACTGTGAGCCTGACACAGAAGCTGGCAGCAGTGGCAGACAACTGACTGCTATTCAATCTATAACAGTGAAAAAAGTTTTTTGTTTTTAAATCCAAGCTATTGTGACACCAGATGTAATTGGTGGCACTGACTGGGGAAATGGGCATGCACTGTGAGCCTGACACAGAAGCTGGCAGCAGTGGCAGACAACTAAGTGCATTTACATTACATAGAAAAAAAAATAAAAAAAAAGCATACCCTTATCCCTAACCTAGCTATGCTTTTCCCTATCTTATGAACAGCAGCTACACTTTCCCTCCTCTTACTAAGCATGCAGCTTGAGAATGAATCTAAAATGGATGCTGTCCAGTAGGTGGGAGGGTCTGCTAGGGAGGCTGTGCTGCTAATTGGCTGGAATGTGTCTGCTGACTGTGAGGTACAGGGTCAAAGTTTACTCAATGATGACGAATAGGGGGCGGGTCGAACCGCGCATATGTTCGCCCGCCGTGGCGAACGCGAACATGCTATGTTCGCCAGGAACCGTTCGCCGGCGAACCGTTCAGTACATCACTACCTATTATTTGAGGATTATTAGAATTGATTTTGTAACTATCTTGTAGTAACCTAAACCACAAATAAATTTTCAGTATAGTTAAACTGGACAAGTGACACTTGTGAGAGGTCATGTTCGATTAGAACCACTCACGTATTTGGTTAATCCTAGAACTTCGTTAATACACCAAGTTATCCACAACTGCCCACCAAGGAGTTTATTCAATAAACAACAAAAAGTCAAAATAGCCCGTTTGCTAGACTTCCATGGCTATTTTATTTTGCTTGCAATCTCCATATTGTATGTGCCTTCACCACAACATACATTACCTATACAATGTTTAGATTTAAATGGTGATGATGATATCGTTTAGTGTCCTTTTTTGTGTTTGACTTTTTATTTCAGGTAAATCAGTCTCCAGAGAAGATGTGAAGAACACTTTTACAATACTTATGATGTATTATAATCCCTAGCTACTGCCAGATTGCAGTCTCAAGTGAAAATGTCTAGGTTGTCAGTTAACCTTATCAGCTCATAAAACAACTACAGTTGACTAATTGAGAAGATGTTAAAGGTGCCACTTTGTTATAGGCTAGCCGTGTTACATTTAGGAAGACATATTAAGATCATATCCTAATTCAATTTAAGTGTATGTGTCAGGTTTTGTGATAATAGCAGTCAGAGGCTTTTAGGAAGAGTGAATTTTTCCCCCACCCTCCCCAACACAATTATCTGTAATCTTTCCTGGAAAGAAATGATCCTCAAATTGATGACAAGCAGAGCTGACAATCCATAATATTTAATGAATTCTATGAATAACCCCTATAATTATTAAACAAAGGCAGATAAGATCCATCCATTAGCACCAACAATGCAATTAAATTGTCACTGGAGTACTGTAGAATGAAGGAGATATGTTCGAGATGGTCTGACAAAATGACACAGATATAATTTTATTGCCCATTTATTAAAGCTGCCCACTCATGTTCTACGAATGTACCAAAAGATTCAGTGGATCACATGGGTTAGTGTGGGCTTATTGAGTTCATTAATGAAAACAGCATTCAAGTGAATGTGCATACCGTCCCGGTTTTCATAACCATCACTTATTCTGGGGAAAAAAATAACTAAATGAAGCTGGGTGATATTGTCTCTCTAGCCCTGAATTCTTAAATAGTATTGTGTGATATTTTATTTATTTGAATAAGTAACATTTTAAAAGCATATAAAGCATCACTATAGTGACACCAATACAAATGTGTTTACTGTTAAAAGCACAGTTTAGGTTACCAGACCCTCTTGGCAGACTTTAAAAAGGTAAAAAAAACTTACATTTATTCACACGCCACACAGGCTAGCTGTAGATGGCTACACCGCCACTCCGACAATCTCAGCCAATTCAATGCTTTCCCATAGGAAAGTATTGGAAGGCTATTGCACGTGTGCAGCAAAATGGAGAGCTGCGTCAATCAGCATTTACTTATAGAGCTGCGTTGAATCAATGTATCTCTATGGCGAATGTTCAGCATCTCCATGCAAAGCGTAAAGAATCTGAATGTTAATGCTGCATATTTTGTCACTAGAGTTGTTCCTAGATAATAAATACTGCCTTTTTCGCTGAAAAGACGGTGTTTACATTAAAAAAAAGCAACAACAAAAACTGCAGGAACAGGCTATAGACACCAGAACAACTACATTAAGCTGTAGTTGTTCGGCTGACTATAGTGTCCCTTTAAATAGGCTTCTTAGTAATTTTGATACATCTTATTCTATCCACATGTAAAATATAATTTTTTTTTCCATGAGCATTATTTGCAATGGGAAGCCTGTGATAGGCTGAGAGTGTCAGATAATACTCTCAGAATATCACCGGCGCTCAAGCAAATCTGTCCACATTTGCATGGACTGCAGGGGTGAAGGCTGAACCAGAGCCTGGTGGGCTCCACTTAAATGTTAAAGCATTTGAAAACTGATTAAAACAATTAAAGGTAAGTAGGCACCATAACCATGTAATTAACATATTTTTTTATTTTTTTTGGTGTTCCTTAGTGGTCTTTTAAGGGTAAGGGTTCATGCATATTGCACCATTTATATTTGGACGATACAAGAAAACTATACTATTTCAAAATATCAATCTAAATCCTCATACTGTAGTTATGTAAATGATCTTGATTTAAATAATAAGCATAAGATAATGTACATATAAATATGTCTATTATTGTGCAATCAAATTAGTGATTTGTGTCACTAAGTATTTAATTATTGCTGTGGCTAGCTATCAAACATACCTAAAACAGTGACTGACAACTAGACCTTTGCAAATTAACATAATTAGTATAATTTAAAGCATAGTAGTGTGCAACTGCATATTTTAAACATGATTAGGACCTTCATACATAGTTACGTTCACTGGTGATTAATCTTTCCTACCTTTCCACTGTCCTTCCTTTTTTACAGTTATTCACTATGAGCATTAATTTCATTATTACAATTCTCAGCTACAATCTAATTTACCTCTCCCTTTTCATGTCACAGGCTTATACTGGACTACCATAATTGTGGCTATTGCTTTATGTCACATGGCTAGAGAATGTCATGTGTGCCTGATATCCGACTGAGAATAACGAGACTAAGAAGGCAATATATAATGATGAAAACCATCTTAGGAGTGATGTACCATGGATCAGTTTTATTTCAAACAGTATATTATATTATTCTCAATCTGCATTTCCTTATTCATTTAGCAGACAAGAAGGTACATTTAAACAAAACTTGAAAACACATGGTGGACACAAATATGACGAACAGAATGTTGCCATAACCAGTCAGAGAGCAGCACAGTCTATATGAGTAATTTATGTGTACATTCCTCCTCTCTCTATTCTCCCTCCCACAGACAAGTACTTTTTATACACAGTGTATTTTACTTCATTATAAACTATTTTGATGTATTAATTATAATGTATGCAGTTGTTACTATTTCATTTTCATTTTAGAAAGCTTGTATTATTTTGGAAAGGGTTTCACCTTCTATGTAATTCAAAATCTACCATAGCCACAGAAATGCGTTGGGTTATCCTAAGTGAACTTAAATCACAAATAAGCCAAGTCAAATAATATTGTCAAAGCCTTAGATGCAAATTCCAAGCTAGTATCTACAATTGCAGCTACTGAACACTATTTCCCCCCACAACAGAGGAATAACTTGAAGGCCAAAAAGGATACTAGATGTCCTATATAACCCCCACTCTTCCTCTCTCCTATTTATATGATTCCTTAATGACCTTTAAATTGAATATAGGGAAACTGGATAAGAGACATTTGTGAGAGGTCATGTTTGAACTCTCCACCAAAAAGTGTATTCACTAAGCAACTAAAAGTGCAGTGCACAAAAAGTCAAAATAGTCTAGCCAGTAGATTTTCTTAGCTATTTTATGTTACTTAGTTCCCCAAATTGGCTGTCACTTCTTATGGCCTTTGTATTACTCAGTAATTCATTTTGACATCTCCCATCAGAGAGAACTTGGGTATGGAAGCATGTTAAGAGATTACTCAAAAGAAGCACATGAGTTACTACCTTGACAAGGTAGAGCTATAAAAAATATAAATGTTTTCAAAAATAAAAACATGAAAATCATAAAATCCTGAATAACTCTGTAGAGCATAATAAATAAACAAGCACAATATAAATACTATAATAATGTAATTATAGCTACGAGATGATACAGTTAATAGCACAATTAATAATAGTCTAGAGCAACTACAATTCAGTATCCCTTGGGGTACGCGTAAAAATCCCAGTAATTGCGGCAGTACAACTGCCCCGCACAGGCTGGGGACTACAAAGTGAGTGGGTCCATCGGGTGGCCCATGCACTCAAGGATATGTGCTATGAGCGACCCAGTCATGCACTACATCCTTTAATAGCGCGACCGGGCACCTCCTAACCTGATCGGAGTGCTGGGAGGAAGTATGAGCTAGACACACACTTCCTCCCAGCTGTTACCAAGCTGCGCGGGACGAGGCCGCGAAGGGGCGTGGCGGAGAGGATCGGACCGGGACCTCCACTCTCAACAGTCTCAGCCACAGGAGCCAAACAAAAGGCGTATGTATGTATGTTTTGGGTGTCAGTATGTATGTAGTGTATGTGTGTATGTCTTGAGTATGTGTGTATGTCTTGAGTATATGTGTGTTTGTTTCAGTGTATCTGTATATCTGTGTGTGTGTGTGTGTGTCAGTGTATCTGTATATCTGTGTGTGTCTGGCAGTGTATCTGTATATGTGTGTGTGTGTCAGTATATGTGTGTGTGTGTCACTGTATCTGTATATCTGTGTGTGTGTGTGTGTCAGTATGTATGTAGTGTTTGTGCAGTATATCTGTGTGTGTGTCAATGTATCAGTATATCTGTGTGTGTCAGTGTATCTGTATGTGTCAATGTGCATATCTGTATATCTGTATGTTTGTATCTGTGTTTCTGCACGTGTGTCAGTCTGTGTGTTTGTGTATCCACATGTGTGTATCTGTACTGTGAGGAGCCTGGAACAGAGAAAAAGGGGACATGGAACAGAGAAATGCATATACATTTGAAATAACAGCAACTATAATAATTACAAATATTTCACTAATATAAGGGGTACTATTTATGGAAATGGGCTGCCAAGGGGTACTCAAGAGAAAAAAGGTTGGGAACCACTGGTCTAGAGTATAGGAAACCAACAAAAGCTCCACATCCCAGATTAAACAGTGACAATATTTGTATGACTGGGTATAAACCCACTACTGTGCACAATGTGAGGTTGGTTTTAAAATAAAAAGTAGAGCAATAACAAAGTCCACATTGCTCAAAGCAGAGAGAGCAGAAATAAATTGCAATGTATATTAATAATAAGCAGCAATAACGAGCTTACCCTTTGCTAGTTTAAATCTTTCAGAGACTAGTGAGAAAGGAGCCAAAGTATATGAATAAGAATCAAGAAATCAACAGCACCAGTGATGCCGACGTTCATACTATCTTTGCAGTCAATCTCCCAATATAGTAGAACAGCAGACTGCAGCCAGCATGATCCAGACTGCAGGAAAGGTTGTGCCCTCACCGTGGATAATGTGTTCCTAATGCAAATGTGTTTCTTCAGCCCAGTATCAATCCCCAGCAGACATACGTGATGCCAGTTTATGCCCAGATGATAAGTGTCAGCTGAGAAATGGCACTGAGAAAGTGCAAACGTACAAACTATATGTATACGTGTATATACATATATAGAGGGGCATACCTATAGCATTCGGCATCATCAGATGATAAGCATTTCATTGGGTTGGCATACGATGCTCATCATGCACATACATCTTGTCGCCAGTGCTACTCTTTGAGTAGCATTGGATTGGCCAAGAATCCAGGAAGCAATGCCTCCAGGATTATGTCACAGGAGGAGAAGTGGGCAGCAGCACCAAGTCAGTTTTGGCACTGTAAGAAAGGTAAAAAACTTTTTTTTTTAAATAGGTTTTATTTAAATAAGATGGGACCCTGTATCTAACTAGTGAGGAAAATGTTTCTATTCCTAATGCTATAGTATTCCTAATAATCTATAACATCATTGTTGGTTTTGTTCTTTAAACATCAACGGTGAATAAATACCTTTTCTTCCTAACAAATGAATACATTACATTTCTGTATTACGTTTTTAAGCCTCTGTAAGCTATACCCCTCGGAAACCTGATGGCTTTACCCTAGAAACATGATTTTGATAATAGTTTGCCATCTTACCTAGGTCCCGGCTGAGCACTGGTCTCCTCTGCTGTAGAAGTTGGATGCCAATCGTCCTGCTCGTTCAATGACTGAATATGCAGATAACTCTTATCCAATGAAATGCCTCTTTGTGCATTGAGCCTGAAACTGACTAGTTTATGATGTCCAAATGACACAAAGGGCATAAACTCAGTATGTGTAGTGTTTCATAGTGAAACGCTGCACATACAAACTCTAAACACCATGACAACTTCAAATCACTAAAGTGATCGTGGTACTTGGAGTAACCCTTTAAATACAATTAGAAGGAACGACCCTTAGATTTACTTATTAGGGGTAAAATGGAAGCGATTCTCTCTGTATTTGATTGAAAAAGTGTGCGGGCAGAGATAATTGTTTCAAATAAAGGCAGAAAAACAGCGCATCAGATGACTTTTAATTGTATTGCACCAGAAACCAGAAGAAATACATCCCATATTCACACACTATCACACATCGCTGTGCTAGATAATATGTGATAAAATTGTCTATCGTTTTAGCTCTGGAAGAGCACCAAATGTTACAGGAACCTGTGTCAGCTGAATTGTGATGTTTCTGTATAGAATGAAGCTCTATGGTGAACAGATTGAAAATAATATACAGTTGATGTGCTTGTCAGCTCTCTGTAGCATTAATAGTGAGATAATATCAACATCTTTAAAAAAGGTTATAGTGTGCGTTGGGGTATTTGTTGAGTAGTGTTTCCTCTGTTTGCTTTTACGTCAGAGCAAAATCTCTTGGGGGTATATTCTTTTCTAAAATCAACTGTTTTCCTTGCACTACACCTAACTAAGACAGCTTACAATGTGTCTAAATGCATTCCCAATCTATTTGGATATGTCATGACTGACCATGGGTGTAATTTAGCTTGCCCTTCAGGTGTGGTTTCCACCTTAAACAACTTTAAGTTGGTTAGTATATCCCAAACTGAGCGAGTCTTTTTTTCTTCCCTTGACTTGCTTAGCTAATTTTACGATGAGTTTTAACAAAGGGTCAGGAAATTCCCTTTATCAAAAGATGTATATGGATTTCCGAAAGATAATAAATAGTTAATAAACTATTCCTCTTTGCCGGCTTGGATATTTGTATGCTCGTTCATGTTTTGAGGATTTGCATGATCCTATGTATAGCACTTGTGGCTTGGGGCTTATAGGGTATTATTTGCTTCACTCATTTCTTGAAGATTTCTATGACATGTGGTGTATCACTCATGCTTTGGAAGATGGTATTATTCGAAATATATGTATCACTTATGTCATGGAGATTTATATGATAATATGTGAACACTCATATCTTGTAGATTTATAGGATAATATATGTAGCAGTCATGGTTAGGGGATTTGTACAACACAAAAAAAGATTATTCACTAAACTCTGAATTGAAGTGAATTGAAATCCGAGTTGCAGAAAATGAGATGAGGAATTGTTTTCCAAATTAGCTATTTCAACCCAAATGTTCCTATTCTCTGTATATGTACAGCTCACAACTTGAATTATGATGCTGAATTGTATGATGATATTGAAATGTGTTCAAATATCCTAAAAATCACTGAACTATTTAAAACAAACTAGCCTTTTCCTTTTTTTGATCAATAAATATGGCAACTTGATAAAATAGTTTGTGGACTTTTTTTTAGGATATTTAACTATATGACTATACTAACAGCATATTGAATGTCCCGCTGGCTAATGTGAAGTTGTTTCATATAAAAGTTTTACTGGCTGTCGAATAATATATTGGACTATAAATTTGTGTGACTACACTTCTGAACATTTGGAAGAAAGCCATTTTACTTGGAATATTTAAAAAACTAATCTAAATTTTCCGCTAGCAGCCCTAATTTGATTCCTTTTAGGAGCAGCCCTCCATGTGCAAATGAAGGCTAAAAGAATTGTTATAAATGGCATACAATGCTCTAAATCAAAGTGCTTTTAATTCACTGAATCTATTATGTAATAGTAAAACAGTTACTTAAAGAAACATCCCGGGGTTTGAATTTACTATATAGTTACATAGCTGAAAAGAGACTTGCATCCATTAAGTTCAGCCTTCCTCACATATGTTGTTGCTGTTGATCCAAAAGAAGGCAAAAAACCTAGTCTGAAGCGCTTCCAATTTTGCCACAAACTAGGAAAAAAAATTCCTTCTTGACCCCAAAATAGCAGTCAGATGTCTCCTTGGATCAAGCAGCTATTACCCCACTAATTAGAAATTATATCCCTGTATGTTATGTTTTTGTAAGTATTTATCCAATTGCAGTTTAAACATCTGTAGTGACTCTGACAAAACCACTTCTTCAGGCAGAGAATTCCATATCCTTATTGATCTTACTGTAAAAAAAACCTTTTCATTTGCCTTAGATGAAATCTCCTTTTTTCCAGCCTAAATGTGTGACCTCCTGTCCTATGTATAGCCCTGTTTATGAATAGATTTCCAGATAAAGGTTTGTACTGGCCCCAAATATATTTGTATAAAGTTATCATATCCCCTCTCAGGCACCGTTTTTCCAAACCAAACAGATTTAATTTTTTTAACCTTTCTTCACAACTAAAATGCTTCATTCCTTTTATCAATTTTGTAGCTCGTCTCTGGACTTTTTCTAGTGCCATGATATCTTTCTTTAGAACAGGTGCCCAAAATTGCACAGCATATTCAAGGTGTGGTCTTACCAGCGATTTATAAAGAGGCAAAATTATATTTTCATCCCGAGAATTTATGCCCCTATTTATACATGACAAAACCTTACTGGCCTTAGCAACTGCAGATTGACATTGCATATTGCTGCCTAATTTGTTATCTGTAACAATTCCCAAATCCTTCTTGTGTGTGGTTATCCCTAATTCACTACCATTTAGTGTGTAAATTGCTTGTGCATTCTTAACCCCGAAGTGCATAACTTTGCATTTCTCTACGTTAAATTTCATCTGCCATTTTAGTGCCCAGTCCCCCAATCAATCCAAATCCCTCTGCAGCAAAGCAATATCCTGCTCACATTTTATTACTATACAAAGTTTTGTGTCATCTGCAAACACTGATACATGGCTTTCAATGCCTATTTCAAGATCATTTATAAATATGATAAATAGAAGTGGTCCCAAAACAGAACCCTGAGGGTCTGTTACCAGCATTTTTAAAAAGCAGGTTACTGATTGCCTAACAGGTTTTGATGCATCTATGGGTGGTTTCAGCTGTATAAATATATTTTTGGAATCCTCAACTGTTTTAAGGAGGGGAATATAGAATGATTCTGCACTATATAAATTTATAAATAGTACATTTAAATTCTGAATATAAACTGATCTTAGAATTTGCTGCTTTTGCAGAATATCTATGTACTCCAGATGTTGTGGACTACCACTACCTTAATGCTTTGCCAGCATTATGGTTGTAAGAGCATAATGTAAGATGTAGTCCACAACCAGAGCCAAACCATAGTCAGTTATTCAGTTTTACTACTTTGGCCTTAAAATTTAAATCCACTTTGAATTCTTAATTTAGTAAAAAAAACTCTGTTAGTGTCCTATAAGTGGGTACGAGGGGGGAAGGGATGGGGGTGCTTGGAGGTAATGTATGGAGCTATAAGTTATGAAATATGGATGCTATTTAACTGTGTGCATGGAAGAAGTAGAAAAATAACTTGAATATGGAGAATTCATATTTTTGTAGAAACTGTTCATCAACATCCCATTACTTATTTGATGTCAGAGCTACACATTTGCGAAGATGTATTCCACTAGTAATTGAGTTTTTAGCCAATAAAAAGTTTGCATAATTAGTTATGTTCCTCAGTTTCTGTAAGTGCATTATAGAAAGTATTGATTCTCATTTGCTATGAATATTTTATGAAAGTGTCACTTAGAGGTTGTTTCTGTTTTTAGTTTAAAATATATCTTTTTTTTTCTTTAAAGCTATGTGCGGCTTAGATCGGAAGTGTCAGGCTGCATTCCCAAGGGTTTGTAAACAGTGATGGCTTTAATTATATACCTAGCTTTATACAGGCATGCAATCATTGGCTCCGTCACTTTAATTGTGCCACCTGTGAAAAATTAGTCAATATCTTTATAAAACCAGCATGGTTTCGATCTTGATTGCATCACAGACCTGTTTTGGTTATATGTCTGTGAGCAAAATGATTTCCTTTTAAAGCTAGAGAGCTTGAATGTGAGAGAAAGAGAGGTATAGATTTTATTAGATGATAGAATTTAATTGGCTGATTCCCATTCTGTGACTCAGGGGAAAAGGTAATTTATAGAGGTTTGATTAACTAAAATTCCCATGGTCTCTCTCCAGCCCATGTGAATTAAAGTTTGTCAACAGCTGGAGAAGCACCTGTTATAAACTCCTGTTTATTTAAACATATCAGACTTGTCTGTCAATCTGGTCCAACTAATTTGTGCTTCACCTCAATACTATGTAGAAAAGTTCTAGAAAGAAAGTTGAACTGTTCGTTTCAAATTTGGTGCATGCACACATTATGGAACAGATACCAGTCATCTTCGCAACACCATGCCTTTCATCATTAATATGAGGAAACCATGGTGTTCTAATGACATTGAAGTGGCAACAAGTTCTCTCTCAAATCATAAAGTCTCCCTCTTTGTTGTGTAACTATTAATTTTCTTTTCCTCTTGATTTTTTCCCGCTTCTTAGATTCTTATTTTATATGGTCTTGGTAACAGTTTATTAACGTTTGACATTTGTCATATTAAATGGTCTGTGTTGTGGGCCTTGTTCTCCAAACATCTACCTTTCTTCATGCAAACAGCTAGACGAGCACAGGTTAATAACCTCTGATCCCGCTAAACATTTCAGACTTAACAGTAACAATATGCTTTTTTGTGGTCCAAGAAGAAATATAAAACTGGTCAAGCATTCTTGAACTATCCAGGAAGTAGTCACCACGAACCAACCTGCCTCCCTTTATTTCTTTTAATATTTACAAATAATTTTATCAAAGAGCAGGCCTTGATTGTCATGCTGCTATGATGTACATCCTGAAAGCTTTGACCACAACCTAAAAAATGTGTGGAAATTTTACATTGTTTCATTTCACCAACTTAGTTTTTTTTTCCATTGTGCGGATGGTCAATACAAAAAGCTCAAGAAATCATATAGAGTCACTAGAGATATTGGTCCAGAAACTTATACTACACTACTGTGAATTGTAACAAACTGAAAATGTAGGCTAACATAACCATGCTTCGAGTAAAGCTGAGTTTGAGAATTGTTTTCTAATTTTCTCTTCTAGACTAAATAATTCAATTTGCATTTTAGTTAGCAGCAATTTAGAATTAAGGTGGGGATGTGAAGGAGAGGGAGGATCTGCAGTAGGGAATGGAATTCAGGGTAAATATGTAATGGAGAGGTGAATTTGTAAAGGATAGTAGGACTCAAAATAGGAAAGGGAGCTCAACGGCTATCTGTAATGGAAAGGGGGATCTGTAATAGGAAAAGGAATTACAGGAGAATATTTAATGGGTGTGGAGGCTCTTGTATGGGACCAGACAGGATGGTTGTAGAGAAGAAAGGGGAATTTGTAATGTGGAGGATTGAAGGTTGTACAATAAAAAGATTGGAAAATATGTATTGGAAAAGAGTATCTATAAAAAAGAGGTGGTAGTCTGTAGCATGGATGGGAGGATGAATCTAATGGAGTGGAGGTGGTCTGTAACAGGGATGGAAATATGGCTGTAATGGGAAAGTAATGCTCTGTACCAGGTTTGGGAGAGGGGATCTAATGTATAGTTGTGGATCAGTGATGAAGAGGATTATGAAATCTTTAAAAGGGAAAGGAGTGTCAAGACCAAAGCCAATGATTTTGTAAGGGGTCACAAGATTACTAATGGCTGCTTTGGTAATATCATTGTGTATTTTGTGCACATTGTCAATGTGTATCACGATTTCTGTGTGCACATAAGATATGACGTGTTCTAGTACTGTGTGTTTGTAGTGTTCATTATCAGTGCTCAGTCTGAATGTCTGTGTTTTTGAGAGGCGGAAATATCATCTGTTCATGCTGGTGTTTCTGCATGTTTGCACTATCATTATTTATGTATATGAGTGTTCCTATGAGTATGCGATAAGGGACATAATAAGGTCATGCACCTCCATGGCTGAAATAAAGTACAATTCCCATGATGATCAGACATCATTAAGCTTACTAGGCATTATAAAAATTGTAGTATACAAAATATTTTTTTAAAAGGCAATGTAGCTATTTGTAAAGAGCAATTTCCATTATGCGCAACCAGGCTTATGGGATGGCTGATTATCACGGAACCTGTATGTTTTATATATATAATTCGTTCTGGTGTACCTCTACCCACCTGCCTACACTTTTTTTTATTTGAACATTTTTTATTTTTCAGTTGCATATAACACAATACAATTCAGTTGGGTGGTAGGACAGAAGTGTAAATTGACAATAACCCCCACACTTTTAAACCCACCCTAAAATATTTATTTTGGGTGAGAAAAGCATGCAGCAATTACTGACATAGCAAACAATGCTGAATTTTATTGAAGAGGACTTGAAACAGGTTTTTTTAAACTGGGTAGGACTTATCTAGAACTCGATGGACTTGGCCCTGGATAAATATAAATGTTATAGTGGTGAGATTAACAGATTTGGTACTTGTAACGAATGCTGGTATTTCATATACCCGTTCATTCGTATGCCCCCGAACTGCTAGTTACTTAGTGATTACAGCCAGCAGTTCGGAGCACTAATTCGTACGTTATCAAGAATCAAAATGCAGCATACAAGTAAATCCAGCGGTTCATCAGGCACATACCCAAACATTAGCCTAGACTTGATGAAGGGTACTTAGAGGAATGTTTCATTCAGGCCAGATGGCCAGCTTTTATGCAAGTCAAGGGTACATTATACACGCCCAGAGAAAATCCCACAACACGGGTTCATCAACTGCCGTTTAGCTATCTGTAAAGCTCCACTCCCCGTTCCCCCTGTCTCCCGGTATAATAAACCCTTGTCCCACTCAAACCTTTCCTGAGCAATATCTCCTTGGGGGGATGCTGCCTCCTTCCTATAGTGTGGAGTCTGCCCTCTGCTCTTGCACATAACCTTGGGCTGTACCCCAAAACGGGAGGGGGACTTCAGTTAAGGAAGGGACAGGGGGTCCTACTAGAGGGTCCTCGGAGTGCGCTGGCTCAGGCAGCCGAGGTCATTTCATCATAACACCTCGGCTGGTAGCTCCTTCATGATGCCCACTTCCAAATGCTTAGCTCCCGAGCCCCAGTTGAGGTGCACCCAGGCAGTGGGGAGCTTATGGATGGCTCCTCCCAACAGCCTCACCACTACTGTTTTGTTGGGTGCCAAGTTACCTCAAGGGGATAAAACTATTAATGAACTGTTTAATGGATTAACACCAGAGTCTTAAATCTGACCCATCCTGTATGGCTCTGCACAGTTATTTCCACAGTCCAAGGCTGGAGTCAGGAAGCATCAGAATGGGAACCCCTGATAGAAGAGGAGCACAGTATTCACAAAACATCTTGAGAAAAATCTCTACATTTCTCAAGCTATTTTTGAATGGAGAGCTAGTGACAGGCTTAAATAGTCAGCTGACATTTTCAGCCTATCAGTATCTGGGAGTCCAAGGCTTCCTGATTAAAGCTTCAGGTTGCAGCAGAAATAGCTAGGCCGAGTGATTGTGCAATGGATTCACTTTAATGTTAAACTATTTGATAATTGTTTAGCCCCTTGTGGTAAGCCAGCATTCCGATAAAGTCGTTATGGTGTCTGGAGTGTTCCGTTAATTACAAATTACAAAGACTTAAGTATCTAATGCAAGCAATCAAATCAGAATAAGGGACTTTCATAGTTAATCTAATTAGCTTTACTTTACAGAGACAAGAAATGCTTATTTGTTTTGCTTTATAATGAAAAATACCCTCTAGTAATACTAGACTTTTTTATTTTTATTAAAAAAAAAAAAGCTGCTAAATAGATTTGTAAATTGCTAACAAGTTATGTGCTTCTAAAGTGCTAAATGTCAGGGCAAATTTCAGATGACACTGTAGAAATCTTATGTCAGTTTTTTCTAGCCCTTAGCAATATTTGCACATCCTGTTACAGAAAAATATCTGAAGTGTTTAAATCTTACACCATGGGAAGAACTGCAATTCCCATCATCAATAAGATATAAGGATTATTATTATTATTATTATTCATTCATGTATTTCTCTATAAAGAAAGACCTGACACGTTATTAAAAAACATGCCCTATGCTATTACAGCGTATTCTCATAAAGATTATGTTGCAAGGAAGACCCTATCAGTGTCGCTACATAGTTGCCTACAACTTCAGTGAATTGCAAAAATTGCTGCAGGTATGACTGCCCCTTGTCCCTCATTTTATCTTACTCCTCTGTGATCCAAACCCATCCCCCCATGTGGTGTACACACTTTAGAAAGGTTGGTTCCCTGTAAGTCCATACAATTTCTTTCTGCTTTTCAGAGAAAGTCACAATTGCATATTTTAAGTTGGTGGTTTAGTTGGAATTCTTGCTTCATAAAGTTCTGCTCTCTATTCTGGGAATGAGAAAGTCTATAAATTGGTATGGTTGTTACCATAATATTCCATATCTTTCAACATTTTACATGGATAGAGTGGGAAACTTTCATTTAAAGGACCACTATAGTGTCCTTGGGTCTCCCTCACCCTCTGGGTCCCCCACCCGCTGGGTAAGGAAGGGGTTAATCCCGGCGCTGGGGACTCTCCTCCTCCGTTTCCCATCATCGGCGTGCGCATTCAGCCAGTCCATAGTAAAGCATTCTCAATGCTTTCCTATGGATGGCATCGTCCTCTCACTGGGAAAATCACAGTCAATGAGTAAATGAAACAGCCACTAGAGGCTGGATTAACCCATTTTTAAACATATCAGTTTCTCTGAAACTGCTATGTTTACAGCAGAAAGGGTTAATCCTAGGTGGACCTGGCACCCAGACCACTTCATTAAGCTAAAATGGTCTGGGTGTCTATAGTGGTCCTTTAAAGGTTGTGAGTGGGGTTGTGGTCAAGGATGGGGCTGATCTGGAAAATGTGAGGTCTCTTCATAACTTATTTACTAACAATAATATGTAGAAATAAAATGTAATTTAGAACAAGAACACTATATCTTATTTACACAGACAGATTTCTAAACCTATGTATTGTATTTTAAAGACACACTACTGTGAGTATTGTTGCTGCAAAGCCATGGTATACACTCAGACATGCCAAGCATACAAAGTTCCTACAAAACGAAACATTGGGAGTGCTTGATCTGCAAATTCAATTAGTAGAGTTTGCAGGCAGCAGGGGAGCTCCTGGAATCAATCTATGTTATGGCTGCACAGCTCCCTTATCATCTTGTACTAATGCTGGTAACAATGATGTAACATGCATGTAGGTGTATATTTGTAATTTGCCTAAGGAAAGGGTGTTGAGGTCAGTGAAAAGAGGCACAGGAAAAAAATTATTATCCAAACTCCCATGATGCATACAGCAACTAAATGTTCAGCCTCTCAAATGTCCCCTCAGTTAATGTGTATATGTGTGGATTACCTTTTTAATTAACATCAAAATGGTAAAATTCTGAGTGAACCTTAGGACAAATTGAATCAGCAATCCTGAGAGTTGCCCTGCTACTAAAGATTGTGCATTAAAGATTATCTATATCTCATTTTTAGAATAGATACTAGGAACCATGCATCGTGGTAAAATTATGGAATTGAGAAGTTCTGAAGACATTATAATTGGCCACAAAAGGTTGAAGGGTTTACTAATATTTCCAGCACCTGGAGATGCCGTTATTTTAACTTAATACAGTTAAAGGAACAGCGCACACACAACACTAAAAATACAGCTTACAATTTTACAAGACTACTTAAATTCACCTATCTTAGCAAACAAATATGGGCATTCAGTCACACCATATGGCGATAGTGTGTTACGTCCACCACTATTTTAACTTAAAACACCTTTACACCTTTACCAATATATATATATTTTATATTACATGGATTTTAGTTTTAGATCTGGGGATAGTGTTAGGGCTAAGATTACTGCTAAGCTTTAGGTTTCCTTTAATATTAGGGCAGCGTCATGGTCCAAATGTCTTAGACTGCTTGAGGCTGGTGGAGGTTACAATATCAGTCAGCAGTTCTTAGTCGCAACTACCACCTTTAATTCTTCCCCAGTGCTGAAGATGATATGACAGATGATAAGGTGGGGAGACAGAAATGCACTGTGTCTCCTCAGTGACTCTCTGGCAATATCATCATTGGGAGATGGTTAACTGGTGTCAAATTAAATAGCAGCTGGTACCCAGGATCATAACTAACAATAATGTTGGGGAAACCAGTGTGTATGTCTCAACACTGTCCAATGATTATGATTCCCTTCACTGGTGTCAGTCAAATCATGCATTGTAGAGAATAATAGATAGATTATGTCACCCACATTACAGTGTAGAGTTTGAAAGTATAATATTCCCATTGATGCCTCTTTTTATGTAAACCTGCATCAAATGCAGTATTAGTTAGTAAAGCATGGCAATGCAATGCAAATTCCAAAAAGTCCCATCATTTTCTCTGAGTGTTTGTAACCATGTATTCACATGTAGGGAAATCTTAAGACATCATACTCAGTGGAAAGCTGACAGAGGAAGATTTGTTTACAGCATTAGCAATCAAATACAGCGATTTTACAACCTACCTCACTGTCACCTGGAAAGTGGAATATAAGGAAAATCCATGAGATGAGATCCAACAGCACTAACAAGCTGAAAACCAGTAACACTGGCTTTCATGTAGAGGCTCATCTATGGACATACCAGGCCCAAGATGGTGACGGTGGGTCAGCCTTGCCGCAAACCAGCTTTGCTGGCAGCAACTCCATAACCATCTCTACAGTGACAATTCTCGCATTCTAGGAGTTCACAATGCAAAATAATACTGCACAAGCTACAGGCCTCCATTCAACATATCAAACACAAACTGTAATAAGTTCAAAGGTTTTGGTCTAAGTTTTGAAGTTTGGTTGTCCATTTACTAAAATGGAACCAGAACATGGCTGATTCCCCATTGGAATTCAGCCCGTATTGGTCAAAAATACATTTGCAATGTCTGAAGAGGTTTGCTTTGCAATGTCCTGGAAGGGAAGTAAAATCCCTTATCATTAATTGTAACCTTAAATATCATATAGAAACATAGAAACATAGAATGTGACGGCAGATAAGAACCATTCGGCCCATCTAGTCTGCCCAATTTTCTAAATACTTTCATTAGTCCCTGGCCTTATCTTATAGTTAGGATTGCCTTATGCCTATCCCACGCATGCTTAAACTCCTTTACTGTGTTAACCTCTACCACTTCAACTGGAAGGCTATTCCATGCATCCACTACCCTCTCAGTAAAGTAATACTTCCTGATATTATTTTTAAACCTTTGTCCCTCTAATTTAAGACTATGTCCTCTTGTTGTGGTAGTTTTTCTTCTTTTAAATATAGTCTCCTCCTTTACTGTGTTGAATCCCTTTATATATTTAAATGTTTCTATCATATCCCCCCTGTCTCGTCTTTCCTCCAAGCTATACATGTTAAGATCCTTTAACCTTTCCTGGTAAGTTTTATCCCGCAATCCATGAACCAGTTTAGTAGCCCTTCTCTGAACCCTCTCTAAGGTATCAATATCCTTCTGAAGATACGGTCTCCAGTACTGTGTACAATACTCCAAGTGAGGTCTCACCAGTGTTCTGTACAATGGCATGAGCACTTCCCTCTTTCTACTGCTAATACCTCTCCCTATACAACCAAGCATTCTGCTAGCATTTCCTGCTGCTCTATTACATTGTCTGCCTACCTTTAAGTCATCAGAAATAATCATCCCTAAATTATTATTATTTTAATAACTACAATTAGTGTATTATACGACATAACCCTTACTATAAATGTAACCCTAATTTTACTTTTTTTGTAGAACTTGCCAAGCAAACTATGCTCCTCAGGTAGTGGGCATTAACATTCCTTATGTAGCTTTTGTCTTAGTGACCTATTTATTACAGGTGGTCATATGGCATATTTCTGTCACTGTTTCTCCCTCTTCAAACCTAAACATAACAAGAAAGTTTCTTATTTCCCACTTTATAGCCTCCTGTGTATTTCAGGAAAATTTTTCGTGTTAATATTCCGTTCTGTAAAGTATCGTAAAACAGTCCCATAGCAATTGTTTCATTCTCTTATTATTCTATGTACTCTCACAACAGGCCTTACATGACATAGCGGTCTTTTTCCATATTTAACACCTGTAGAAAAGTAAGTATTCAGTCATAAGCAGAATGCATGCATCATGTTGTTTATGGCAGGCTGAGAAAATATCTGCTTTTCCACAGACTGTGAATCAAAGAAACGACAGTACTCTGAAAGCCAAAAAGCACATTGCTAGTAGCTTAGATGCCATGGGTAACATCAATCGTCCTATGTCCACAAGAAGATTATAGAATTTGGAATGATTTGTTTTAACTTCTGCCTCAGTCCAACTGGTTTCGTGACTACCGAACAGTGCGATTTATTTTCTTTTAAAGGTTTATGTATAACATCTACAACTTAAGTTTTATAGACTTTCCAAAATACGACATGTGTGCTTAAGCAACTAAACACACAGACAAGAAGGAAATGCTGTGGTACTAAGTGTTTTATTTATACCTTGCAGTAAATTTAAGCTCATAATTTACAGTGCAACATTTCTCTACATCAACTTTGAGTTGTTTTTTTTTTTGTGGAGGTTGTTTTTATTTTGTGTTGGCTCTTTAGTCTCTTATTAAATACGTACTATCTCTAAATGTGCATTTTTAAGAAAATTATACAAAATGTATTTTTGTTTTGTTTTTAATAAACCACTCATGGGTGGAAATTGATCCTTTATAAGTGTTTCTGTGGGGCTAAGCTAATACGAAGTCGTATTTACCTAAAAATCTTATTTTGAAGCATAAAAAGAAGGAAAGAACATTTTTGTACACATTCTGATCAAAACAAAATGTAAACAAAAACTGGAATTTGCGCTATGTGTCTGTTCAACCGTAATTCACCTCTTTCACATTAATGGCACCCACACTTATTATATATCATTTTATTCAGGAGAAACAGGGCTTTAATTTCTCATGAACTATTCATATATGAAACATAATTTATTATGAATAAAATTAAAATAAAAACTGTGAGAAATTAAGATTTTAAAAACCAATTTGTATTCGGCAAAGTCTCAGGAGTACAACAGTACCCCCCATTAACATGTTTTATGGTGTTTTGGAAAGTTACAGGGGCAAATATAGCACATTCCATTTTTTTCACATTGAAATTTGCCATATTAGTAATGTTACCTTTGAGACCGTGTTGTAGCCCAGGAATAAGATTTACCCCCATGGTGGCATACCATTTGCAAAAGTAGACAACCCAAGGTATTGCAAGTGGTGTATGTCCAGTCTTTTTTAGTAGCCACTAAATCACAAACACTGGCCAAAGTTAGCGTTCATATTTGTTTTTGTGTAAAAAGCAAAAAATTCATATTTGGCCAGTGTTTGTGACTAAGTGGCTATTAAAGAATTCTCATTCCTGTGCTACCATACGGTCTCAAAGGCAACAGTACCAAACTGGCAAATTTCAATGTGAAAAAAATGAAATGCAAGCCTTATAAACACCATAATACCAGTACATGTGGGGTACTGTAATACTCAGGAAACTTCACTAAACACAAAGATTAGTGTTTCAAAACAGTAAAACGTATTACAACAATAATATCGTCAATAAAAGTGACGTTCATGTGTGAAAAATGCAAAAAAAGTAACATTTACTAAAAATAACATAGTTGAAATACAATTTACCATTTTGAATCACTAATATTTCTGTTCAACATTGTCTCCTGAGTAAAACAGTAACCCCCACCCCCCCCCCATATACAGGTTTTATGATGTCTTGTAAAGTTACAGGGTTAAATATAGCGCTTGAGAATTACATTCTCTGTACTTTCTGCCTGGGTTGTCAGGCATGTCAATCAAATTTTAATTAATAAAATCCCATAATTATGCTAAAAGATTACTTAAATATACACGTATAATTTTAATATCTTTACATATATATATATATTTAAATTCGAGTGTATGCTTATGCAATCATTAATGTAATTATATATATTTATCTATACATATATATTTATTATTATTATTTTATTATTTTATTATTGATATAGTGCCATCAGATTCTGTAGCGCTGTATTTGCAGTTATTTGTATTTTATATATAGATAGATATATATATATAGTATGTCATTCTAAGTCTATTTTGTCACATATATATATAAATATATATATAACAAAATACAGTTAGAATGAAATTATATATGTATAAATAACATATTTTCATTTAAAAAAAATATTTTAGTACTAATGTACTTATATTAATATTAAAATATATTATGTATGACATTACATATATATAAGATGTGTGTGTGTATATATATATATATATATATATATAAAATAATACTAGCCTTTGCACTACCAGCTACAGCTAGCACCGGGTGCCTAGCCACACTATAAACAGTATGAAATAGAAAACTTGCCAGCACTCCTGGGTTTTCAGTCAAGAGCTTTTATTGTCTTAGCTTTTAGTGTCCATTTAAGTGGGAGTTCCCACAACAGCCGGTGGGCCCCCAATCACTTAATAGCATTGTGGTTGTGGTAACTTATCTATGTATTCAGTATAAAATCCATTTACGTGTACTTTTTTGCTTTCTTGTGTCCTATTGAAAGTTCCTATTGGAAACTGAAATGTCAACTTCTTGTGACAATAAAAGCTCTTGACTGAAAATCCTGGAGTGCTGGCACGTTTTCTATTTCACAATATATATACATTCAATTTATTTTAACATGTTTAATATTTTTTTGTACACTACCCAAAAGCAGAGGGACTGTCTGACAGTCCTGGCAGTCCCCCGGCTGGCAAATCCTCAGCCAGCTGTAGGGGGCCATATTTGCCGGGCTGTCAGGCAGTCCTCCCGAAGTGGATTGCGGCGGAGGTAAGTCCACTGGAGCTTCTGGGGGCTTAAACCGTTACGGCGTTCTAAGGGGTTAACAACATACAGATATTTAAACAATTGTTTCCAGACAATACAAAACATTTGAGGCTTTGTTAAAATCTTATCTGTTAGGTTAAAGATTCCTAATGATCTGATATCCTGTCTCTTTTTCTTTCTCTCCAGGATTTGCCCTGCCCTAATTCCTTTCCTATTCCCTGACATCTTCTTTTCTGGGGAAAACCAGTCATCTCCCTTCTTAAAGGACCTTGTCCTAAAAAAGAAAAGAAGATGTTAAGATAAGATTTTAACAAAGCCTCAAATTGAGATTTTAGAAAACCGTATTAAATTTTTCCCCTCTGATTTTAATAAACCATTTGACACTTTTATGGATATTATTAAGTTTATAAGAAAGATGTGTATTAAACTATTTTTTAGTAAATCATCTCCTATAGAGCCAAGTGATTGCACCCAAAATTTTAAACATAACCTTCTTAAAAAGAAATCTACATTCTTCCCTAGTCACCTTGTTAATGGGGGTATGAAGGTATTCGAACGTCTTGTTACAGAGGAAATACAGAATTTAAATAAAAATAAATGTAATAGAGATAATATAAACTTCCATCAAAGAAAGGAGATTAAAGAACTCCAATCAGACAATAATATAATTATAAAACCCGCCGATAAAGGCAAGGGAGTGGTGATACAAGGCAGGGAGCAATTTATTCAAGAGATATATAGACAGTTAAACGATCTCACCACATGTAAGGAATTAAGAAGTGACCCCACAGGGAAAATAAAAAAGAGTATTCTTTACTTTTGGATAGGGGTAGAATACTGGGTATTCTAAACAAAAATGAATTCCAATATTTGGACATTAGTACCTATAGAATCCCAGTATTTTATACACTCCTGAAGATACATAAGGATGAGAAAAACCCACCTGGCAGGCCGATAGTGTCAGGGGTTGGGTCACTTCTAAGTAATCTGTCTGAATACATTGAAACAACTGCAGCCTTTAGTCATATCTCAGCCATCATATTTAAAAGATTCTACCTCACTTTTTGAAACTCTTCACCAATAAACAATGGGAGAGTAACTCCCTACTAGTTACTTGTGATGTCACAAGCTTATACACAAGTATACCACATACATCGGGTTGTGAAGCAGTGGAACATTTCTGAAGACATCAGAGCAATATAAAAGAGGAACAGATTTTATTTATTTGGGATGGCATCAAATTTATTCTCTGTAACAATTACTTTTGGTTTGATGACAAGTTTTTTTTTTGCAATTAAAAGGAAACGCGTTTGTAACCAGATTTGTGCCCAGCTATGCCATTTTATTTATGGCACACTGGGAGAATCCATTCCTACTGGAGGGTAGTAGCTGGGCACAGAATCTGGTTCTTTATCACAGGTTCATAGATGACATCTTTTTTATTTGACGGGGTAGTGAGGAATCATTAAGACCTTTCCTAGATTTTTTAAATCATCAGCACTGGTCACTATATAAAATTGACCAGTGAATGTGGCAGGTTTGACATCAACTTTCTTGATTTAATCATATATTTTGAAAATATATGCAGATATAAATATAACTGATATAACAGTATTTGAAGAACAGGCAGTTTAAAAAAAAAAAAAGAGACTGATTGATGATTGGATGAGTGTATAAATACCATTAAATGTATGGACCATAACAATATTCTAAACAAAAAGAATCCTAGAAATGAAAGCAAAGACGATAACCAAATTGTTCCTCTTATTTTAAATTATAGTGAAAATGCTAAACACGTTAAACACATCATAAGTAAATATTGGCATGTTCTTAAGTCCGATCCGAATCTAAAAGGGATTGTTGGAGAAAAGCCACATATAATATACAAAGGGGCAAAGAACTTGAAACAATACCTAACCACTAGATTTATTAAAGATAAAAAAAAACAGAAAAGGATTTTTTGGTTTAGAGAAGGGTTTTTACCCTTGCAAATCATGTATAACATGCAAAAAACTATTTTTAACAAACAGAAACACACAGCTTTTACCTCATATTCCACTAACCATACTTTTAAAATTCACCAAATACTTACCTGCCAGTCTACCAATGTCACATAGCTCCTCTGGTGCCCATATTGGTATGACCACTAGGGCTTTTAAGACTAGGATTGCGGAACACATTGGCAATTTCCAGAGGGGTTATATGAAGCATAGTGTTTCTGTGCACTTTGTGGAGAAACACAGAGGTGATCCATCCATGTTATCGTATATGGTTATCTTTAAAAGATACAAAAACTGGAGATGTGAAAATAATGTAAAAGAACTGGCAAAGGTAGAAAGTAAATGGATTTTTGACGTGAACACCCTGTCCCCTAATGGATTAAATCTTAATTTTGAATTTGTTCACTTTTTATAATTTATATTTTATAAAGGTATACATGTAAGTATTGAGGTTTTTTTTTCATATATATATATATATATATATTTATTTTTTTTAATTTATTTTTTTATGTAATTTATTTTTTTAACATATATTTTACATTTGGAACCTATCTCTCTTTATATGCTGGCTCCTTTGTACTCCCATACGTATATTTGTATGCTTTTTCAGTATATATTTATATATATATATATATATATATATATATATTATATCCCCTATAGAAGGATTTATTTACTTTTTATTTTACTCCCTTTTTTTTCCTACACTGAGACTTATGATTCGTTTATCTAATGTATTTTTATAAAGAGATAGACTAATTTTGGCATCCATCTCTTGTTTTTTACACCTATTATGGACTACTTTTAAGCTCTCTCTGACTCTGGAGAGATTTGCCACAGTGGGGACTTATGCTTATTTAAGATCATTACGGCTGCTAGATCTGCATTATGGATGCTGTGTTCCGGCGCGTGTTCCATCCCGCTGGATGCGGAAGTGATGTCAGACGCGAATACCGGAAATTACGTTCCGTCAATGAGGCATCCCACACAGGTGATCTGCAAAGATGAAATGTATAAAAGAAAACATTTAGGACTTAGAAATCAGCACTGGAAGAAAGCATATTGCCGAAATGTGTTTGCTGTATCTGGTTTTACTCATTTTGTTCTTATATTTTCTCTTTTTTACTAACCATAGCGGTAAGTGGAACTGCAGCTTTTTTCATCATATTGTATTTATCTGCTGGGTTCTACTCCTATAGTACCTTGAGTTGTTGTGTATTATATTTTCAATAAATGTCTTTTAAAACCTATCTGGAGTCCCATCACCATCTTCTACCACCGCCAGTGGAATTGTTAGCCTGTATTGGCACCCCTAAACCTATCATACAGACCCTGGTACTGCTCTGGAAAATGTGAGTGGTAGTCCTACATCTGTTCACAGTCTTTTAATATTATACAGTTTACACTGTTGTTTGTATTTTTATATTTCAGGTACCATTTCATTGCATTTCATCATATGGTGGTATTATCTGATTTTTATATTTGCATTGGGTTGGGTGTATATACTGATATATTGTATATATTATTTGTTTTCTTTGTGTGGTGTCTGTAGTATTTTCTTTAAAAAAAAATTTAGACATCTTTTTAATATATTCATTATTTGACTTAGAATAAATGAACTTTGGGCTCAATTTCCAAGGCGAAAGTATTTTATTTCCTTTCTCCTCCAATTCTATAATTAAAATGTCGTAATCTGACCAAGTATTTTTTCGTATGATACACAAATTAGTAATTGTTATTAAACTTAAATCCAACATACACATGTCAATTCTTCAACCTATCATTTCTGTAAGTTTTCTTGTAATTGTCCTATTTATAGTTAAATCCTCCCTCTAATAATATTGTAAAGCGGAATCTGTTGGCGCTATATAAATGGCAATAATAATAATTCTTGCTGAGGAACCGTGAGCACTTGACTTATGACTAAAGTTAAGTTTATTAGGATGCATAGGTCGCCAACAATCATAAATGTAATTTCTCTTTATCAATCTGTTTAGAAGAGCAGCTTGTTTGGTTAAAGTCTTATCCACGGCTTGATTTAAAGGCAACAATTTATCCACTTTTGAGTCTATTATACAATTAAAGTCACCTGCAATCAGCACGTATAGGATTTAATCTATTTAATATTTTTGAGAAAAATTTGATGGGCGATTTGTTCGGTAGATAGACATTTACTAAGGTAAAAAGTTTATCATTGATTTGACATACCAAAATTATAAACCTCCCTTCCGCGTCAATATGTTGAACAAACATTTAAAATTTACTGAATTGGATATAATTATTGCTACTCCACATTTCTTTTTATCCTAAAAGAAGTCACTGAAGACTAGAGGAAACATCCTATATTTCCAGTACATCCTCTGATCTCCAATGTGTCTCCTGGCCAAAACCAATATGAGCCTTCTCTCTTATCAACATATTATGAAGAAAGCCTCTTTTATATGGTGCATTTAATCCCTGTACATTAACTGATATAAATTCAATCATTAAACCCTTAATCCATAATCTAAACACACATTCATACTAAAACAAAAAAAAACAAAAGGACTTCCTTACAATTTTGTGTAATTTGATTACCTAAAATTATGTACATTGACAGAGACATTATCTCACTAAAGCCCATGTACATTAGGAACTACGCTGTGCCCAATATTTGAGCTCCTATTGGGTACTCAAAGAGAGGAGACTATCTAGGCCATCAATAATTATACAATTAACAATTTAAGGGGAGAAAGAAAAGAGAGAGAGAGAGAAAAAAAATGAAAAAATAAATCTTTAAAAGTCATCCTTAATCTTTACTACATAAATTAAGCATAACAAATATCGTCAGTGTGTCTTTCTCATCATCCGTGAATATTAATTGTGAAAGTTTCTCCTTGGTATGTATCTGTTATTTCTCCTTTCCCATGTATTTGTGTGTTTTTAATTAAAAACATCCATTAGTAGTGAATCTAAACATTCAGCTTCCTATAAATGTGCAAATGTTCAAATAACCATATATATAAATTTAATATTAATTTATGTGGGTGTAAACTTACTATTCCATTTGTGTACCTATATATTTCTATTAGCGACCCTCCTCTTATTTACCAGTGTATACTAGTGTATGCATTATTTATTCCATTATTATATGTGTATATGTAACTAGGTATTAATCATAATCTCAAAACTTATATCCCATTCAATTAAATAAAACATTCTTCTCCTTATTCTATCTTCCTCTCCATTACTTCCCCCCTCCCTCTCCAACTCATATCTCCAGATCCATAGCTATAGAAAAGAGAGAGAAGACGAAAGAAGAGAAAGAGAAAGGGAAGATAAAAAAAAAACATATGCCCTTTTATTCCACCTTCTTTTCTCTCTATTTTGTTTTCTTTTCATGCTGCATGTCTACATATCAATTTTAGTTTTGTGTTTGCCTTTCTAGGCCTTTCTACTGTTTCATGTTTCATGTTTCTTTACTTTTTGTTTCCATTCCCCTGTCTCACCGTTCATCTCCCTCCTGTCTATTCTTCTTTGTTAAATTCTTCATTCCTGTCTTCTCATTGGAGATCTTATAGTTTTGTGTAGATTATATAGGTCTTAGTTTTTCATCAATCTATATTTTTATTTATAAAAGGTTATCAAAGATTGTCCATGTGTCTTTACTTAAGACCTTTAAGGTGTTTGGGTAGCCCCAACAAAATTTTAAATTATGTTGCTTTAAAAATGGAAAGTTTGGAGCAAATTCTTTTCTCTTCATTCTTGTTTGGTATGATAGGCCTTGTAGGACTAACACATCTTTGAATTTTTCTTCCATTATTTTTGAAGATCTAGCAGCATAAAAGACTGAGTTTTTAAAGTTGTAAAAATGGAAGGCCACAATGATGTCTCTTGGTAGATCCTTTGAATTTGATGGCCTAAAGATCCTATGACATCTTTTAAATTTGCTTTAGTGGGGCTCCTTTGATAGTTGTAATTTAGAAAAAAATTCTACTAGAAATTCCTTTAGCTTCTCTGCCATGACACTTTCAGGTATATTTCTAAATCTGAGATTGGCTCTCCTTGATCTGTCTTCTAGATACGCAATTTTATCTTCTAATTGGGTAATTTTTAATATAATTTCTGTATTCTTTCAAAGTCTGGGATTGAAACTCTATTAAAGCTTCTTTCTCTTCTATTGATTGTATTCTTTGGGTGATATTGGTTAGACCACTTTTTATATCTAGGAACTTGCTGTTTATTTCTTTTTTTATATCTTCCACAGTATGTTCCAGATATTGTTTAAGATATTCCGGTGTGGTCATGTTGGTAATGGTCTTATGTTCAGTAACATTAGAAGAGTGTTAAAAAGACATCTCTACTAAGGAGTTTTCTATTTCTTGTGAGGTTTGAGGTGTTTCTTGCAGTTTTTTAGTTGCCATTGTAAAGAAGAGGGGAAAAAAAACAAACAAAAAACATGTACACCAATAAAGTATATGACACTAATCATACTTTATATGCCATTTACTAGTAAAACTGGCCAAAGTTTTATTCTTTACAAATAGCGCCAAAACTAGATAGTTGTCTTTGCTGGTGTCATTAATCCTTAATTAGTTGTCATTTAAAGATAATACTATTCACTAATAGGTTATCTTTGTATAAAGCACTGCTCAGTTAATAGTTCATAAAAAAAGCATTGACCTTCACTTAATTATCTTTAATAATTACTTTTACCATTTCCCAAATAACTTTGCAGATTGAATTGGCTACTAAATAGTTGCCTTTGTATGCTGTTTTTTGTTATACATATAATTACTTCTCTTCTTCTTTCTCTCCCAGGAAAGGCAAATAGGTTTAATTTGTAAACAAGTGTATGTGCAGAAAAGAAGACAGAATTATAATTTTAAGCTCCTTCTCTGTACTCAACTATCCTGTAGTTGGCAAAATTGTTGACAATGAAGGTTAGAATCCAACAGATTCCTAGTAGTTAGCAACCCCTTTGGAGTTAAGTAAGTAGTTAGATTCTTACAACAATATATTATCCACAAGCATTATCTTTGGAGGGGGCTTTAAGTTGCTTACTTACTTTCGGCTAAAAAATCCACCATTAGTTTGTTCTTCCCATCAATTTTCTTTTCTTTTTTTTTCGGCGCCAAAGAACCTATATACTCACTTCAACCGTCAAACCATATAACCTTGTGTGGCAGCCGAGCCTCCAGTTACCGAATACAACTGTAGAGACCTCCCACTTTTCCAACCATCATAAATATGAGCTTGCCAGGGGAGACTCCACTGAGAATCCTTCACCGTGACACTTTTCACCTCACTGGAATAGTAAGCCCGTCGGACATCCACAGACCGGTCAGCACACTTTATCTTCGGCATTCCCCAACACGCAGCTCTCGCATCGCAGAAGCTAGCCTCCCCCCTCCTGGAACGTGAGTGTGTGTTTATGTCATCACACCCCCTCCCTTTCCCCCCCTCACCAGACTTTTTTATTTAAGCATACATTTTGAAAACTTTGTAGAGACACCTGTCTTTAACACTATAGTGACTATAGGGACACTATAGTCACCAGAACAACTACAGCAAAAAAGCAGCATTTTACAGAGAAAGTTTACAGTGTTTAAATTACTGCCTAGGGACACTTCCAGTGGCAGTCACTCAGCTGGTCAAATTATGCATGGAGTTGCTTAAAATTATGAATAGAGAGGCATTGATTCAGTGGATCTCTATGAGTAAACGCTGATTGGCCAGTGCAGCAATTTGCCGCCCGTGAAGAGTAGCCTCCCAATGCTTTACCATTAGCTGAGATCATCAATTTTGGCAGATTGCAAGTGGAGCCAGCATCGGCGGACCTTTGCGGCACTGGAATAAAAATGAACAAATCTTTTACATAAGTTACAGACGAGCTGGGAGCCTAAATAGTTATATTAGAGCTATAGTGACAGGAATATGTTTGTATTCCTATCACTATAGCGTTCCTTTAAGCATACATTTTGGAGAGGTTGAAATTATAATTTAGAGGAGTCAAGTATATATAGTGCTAGAACAAAAGTGGGCATGAACCCAGATTATTTAATACAATAACTTCACTATCTCTTGAAGAGCCCAGTGCTGTGGTGAAACGTGTGTTGGGACTTCTAAAGTCTGTGTGTGATGCCTTAGTACATATGGGTAGTGACCACTATGGAGAAATTCCCAGGAAGATTTATATCACTATTAGACATTGACTTAAAGATTCCATTACACACAGAAACATACCTACTTTTCAGTTGTTGATTTTGTTTATACTTTTGATTTATTATTTATATTTTGGATTGCTGACAGCATCTATTACAGTTTTAGGGTACAGTTAGATAAGGGGAAGAGGGATACAGGTGCCCTTGAAGGCACAGAGCATAACTTTATTTTTTATTTTTTTGCACAATCAAATTTCCTACCTGTCTTTAAACCTAAATCTCTTAGAAGTCTCTCTTGACATGCAAAACGTACCTGTATATTTGAATTATTTTTATTATTTGATTTAGATAATTTTTTCTATTATTTGCTTGCACTTCACTTAAGTGTCTTTTCACTAAATGTATATTAAAAGTTATGTTTTAAACAAAATTGTGGGCTGAATTTTCTGTGCTTTTTGAAAGTTATTGTATTACATTTTGGAGAGGATTTTTACATTTAAGGGACACTACAGTCACCAGAACAACTACAACTTAATGTAGTTGTTCTGGTGAGTATAATAGCTCCCTTCAGGCATTTTCATGTTTCATGTTTACATTGCCCCAAGGGGCACCTCCAAGTGGCCACTCCTCAGATGGCCACTGGAGGTGCTTCCTTGCTTAGTGTGGCACAGTAGGCAGCACTGCCGTTCAGCGTCTCCACACTCGGCATGGGGACGCTGAATTTTCCTCATAGAGATGCATTGATTCAATGCATCTCTATAAAGAGGTGCTGATTGGCTAAAACAGTGTTTGGCTCCGCCCCTTGCCAAATTTAGCCTATCCAATGCTTTCTGCATGGTAAAGCATTGCATTGGCTAAAATTCGGTGTACCAGAGCTCCCTGTACGCCGCCTGGGTACCTCCTCCCAGGATCGCTTCCTAGCTAAAATTGCCTGTCCTTCTGGAGCTTTTCCACATGACCAGGTTGCAGCTTTCCTTCCACGCAGGTATCGTCCCCTCTGCCTATTCCGCTGCAGCTCTTTTTCCAGGCAGGTATTGTCCCTTCGTCCTATTCCACACCAGCCATTCTTCCAGGCAGGTATTGTCCCCTCTGCCTATTCTGCTGCTGCCCTTCTTCCAGGCAGGTATCCACCTCTGCCTGCGATGGGATTTCTATTGCCTTTGCAAAGGCACTTGTGGCTCTCAGTGAACCAAAACAAACTCTATATTTAGGTGATGTGCCCCACCTCCTAAACACACAAGTGAGAGTGCAGGGCTAGTTAAATATTAAATATCTAAAAAGTTACATAGCTGAAAAGAGACTTGCATCCATCAAGTTCAGCCTTCCTCACATTTGTTTTTTGCTATTGATCCAAAAGAAGGAAAAAAAAAAACCCAGTTTGAAGCACTTCCAATATTGCAACAAGCAAGAAAAAAAAAATCCTTCTTGACCCCAGAATGTCAGTCAGCTTTATCCTTGGATCAAGCAGTTATTACCCTACATTGAAAGATTATATCCTTGA
This sequence comes from Pelobates cultripes, assembly GCA_933207985.1. Lineage (NCBI taxonomy): Eukaryota > Metazoa > Chordata > Amphibia > Anura > Pelobatidae > Pelobates > Pelobates cultripes. Next base: position 213,852,458 of record OW240916.1, on the reverse strand, counting down.
ATATTCTGTTTTTGCAAGTATGCATCTAGTAGCTGTTTGAACATCTGTATGGACTCTGATAAAACTTCTTCTTAAGGCAGAGAATTCCACATCCTTATTGTTCTTACAGTAAAAACACTTTCCTTTGCCTTAGACAAAATCTTCTTTCTTCCAGTCTGTGAGGATATTCATGGGGTAATAAATATTAAAATAATATTTTCATAACAATTATCAAAAATTAATTTAATAATTTTTATTATATTAGAATTGATATCTTGGCGCGGTTTCGCCGAAAATGATAATATAAAGCTGAGAATTACTCACGATTTTAATTATCTTAGATCATTATAAAAATATAATTTATTGTGACAATAATAATAAAATAATAATAATATGTAACATGCGTGACATAATTAGTGAATATTTAGTATAACATAGGCATACAATATGGCAATGGTTTAAGCACAATACAGCATCTAAAGCGACCATATAAAACACAGTATAGAGAGCGCAAAAAAGTATAAAATAAATAATAAATAATAAAAATAAAACAGTGAACTTTCTAAAACAATGCTCCAAATTCGATTGTTCACAAGAAAAATAGAAAAAAAGCTGCTAATTACATAAAAAACCTTCCCAAAGTTTTTAAATATCCCATAGGACAAAGAAATAAAAATAAATACGAAATCAGCGCTTAGTGGGTAAGTCCCTATTGGTTAAAAAAGGGTCCAGCACAACCAAATAGTCATTCAATGCAGAGTTTCAATTCCAATGATTCTATAGGGGGTATTTCCAAATTTCACAGGGATTGGTTTCTGTAACAATGGCACATATAGCAAATCTGTATCCTTATGTGTGTCCAGACCTTTAAAAAAAGGAAACTGACATAGCGTAAAAACGTTACAGTTTTATTCCCATATGTTAAAAAAAACCCCTAAGAGAAACTCTTACAATGTAGTATTGTGAATCTTATCTCTAAGATTCACAGTTACAGCAAATTAAAACAAAGTATCAATGGAAGGATGAGATGTTACCGCTCCGTGAATGGATAGTTCGAACTGATCCTGTGCACTTGAACCCGTCCTTCACAAGAACGCCGACTTCCAGATACTGCTGTGCTGTGGTATATTCAAAAGTCCCGCCAAAAAACACATCTACGCGTTTCGCTCATTGAACTGAGCTTTTTCAAGATGAAGTGTATGGAGGGACAATGGATATTTATAATCCTCTTCCAATTAAAAAATCTTTCAATTATAAATCCGTTAGTTTATCATTAAACCACATAGTCCAATTGTACAATTTCGTTTTCAAAGTAAATTCTTGCTTGAAAACATATTAAAATACAATGACCAGCTTCTTTTACTTTCTAATAATCTTAATTTGTTTAACATCAATATATGGTTTAAATTTCTATGATAGAACAATTCTTATCAGTTAATCCCGATAAATCGACATAAAATTTCATAATTCATATTGAGCAATTCAAAAAAATCCATTCTTAAAAAATGAAAGGTTATTTTGTACATTGAATGTATATAATTTATGACAAATTGTCTCTTTCACTAATCTAATACATAAAGCATAAGTTCGTGCAGCTATTACTGTTATACTCATATGCTAAAAATTATGATAGATACTAATATAATTAAACATATATATAAAAGCCAATGTTCTTACATAAGAATGATTGTATAAATATCATTTATGTATACACAAATTATTATTTTTTAATTTTCGATTTTTTAACCAGAAATAACCTAGAAAATCTTATGATTAAAAATGAATGTCTAATCAAAAATTCTTATTCTTTTATCTAAGATCCATTAGAATAAAAAAATAATAAAATAAAAAATAACAAAATACAAAGCATAAAAATGAAAAAATGGTTAATAATAATGGAAAAATAAAAATTACATGGACCTACTTCATAAAATCTGTGACATTTCCAGTTCCGCATTAAGTCCATAAGGTGCTAGAGTTTTTAGCGTATAGATCCAATACATTTCCTTATATAGCAAATCTTTTATAAGATCCCCCCCCCCTCCAGGGAATTTTAACATTTTGAATCCCACAATATGATAGGGATCCTGGGTCACTTTTATGATAATTTTTAAAATGTTCCGAAAGTGAATGTTTTTCAAACTTCCTATTAATGTTGTAAATGTGTTCACTTAATCTTATTTTCAACATTCTTTTAGTTTGTCCCACATATTGTAAACCACAGGTGCAGCTCAATAAATAAATAACCTGTTTTGTATTACAGGTTATACATTCTTTGATTCTATAAACCTTTTTAGTTGCTGTAGACTTAAATTCAAAAACTACTCCAAAGGGGGGACCTATTAGTTTACAAATCCTACATGATCCACATTTATAAAAACCTTTCTGTGAATTTAAAAAATGTTTTTCCGGGGATGGTCTAACATGACTGTGAACTAATTTGTCTTTTAGAGTTGGTGCTCCCCTGAACACGACTTTAGGTTTTTCTGGTAATATTGACATTAGTTGTGGATCTTGTTTTAGCAGATTCCAATTTTTCTGAACTGCTTTCTTAATATAACTAGCTTGAGCATTAAAGTTAAAAATGAGGGGACAGAGGAACTTTTCATTATTTGTATCTTCACATTTGTCTTTAATTGCCAGAATCTCCTTCCTGGGTTTTACAATCACTTTCTCTACCGCTTTATTAAGTACGTCTGGATTATATTCCTTCTCTATGAACTGGGTCCTTACTTTATCTAGTTGCTCCTTATATACATCTTCCTCTGTACAATTTTTCTTAATTCTTAGAAATTGGCTATAAGGAACCCCCTGTAGCCATGAAGGGTAATGGCAACTTGATGTCAAAATAAAACTGTTAATATCTACAGGTTTAAAAAAAGTTTTGGATTTTAAAATGTCATTCTCTACATATAATACCAAATCTAAAAACTCTACCTCTTTACAACTATGTGAGTGTGTAAAAGACAAGTTAAAATTATTATGATTTAAATATCCTAAAAATTCTAATAGCTCTATTTCCGTGCCCTCCCAAATGAAGAAACAATCGTCAATATATCTTCTGTACAGGACTAGGTTTGCAACCCAGCGATGTCCTTGCCAAATAAAAAGATCTTCCCAATATGTCATAAAAATATTGGCATAGCTGGGTGCAAACCTAGTCCCCATAGCCGTTCCATTAATCTGTAAAAAAATATCATCCTTGTACCAAAAGAAATTATGTCTCAGAATAAAATCTATACACTCCAACAGAAATTCAACCTGTTCCATATTTAGCGTTTGATTTTCATACAAAATGTGTCTTATTGCACGTAGCCCCAAGTCGTGTTGTATTACAGTGTATAATGAAGTCACGTCACACGTCACTAGCCAAAACCCCTTTTTCCAAGTAATTTCATTGACTAATTTTAGAAGATCTCCACTATCCTTCAAATAAGATTTTGAAAGCTTCACATATGGTTGTAAGAGCACATCTACATATTGTGATAAATTAGATGTCAAGGAGTCTATCCCTGAGATGATAGGTCTCCCCGGGGGCTGTGAGGTGCTCTTATGTATTTTAGGGAGATAATAAAACACGGGTTTCTTGGCATGTGTGACTGTGACAAAATCGAGTTCTTTTTTTGTTAAGATCCCCATAAAACTCCCTTTTTCTAATAATGTATATAAGGATTTCTTAAAGTCCATGGTTGGATCTTTTCTTAGTCGTTTGTAGGTGCTTTCATCATTTAAAATTCGATTACATTCAATATCATAATCTCTCGTATTTAAAACCACTATACCCCCCCCCTTATCCGCTGGTTTTATTGTAATGGCTGTGTTATCTTCTAATTCTCTAAGGGCCTTTTTTTCGGATATAGTCAAATTAAACTTATGTCTTGGCAATTTCTCTGGAATTTTTTCCAAGTCAGCAATAACTGCCAGGCTGAATGCGCTCATAGCTGCACTTGTTTGATTGTTGGGATAAAATGTAGACTTATTTCTTAAGTCTGTATGTTGAAAAGTATCTCTAGAGGATTCCTTACTATTTAAAATCGGATTATTCAGAAAAAAGCGTTTCAATGATAGCTTACGTATAAATCTTTGAACATCCAAAAAATTGGAAAAGGGGTCTGATATTTTCGTAGGAGCATATTTAAGACCTTTATTGAGAACCCTAACCTGATCTTTGGTCAGGGTTATGTTAGATAAGTTAAAAATTCCTGTCATTGCTACCATCTCGTTCTTTTTCTTGATTCTATTTCCTCCCCTGCATCCCCTAAAAAGGGTCTTTTCTTTCTGTTTGAATAGTTTTTGTCTATCATTTGTCGATTTAAAAAATTCCGTCTGGGTCCTAAAAAATAATTTTCAGTTTGATGATGATTAACAGAGTGTCCATTTCGTTCATTTTCAGAGTCATTATTCCTGTCTAGAACTTCAAACCTGTTTTTATGTCTCCAGGTTGTATGATCTATTGGTTTATATATTTTAGGGGTTTCACAAACTTTATTTTGATATTGGGGTTTTTTCTCTTTTTTCTGATACCTCACAGTAGTCCATCTGGACTCTTTGGGGGTTCTCATTATAGGGGGAGCATTCCTATTTGAGGTGTTCCCTATGTATTGGAACCGTTTGGGAGAGTTTCCATTCACCTGGGATTTTCTATAAAAAATCCCAGGTTTGAAGTTCTAGACAGGAATAATGACTCTGAAAATGAACGAAATGGACACTCTGTTAATCATCATCAAACTGAAAATTATTTTTTAGGACCCAGACGGAATTTTTTAAATCGACAAATGATAGACAAAAACTATTCAAACAGAAAGAAAAGACCCTTTTTAGGGGATGCAGGGGAGGAAATAGAATCAAGAAAAAGAACGAGATGGTAGCAATGACAGGAATTTTTAACTTATCTAACATAACCCTGACCAAAGATCAGGTTAGGGTTCTCAATAAAGGTCTTAAATATGCTCCTACGAAAATATCAGACCCCTTTTCCAATTTTTTGGATGTTCAAAGATTTATACGTAAGCTATCATTGAAACGCTTTTTTCTGAATAATCCGATTTTAAATAGTAAAGAATCCTCTAGAGATACTTTTCAACATACAGACTTAAGAAATAAGTCTACATTTTATCCCAACAATCAAACAAGTGCAGCTATGAGCGCATTCAGCCTGGCAGTTATTGCTGACTTGGAAAAAATTCCAGAGAAATTGCCAAGACATAAGTTTAATTTGACTATATCCGAAAAAAAGGCCCTTAGAGAATTAGAAGATAACACAGCCATTACAATAAAACCAGCGGATAAGGGGGGGGGCATAGTGGTTTTAAATACGAGAGATTATGATATTGAATGTAATCGAATTTTAAATGATGAAAGCACCTACAAACGACTAAGAAAAGATCCAACCATGGACTTTAAGAAATCCTTATATACATTATTAGAAAAAGGGAGTTTTATGGGGATCTTAACAAAAAAAGAACTCGATTTTGTCACAGTCACACATGCCAAGAAACCCGTGTTTTATTATCTCCCTAAAATACATAAGAGCACCTCACAGCCCCCGGGGAGACCTATCATCTCAGGGATAGACTCCTTGACATCTAATTTATCACAATATGTAGATGTGCTCTTACAACCATATGTGAAGCTTTCAAAATCTTATTTGAAGGATAGTGGAGATCTTCTAAAATTAGTCAATGAAATTACTTGGAAAAAGGGGTTTTGGCTAGTGACGTGTGACGTGACTTCATTATACACTGTAATACAACACGACTTGGGGCTACGTGCAATAAGACACATTTTGTATGAAAATCAAACGCTAAATATGGAACAGGTTGAATTTTTGTTGGAGTGTATAGATTTTATTCTGAGACATAATTTCTTTTGGTACAAGGATGATATTTTTTTACAGATTAATGGAACGGCTATGGGGACTAGGTTTGCACCCAGCTATGCCAATATTTTTATGACATATTGGGAAGATCTTTTTATTTGGCAAGGACATCGCTGGGTTGCAAACCTAGTCCTGTACAGAAGATATATTGACGATTGTTTCTTCATTTGGGAGGGCACGGAAATAGAGCTATTAGAATTTTTAGGATATTTAAATCATAATAATTTTAACTTGTCTTTTACACACTCACATAGTTGTAAAGAGGTAGAGTTTTTAGATTTGGTATTATATGTAGAGAATGACATTTTAAAATCCAAAACTTTTTTTAAACCTGTAGATATTAACAGTTTTATTTTGACATCAAGTTGCCATTACCCTTCATGGCTACAGGGGGTTCCTTATAGCCAATTTCTAAGAATTAAGAAAAATTGTACAGAGGAAGATGTATATAAGGAGCAACTAGATAAAGTAAGGACCCAGTTCATAGAGAAGGAATATAATCCAGACGTACTTAATAAAGCGGTAGAGAAAGTGATTGTAAAACCCAGGAAGGAGATTCTGGCAATTAAAGACAAATGTGAAGATACAAATAATGAAAAGTTCCTCTGTCCCCTCATTTTTAACTTTAATGCTCAAGCTAGTTATATTAAGAAAGCAGTTCAGAAAAATTGGAATCTGCTAAAACAAGATCCACAACTAATGTCAATATTACCAGAAAAACCTAAAGTCGTGTTCAGGGGAGCACCAACTCTAAAAGACAAATTAGTTCACAGTCATGTTAGACCATCCCCGGAAAAACATTTTTTAAATTCACAGAAAGGTTTTTATAAATGTGGATCATGTAGGATTTGTAAACTAATAGGTCCCCCCTTTGGAGTAGTTTTTGAATTTAAGTCTACAGCAACTAAAAAGGTTTATAGAATCAAAGAATGTATAACCTGTAATACAAAACAGGTTATTTATTTATTGAGCTGCACCTGTGGTTTACAATATGTGGGACAAACTAAAAGAATGTTAAAAATAAGATTAAGTGAACACATTTACAACATTAATAGGAAGTTTGAAAAACATTCACTTTCGGAACATTTTAAAAATTATCATAAAAGTGACCCAGGATCCCTATCATATTGTGGGATTCAAAATGTTAAAATTCCCTGGAGGGGGGGGGGATCTTATAAAAGATTTGCTATATAAGGAAATGTATTGGATCTATACGCTAAAAACTCTAGCACCTTATGGACTTAATGCGGAACTGGAAATGTCACAGATTTTATGAAGTAGGTCCATGTAATTTTTATTTTTCCATTATTATTAACCATTTTTTCATTTTTATGCTTTGTATTTTGTTATTTTTTATTTTATTATTTTTTTATTCTAATGGATCTTAGATAAAAGAATAAGAATTTTTGATTAGACATTCATTTTTAATCATAAGATTTTCTAGGTTATTTCTGGTTAAAAAATCGAAAATTAAAAAATAATAATTTGTGTATACATAAATGATATTTATACAATCATTCTTATGTAAGAACATTGGCTTTTATATATATGTTTAATTATATTAGTATCTATCATAATTTTTAGCATATGAGTATAACAGTAATAGCTGCACGAACTTATGCTTTATGTATTAGATTAGTGAAAGAGACAATTTGTCATAAATTATATACATTCAATGTACAAAATAACCTTTCATTTTTTAAGAATGGATTTTTTTGAATTGCTCAATATGAATTATGAAATTTTATGTCGATTTATCGGGATTAACTGATAAGAATTGTTCTATCATAGAAATTTAAACCATATATTGATGTTAAACAAAATAAGATTATTAGAAAGTAAAAGAAGCTGGTCATTGTATTTTAATATGTTTTCAAGCAAGAATTTACTTTGAAAACGAAATTGTACAATTGGACTATGTGGTTTAATGATAAACTAACGGATTTATAATTGAAAGATTTTTTAATTGGAAGAGGATTATAAATATCCATTGTCCCTCCATACACTTCATCTTGAAAAAGCTCAGTTCAATGAGCGAAACGCGTAGATGTGTTTTTTGGCGGGACTTTTGAATATACCACAGCACAGCAGTATCTGGAAGTCGGCGTTCTTGTGAAGGACGGGTTCAAGTGCACAGGATCAGTTCGAACTATCCATTCACGGAGCGGTAACATCTCATCCTTCCATTGATACTTTGTTTTAATTTGCTGTAACTGTGAATCTTAGAGATAAGATTCACAATACTACATTGTAAGAGTTTCTCTTAGGGGGTTTTTTTAATATAAGGGAATAAAACTGTAACGTTTTTACGCTATGTCAGTTTCCTTTTTTTAAAGGTCTGGACACACATAAGGATACAGATTTGCTATATGTGCCATTGTTACAGAAACCAATCCCTGTGAAATTTGGAAATACCCCCTATAGAATCATTGGAATTGAAACTCTGCATTGAATGACTATTTGGTTGTGCTGGACCCTTTTTTAACCAATAGGGACTTACCCACTAAGCGCTGATTTCGTATTTATTTTTATATCTAAAGCGACCAGTTGTCGACTATTTAAGAGATTTGTGATTGTTTAGAATTCTTCACAGGACACAGAACTCCACCGAATACAACAGTGCAGCGAAAAGCAATAAAAACTTTGGCTGACAGTTAGACCATGCTGAATTTACCCTTTCACTGCTGGCTACAATCCTCATATGCAATATATCCTATTATGTTGTATTTTTACAATTAAACTAATGTTCATACCAGATCATTAACCATTTCCAATGACCATCTAATAAGAATAATTCTACCAGATTTTACATTTGCCGAATTTTAACTTTCCTAAATAAGATTTACTATCAGAACAAGTCAATACATCTGGATAAAAATACAGGTATACTAACACACAGCAAATGTTTCCGTTAATATATTGTTATCTTTATTCCACCTGCAGGAATGGAATTTTTAAAACAATATATTCCTTAGCTAACTAAGATTTCTAATGATTCAAATCTGATCAAGATTTATCCAGATACATATTCCTGCTATTAGTAAAAAAATAATTTAATTAAATAAAACCAGCATAATTACCAGTTAGGTTGTAGATTTTCTTATCAGAGGTGTAGATCTGTCCCAGGAATTCAATGCAAGTATGATGTATATAGGATTGTATGGAAATAGAAAATATTAAGAATTAGGTGTGTTTAAGAGAGAGTTTATAGTTTCTTGAGTACAGTCCAAGTGTTTCAAAGAAAGTTTGAATGTGGTTCAAAGAGTATGAATGTCCCAAAGAGCTTCGTGTTTGAATGTCCGAATCTCCTGTCTTCCCTTTGTCCTTACTTTTTAAAGGATACATCTGAGGATAAATCTGACTGCCATTCTGGGGTCAAACTCTCTGCACGTCATAAATTGATAGGACCAATATGGAACTGTAGGTGTGTCTTCCCTACAGACTATAATCTAGATTTTGGTCAGTAGATGGTGCAATTACATCACCAAAATTTCTTGTCATGGGGTCCATTTGCCTTTTTGCATAATGGGTTAACTGGATTTGATGATGAGTTTTACGTCATTTTGGCTTATCTTTATGGCCCCTATAACTCTAATTTCCTGCCAATTTTAAAGGCTTTACCCCAGTCTGGGTATCTGCAATTTCGATTGTAATTTAGAATTGACACCTCCTAACCTTAATTTCACCCGTTACTTACAATGGGACTTTGTAAGATTTAGAAAGTAAAATTAATTACTAAGTGTTACCTGTCATTGGTGTCTGGTTCTTTTGTGAAGCTGTGTTTAAGATTAATTATATTCCACTAACATTATAAAATAATATGATATTTCTTCATGAATATTTATCCATGAATGGTCTATATTATTAACATGATACTAATTATATGTGATTAATATAATAATTGTATTATAATTGGATAGTGTGTATATATATATATATTTATGTATACATTTGTCTCTGGGTTAGTATTCCATCTCCCCGTATTTGCTCTGAGACATCATGCCTTTTGACTTGTCTTGTTTACATAATGCATTCCTTAGCTCAGACTTGCATGAATAGAGTTACAGAGAGAAATCTTGTGTCTGTCTTAGACAAAATGGAGTCCTCTGTTCTGAGAGTGATTGGCAGTACACTTTTAATTTATATCTTAACAGAAAATGTCTGCCGATACAAATATACTGACAAGTCTAAATGCATGACATCATGTCCTATGTAAAGTCCGGTTTGTGAATAGATTTCCACACAATGGTTTATATTGGCCCCGAATATATTTGTATAATGTTATCATATCCCCTCTCAGGTGACATTTTTCTAAACTAAATAGGTTTAAATTTGTTAACTTTTCTTCATAGCTGGTATGTTCCATTCCTTTTATCAATTTTGTAGCCCATCTCTGTACTTTTTCTAGTGCCATAATATCCTTCTTCAGAACAGGTGCCCAAAATTGCACAGCATATTCAATATGTGGTCCTACCAGGGATTTATAAAGAGGAAAATGATGTTCTCATCCCGAGAATGAATGCCCTTTTTAATGCATGACAATACCTTACTGGCCTTAACCACTGCTGATTGACATTGCACATTGTTGCATAGTTTGTCTATAACTATTCCCAAGTCCTTTTTGTGTGTTGTTATCCCTAATTCGCTTCCATTAATGGTATATGTTGCTTATGTATTCATTACGCCAAAGTGCATAACTTTGCATTTTTTAACATTAAATTTAATCTGCCATTTGAGTGCTCAGTCCCCCAGTCTATCTAAATCCCTCTACAGCAAAGTACTATCTTGCTCACGTTGTATTATTTTACAGAGTTTTGTGTCATCTGCAAACACTGAAACATGACTTTTAATGCTTTTTTCAAGATCATTTATAAACATGTTAAATAGAAGGGGTCCCAGAACAGAACCCTGAGAGACACCACTTGCCACCTCTGTCCAGCTTGAAAATGTACCATTAATGAAAACTCTATGTACTCTATTTTTAAGCCAATGTTCTACCCAAGAACAAGCATTTTCATCTAGACCGATTTCCTTGAGTTTGAACACTAATCTATTGTGTGGAACTGTATCAAATGCCTTGGCAAAATCCAAATAGATCACATCCACTGCAACATCCTGATCTATACTTCTACTTACTTCTTCGTAGAACGCAATCAAGTTAGTACTTCATAAGACCTGTGCTTCATAAAACCATGCTGATTTTTGCTGGTAACCATGTTTGTCTCAAGGAATTCTTGAATATTATCTCTTAATAACCTTTCAAATATTTTCCCAGCCACAGAAGTTAAGCTAACAGGTCTATAATTTCCAGGCAAGGATTTTGAACCCTTTTTGAATATAGGAACCACATATGCCTTCCTCCAATCCTCCCGAACACTTCCTGAAAGAAAATATTCTTGAAAGATTAAAAACAGAGGTTCACTTATTTCTACACTTAGTTCCTTAAGTACTCATGGATGGATACACCCTGGAGCTTTGTTTATATTAACTTTCTTTAGTTGTTGCAGCACCTTGTCTTGAGTTAACCAATTACAATTATTCTGCAAGTTTTTAGTAGCAATCATTTGTACATCTAATGCCATGGGTTCTTCCATAATATATACAGAGGAGAAATAGTTATTTAAAATTCCTGCCTTTTCCTGGTCTTCATTAACTAACAGTTTTTCCAGTTTTTAGTGTACCTACATTTTCATTTTATTTTTATTTTTTTTAGAATTTATGTACTTAAATAATGCTTTTGGGTTGGTTTTGCTCTCTTTGGCTATCATTTTTTCATTTTGAAGTTTAGCAAATCTAATCGCCTTTTTGCACGCATTATTGGCTTCCTTATATCTTTTATAGGATGCATCTGATTTGTCCGATTTAAATGCTTTAAATGCCCTTTTCTTATTTTTAATCTCTTGTTTTACTTCTCTACTAAGCCACATTGGTTTTAATTAGTTTCTTTTATATTTATTACCCAGTTGTACATACTGAGAAATGTACCTTTCTAATATTTGTTGGAAAATGTTCCATTTATCCTCAGTGTTCTTTTCACTAAAGAGTTTATGCCAGTCAATATTTTGTAAAGCTGCCCTTAACTTATAGAAGTTGGCCTTTTTAAAATTATATGTTTTAGTATACCCTATGTGCTTTTGTTTTTTTTTTAGTTTATTTCAAAGGACACTATATTGTGATCACTATTTCCCAAGTGCTCACCTACTTGAATGTTGGTCAAAAGATCAACGTTGTTTGTTAAAAATAGGTCCAGACAAGTGCCCTTTCTAGTTAGTGATTGTACAAGTTGTGACATGAAGGTGTCATTTAACAAGTTTAAAAACGTAATTCCCTTTGCTGAGCTACTAGTCCCTCTGTCCTAATTTATGTCCAGGTAATTAAAATCTCCAATAATTAAAGTGTTACCCAGATTTGCAGCTTTCTCAATTTGCTCAAAAAGTTGCTCTTCCTCGTCAATATTAGGTGGTTTATAACTTATCCCAACCAATAGTTGATTTCCCATCTTTCCCCCCAAGCAGATATTTACCCATAAAGCTTCCACATTTTCCTCATCACATTCCACTTGCTAAAGATTTGGCTTTAACTCATGGTTGACATACAAACACTCCACCATCCTTCTTTTTTTTCCTATCCTTCCTAAATAACATGTACCCATTTAAGTTAACTGCCCAGTCATGTGTCTCATCCCACCATGTTTCAGTTATGCCTATTATGTCATATTGTTTAGTGTATACTATTGCCTCTAGTTCTCCCATTTTGTTATTTAGGCTCCTTGCATTAGTAAGCATACATTTAATATCATGAGTCACTTGTACTTTTTGTGACTTATCATCATGATATACCTTCTCTGTTCTGAGCTTGCCCCTCCCCCGTCTCCAGCCCCTTATACTAAGCTAAAGCCCATCTCCTTTCTGTCCTATCTCCATTTTGTAGATTGCTATGACCCTCGCCCCCCACCCCCCACTACTAGTTTAACCCCTTAAGGACACACGACATGTGTGACATGACATGATTCCCTTTTATTCTAGAAGTTTGGTCCTTAAGGGGTTAAAATCTCCTCCAACCTTCTAGCCATCCATTCCCCCAGCACTGCAGACCCTCTCCCGTTTAGGTGCAACCCATCAATACTATAAAGGTTGTACCCAAGCGCAAAGTCGGCCCAGTGCTCTAAAACCCAAAACCCTCCTTCCTGCACCAAGACTTCAGCCACGCATTGACCTCTCTAATCTCCCGCTGCCTTTCCACTGTAGCACATGGCACAAGTAATATCTCAGAGAATACCACCTTGGAGGTCCTTTTTTACCTAATTCCCTGAAATTATTCTTTAGGACCTTCCATCTTTCTCTTACTTTGTCATTGGTACCAACATGGACCATGACTGCTGGTTCATCCCCAGCCCCTCCCAATAATCCATCCACTCTGGCAGCAACATGCTGGACCCGAGCACCCGGGAGACAGCAAACTGACCGGTTGAGCTGATCAGAGCGGCAGATTGCCCTATCTACTCTCCTAATGATATTACTTACCCCTTTTTTCTTTTATGGGGTATATAGACATGTGGAAATGAGAAAAATATACAGAGAATAAGGTGCAATATGTTTTAACAATATATAAAATTAGTTCAAAAGTATATATAATCTCACTCACATGTTATAGAGCCTTTTAGATATAGGCTCTAAAATCTGAGTGTGTGGGGCCCTTTAAGGTGGCTTCCAAACCTTCTTCTATGGTATTTTTCTTTCCTCAGGATTTTATAAAAAACATAAATAATACAACCATCTAGGTGCTAGTAGTTCTACTAAATAGCGCAATTGGAATAAAAATTTGCAAGAAATTTTAGGAGCCTGTTTAATATAACTGGCTCGTACTTTCAGCATGGTGTCAATTTTCGGGGTGACACTCCCCTTTTGGAACCTTGGAGACTTGATGCAAACGAATGGAGATAAAATCGGTTGACACCGACTAAAAATGCCCACACAACGAAACGCGTCTTGGTGAAACCCTGCTACAAGGACTTTTTACCTGAATTACTACTTTGTTTTATTTATGGAGTTTTGATACTCTTTTTATTTGGTAAATAAATTCCTTACAATGTATTTATTTTATCTCCATTCGTTTGCATCAAGTCTCCAAGGTTCCAAAAGGGGAGTGTTGAGATTGGTTAACATACCACAGAAACAGGTTGTAAATCAAATTTAAAGCCAAAATACTACCAACACCAGCTCCTAGAACAGGGGTAGGCAACCTTTGTGGACTACATCTCTCTTGAGGCTAGGCCAACATTATGTCTGTAAGAGCATTATGGGTAATGTCGTCCACAACATCTGGCAAGCCAAAGGCTGCTTACCATGTGCTTGAACAATGTTCTTTATTTGTTTATTTATTTTTATGGTTTGGCAGGTCTCCCATTTAGAACAAAGAGTCATATATCAATTATTAAGGTTCACAGACTGATCTTGTAAATCTTTGATCTAGCACAATGTAAGGTTATTTTTTTACTGCAGCAGTACTTTCATAGCCATAGCCTCTTGCACAGACTTTGTGGTTACATCAGACTGAAACCTCGTCCCATTTGTGACCATTCATTTGTGTTTAATAACTGCAGTCTTTTGGTCATAAGTCTAATTGGAGGTCAGTTCTTGAGCTTCACTTGATATGTGAGCACTGGTAATTTTAAATGAAATAAGCAGTCATCAGAGCACGACCTTTTTCAGCTTTTTTGCACTCTCTAGCTCCATTTGTGGGCAAGGAATGTTAATTAGGAAACGCAGAAGTGCGCTTTATTAGAAACACTTATATGTATTTGTTCATTCATGTCCTTCCAATCATTACATTCTATAATGTCACAGTGTCTGATCTTTGTTCTCTATGTGAGACAACGAACCAGTAAGAAAGGGTTCATTTACTGCAGATTCTCTGTACCAGTACAGCTATGTAATTCACCCAAACTGTATGCGGAGTGAATTTGTTTTTTTTTGCATGTTTGTGTTTATTTAATTTAATTAAATGTGCCACTTGGATCTGCATAAATGAAAGAAAATTTTAAGTTATATCTGCATCATGATTTTAAATCTTCACCGCTTGCCTTATCATCGATGAAAAAATAATGCTGGCTACGTCTACATGCCACAAAGTGTCACAGTTACTATTCTTATGTGACTTGAGGAATTGCCTGCAACATGTCAGCATACACAGCTATATGTTATTTTACACATACTGCAGAGGAAAAGTCTTTGTATAATATATACACATAACTGGAAACTTAGTTAAACACAACACTGCTAGGCTGTAAGTAAAATAATATATAATTTTAATTGGCTTAAAAAATGACAGTGTCACCATATAAAACAAGAATGATAATATGTATCAAATATATCTAAAGTATACAGATTCCAAGGAAATTGTCAGTATAACTCCAGTGAGGGGCCCCTTCACTGGAGTAATCCCAGGTCTATAAGTGAAAAATCCCTGAAATACAGCAGTAGTGCTGTATATAAAAACAGCTTAAAATAAATGCATGCAATCATCATTTAGCTGGGGGAATATGGAACTCTGAAACCCATCCGGCTAATAAGGCAAGGCTAACAGTACTCAGGGAACGTTCCCAAGCCGCATAAAGCTCTGGGAATAACCCAGAGTAACTTAAATCTGTGAGTTTCGGCAGGAAGTTCCACTCTCTCAGTGCTATATTCCAAGTCTGGATAATATGTGCTGGGGACTTGAGTGTAGTTAGTAAATGAAAATCAAGTGAAAAACACTCAGTGAAAACATAGTGATTTGTCATTACATCCTTTCAGGCTCTCTTTTACTCAGAAGTCTTTATTTAAAGTTTTTCTATGGTTTTGTCTTAAAATTTCCTTTGTTGTTGCACTGAAAAATTATTGATAGATGGATACGACAGACAATTAGTGATGTACCGAACGGTTCGCCGGCGAACGGTTCCTGGCGAACATAGCATGTTCGCGTTCGCCACGGCGTGCGAACATATGCGCGGTTCGACCCGCCCCCTATTCGTCATCATTGAGTAAACTTTGACCCTGTACCTCACGGTCAGCAGACACATTCCAGCCAATTAGCAGCACAGCCTCCCTAGCAGACCCTCCCACCTACTGGACAGCATCCATTTTAGATTCATTCTCAAGCTGCATGCTTAGTAAGAGGAGGGGAAGTGTAGCTGCTGTTCATAAGATAGGGAAAAGCATAGCTAGGTTAGGGATAAGGGTATGCTTTTTTTTTATTTTATTTTTCTAT
>OW240916.1:213661273-213836253 GCA_933207985.1 Pelobates cultripes | reverse complement strand
TTAAAATCTCCTCCAACCTTCTAGCCATCCATTCCCCCAGCACTGCAGACCCTCTCCCGTTTAGGTGCAACCCATCAATACTATAAAGGTTGTACCCAAGCGCAAAGTCGGCCCAGTGCTCTAAAACCCAAAACCCTCCTTCCTGCACCAAGACTTCAGCCATGCATTGACCTCTCTAATCTCCCGCTGCCTTTCCACTGTAGCACATGGCACAAGTAATATCTCAGAGAATACCACCTTGGAGGTCCTTTTTTACCTAATTCCCTGAAATTATTCTTTAGGACCTTCCATCTTTCTCTTACTTTGTCATTGGTACCAACATGGACCATGACTGCTGGTTCATCCCCAGCCCCTCCCAATAATCCATCCACTCTGGCAGCAACATGCTGGACCCGAGCACCCGGGAGACAGCAAACTGACCGGTTGAGCTGATCAGAGCGGCAGATTGCCCTATCTACTCTCCTAATGATATTACTTACCCCTTTTTTCTTTTATGGGGCATATAGACATGTGGAAATGAGAAAAATATACAGAGAATAAGGTGCAATATGTTTTAACAATATATAAAATTAGTTCACAAGTATATATAATCTCACTCACATGTTATAGAGCCTTTTAGATATAGGCTCTAAAATCTGAGTGTGTGGGGCCCTTTAAGGTGGCTCCAAACCTTCTTCTATGGTATTTTTCTTTCCTCAGGATTTTATAAAAAACATAAATAATACAACCATCTAGGTGCTAGTAGTTCTACTAAATAGCGCAATTGGAATAAAAATTTGCAAGAAATTTTAGGAGCCTGTTTAATATAACTGGCTCGTACTTTCAGCATGGTGTCAATTTTCGGGGTGACACTCCCGTTTTGGAACCTTGGAGACTTGATGCAAACGAATGGAGATAAAATCGGTTGACACCGATTGAAAATGCCCATACAGCGAAACGCGTCTTGGTGAAACCCTGCTACAAGGACTTTTTACCTGAATTACGACTTTGTTTTATTTATGGAGTTTTGATACTCTTTTTATTTGGTAAATAAATTCCTTACAATGTATTTATTTTATCTCCATTCGTTTGCATCAAGTCTCCAAGGTTCCAAAAGGGGAGTGTTGAGATTGGTTAACATACTACAGAAACAGGTTGTAAATCAAATTTAAAGCCAAAATACTACCAACACCAGCTCCTAGAACAGGGGTAGGCAACCTTTGTGGACTACATCTCTCCTGAGGCTAGGCCAACATTATGTCTGTAAGAGCATTATGGGTAATGTCGTCCACAACATCTGGCAAGCCAAAGGCTGCTTACCATGTGCTTGAACAATGTTCTTTATTTGTTTATTTTTTTTTATGGTTTGGCAGGTCTCCCATTTAGAACAAAGAGTCATATATCAATTATTAAGGTTCACAGACTGATCTTGTAAATCTTTGATCTAGCACAATGTAGGGTTATTTTTTTACTGCAGCAGTACTTTCATAGCCATAGCCTCTTGCACAGACTTTGTGGTTACATCAGACTGAAACCTCGTCCCATTTGTGACCATTCATTTGTGTTTAATAACTGCAGTCTTTTGGTCATAAGTCTAATTGGAGGTCAGTTCTTGAGCTTCACTAGATATGTGAGCACTGGTAATTTTAAATGAAATAAGCAGTCATCAGAGCACGACCTTTTTCAGCTTTTTTGCACTCTCTAGCTCCATTTGGGGGCAAGGAATGTTAATTAGGAAACGCAGAAGTGCGCTTTATTAGAAACACTTATATGTATTTGTTCATTCATGTCCTTCCAATCATTACATTCTATAATGTCACAGTGTCTGATCTTTGTTCTCTATGTGAGACAACGAACCAGTAATAAAGGGTTCATTTACTGCAGATTCTCTGTACCAGTACAGCTATGTAATTCACCCAAACTGTATGCGGAGTGAATTTGTTTTTTTTTGCATGTTTTGTGTTTATTTAATTTAATTAAATGTGACACTTGGATCTGCATAAATGAAAGAAAATTTAAAGTTATATCTGCATCATGATTTTAAATCTTCACCGCTTGCCTTATCATCGATGAAAAAATAATGCTGGCTACGTCTACATGCCACAAAGTGTCACAGTAACTATTCTTATGTGACTTGAGGAATTGCCTGCAACATGTCAGCATACACAGCTATATGTTATTTTACACATACTGCAGAGGAAAAGTCTTTGTATAATAATAATAAATGTGTTTGTAGAAACCATAAGATTTGGGAGAATGTTTTCCTTGCTGCTCACAATTTAATAGATCAACTTTTAACTAATTTGAGATCGGTCACAATGATCAGCCACATGATATTTTATAATAAAGGAACAGTCCGATATAAAAAGATGATTTTCCATTGTGTACTGGACAGTGGACGCTGGTTCACTTAATTATTTAATTATGCAGGTGGGGCCAATTTTTACTTCCATCAATGAACAAAAAAACCTAATTGGTATGGTAAGAATATAAATATATGTCTGTCAACTTAATTCTGGAATTTTTTGAGAACGGGAAATGCAGAGCAACTTTAAAATAAATAATAAAACTGGTATAGACCCCTCAGGCATGCTTAAAGGACCACGATAGGCACCCAGACCACTTCAGCCTTTTTTCTATAAACATAGCAGTTTCTCTGACAGCCGCTAGAGGGCTTCCGTGCTTCTCACTGTGATTTTTTTATGAATGCTTTCCTATGAGACTGGCTGAATGCGCACGTGGCTCTTGCCGCGCATGCACATTCAGCCGAAGAGGAGGAGAGGAGGCGGAGAGGAGGAGGAGAGCTCCCCGCCCGGCGCTGGAGAAAGAGGTAAGTTTAACCCCTTCCTCACCCTAGAGCCCGGCGGGAGGGGGACCCTGAGGGTAGGGGCACCCTAAGGGCACTATAGTGCCAGGAAAACGAGTATGTTTTCCTGGCACTATAGTGGTCCTTTAATCTTCTTAATCAGAATTTCTAAAGTCACCCACTGGCTTTGCATGCATTTGACCATCAGATCCTGGAAGCTCTAAAAGACAGGTTTTAGGGCTGTCAGTCAGTGAAAGAACATAAAACAATAGGTAACTGAATATAAACGAAAAGAAACGAGTATTGTGATAAAATTGGCTATAGGACTGCTTCACGACACATAAGAGCAGCTAAACAATTTATTGAACAAAAGAAAAATATAAGTGTGTGAGCACTCCAAAGAACTCAAGAATAACTCCAGCAAGGAGAGAACTAATAATCTCAACCACAGAAATACAGCACTTTTCGATA
This sequence comes from Pelobates cultripes, assembly GCA_933207985.1. Taxonomy (NCBI): domain Eukaryota; kingdom Metazoa; phylum Chordata; class Amphibia; order Anura; family Pelobatidae; genus Pelobates; species Pelobates cultripes. Next base: position 213,832,997 of record OW240916.1, on the reverse strand, counting down.
ATATGCAAAAATAATAAATGTAAGAGAACCACCGTGTCTATTGCAGTCCAACTGCATGATTGAAGACAAACAACAGCTTGATAAACAGAGCTGTTTTATGCAACAGGCAACGTGTTTTCTAAACGTGTTACAGAGTATCGTTATACGCATAACTAGAAACTTAGTTAAACACAACACTGCTAGGCTGTAAGTAAAATAATATATAATTTTAATTGGCTTAAAAAATGACAGTGTCACCATAAAAAACAAGAATGATAATATGTATCAAATATATCTAAAGTATACAGATTCCAAGGAAATTGTCAGTATAACTCCAGTGAGGGGCCCCTTCACTGGAGTAATCCCAGGTCTATAAGTGAAAAATCCCTGAAATACAGCAGTAGTGCTGTATATAAAAACGGCTTAAAATAAATGCATGCAATCATCATTTAGCTGGGGGAATATGGAGCTCTGAAACCCATCCGGCTAATAAGGCAAGGCTAAGGGTACTCAGGGAACGTTCCCAAGCCGCATAAAGCTCTGGGAATAACCCAGAGTAACTTAAATCTGTGAGTTTCGGCAGGAAGTTCCACTCTCTCAGTGCCATATTCCAAGTCCGGATAATATGTGCTGGGGACTTGAGTGTAGTAAATGAAAATCAAGTGAAAAACACTCAGTGAAAACATAGTGATTTGTCATTACATCCTTTCAGGCTCTCTTTTACTCAGAAGTCTTTATTTAAAGTTTTTCTATGGTTTTGTCTTGTTAAAATTCCTTTGTTGCACTGAAAAATTATTGATAGATGGATACGACAGACAATATATTTGTTATTTGTTTGTACATTTGTCTAATGCATCAGGAATCTGCGTGCATTCAATGCATGTGAATCATAAAATCTGTTCAGGGCTTACTGTACCAAAAATATGAAAATATATAGGAGATTGTTGATATAACTAAACCTAGATAAGTGCTTCCACAATGTGACCCCCATTTTCCCCATTCTAAAAACATCTACTGCTTCTGTATTTGTTGCAGGTCTAACAATCAGTTCAATGAGGTCGTTCAAATGAACTTCGAGATCACCAGCTTCAGCAGCCTATCTGGGACACAACCAATTTCGTGGCAGGTAGAATATCCCGGGAAAGGCGCATCAGATGTTATCCTCTCAGAAATTTTTATCAGTCAAAAGGACCTGGTTGGAATTGTTCCACTATCCATGGTAAGATTATATTGTTAAACATATGTCAATTGATATAAAGTACCCAATTTAAATATTCATTGACTAAAGTTGATCTTTACTCTTATTGTAACTATCGACAGATACAGTGATACAAAACTCTAACATTGTCTTGTGCATTTTTTTAATTTAATTTTTTTACATTTGACACATTAAAATGTAACATTTGCAACTTTTAATAGGCTCTTATCAGAAATGTAATATACATTACTAATTTAAAACCTCCCGCATCTTTAGTTGGGAAAAAGTTTAAACCTGCTCTGTAATTAAAGGGACACTATAGGCACCCAGACCACTTCAGCTCATTGAAATAATAAGACAAAAAGTATACACACTAAAGCCAAAGTATAATACGTCCAATTGGAGTGATCCCAGGTGTACCTCACTAACACCAAATAGGTAAATAACAGACAAAAAGTGGGAAAAAAAACACCCAATAGGCATACACAAATTTAAGTACCACCTGGAGTAGTAAATCCAGGTAAGATAAATTCTATGAAGAAATATAAACAAATTTAAAATAATAAAAACATATCATAGCGTAACACAATTATAGATATGTGTGAATTATGTAGTGCTGGTAGCAAACTCACAAATGTAGGTGGAAAGCAGGCTTCTCACCCCACCTTGTGTTAAGTATAATGCGTTCATAGTGGATCCTAATTATGAGAATATCTTCAAAGAGATAGAGGAAAAAGGCCATACATGGTGAAGTATGTATGAAACTAAAAAACTATTTATTTGAATGCACTTACAAACAGGTAGGTGTAACAGGCATATCTCCACTACAAGTGGAATAAAACCGCAGCTTGGTGGGTCTGAAGAAGAAAGGACTTCTTTAGGGATATAAGTAGTCTGGGTGCAGTGTCCCTTGCCCCTTAACCCTGCAATTGTAATTATTGCAGTTTTTTTATAAACTGCAATGATTACCTTGAAGGGCTTACTTCACTTCTAGTGGCTGTCTACCAGCGATTTCTAGGTGGTTAGGCGACTTTCGGTCACCCAACTGATGCTGGACATCCACACATTTTGCATGACAATATGGGGAAGTCCTAATGCGAGTATGGTGATCATTTAACAACTTTATTTCAGTGAAGTTGTTATGGTGCCCAAGTTGGTCTTTAATTATGCAATCTCACTGCTCAGTACTCTGCTAATTAGAAGTTAAATCACTTTTGTTTCTGTTAAACCTGCCTTAGTCACAGCTTCATTGCCTGTATGACATAGCCAGCATAAAAAAATGGTTTCAGATCTACCTTTAGAAGATCTTATCTCTGTTAATTGAACTTTAATTGAAATGTAATCACACACAGGATGAATCTGCAGGCTCTGGCAGACTCTTAACAGGAGATACAATATTCTAAAGTAAACAGATTGTGCAATAAAGTATGTTTAAACATTTGATCTCTCTTTGCAGGAAATGTATAGGAAAATGTTTAGGTCACATGCAAGTAACTGTGACTAAAGCTGCATAAACAAAGAGATTCAACTCCTAAGTGACAGAGAATTGAGCAGTGAGACTGCTGGAACATAATCTCCCATGCACCAACCTTAAATAGTTTAAACGTACCTTATTTTCAGTGCTGTGTAGGTCTGCTGGCTCTGGCTCCGGCCACAATTTGACTCCTTGGCTGAGATCATCAGAACTGATGATTTCAGCCAAACCAGTGCTTTCCCACAGGTCAGCATTGGGAGACTAGTGCACTGGAAAATGTAGCCCTGGCCAATGCATCTCCTTGAATCAATGCATCTCTAAGGGAAATGTTCAGTGTCTCCATGCAGAACATGGAGACGCTGAACATCAGTGCTGCACATTGTAAGCAGTAGGGCAATAAGCAGTAGGGCATGTATTAGGATTCTTAAAGGGACACTGAAACTGCTTCATCTTATTGAAGTGGTTATAGTTTCCTGGGTTTTCTGGCTCTGCCTTTCCATGCAGTCTTAAAAATTTTTTATGTTTTAATGCTAAAGAAGAATCCCAGACAGCCCTTCAACTTTATGCTGCTTGGGCTTGTGAGGAAGAATTAGTCGGAGCAGCTTTGTGTGGCTGTTTAGCTGACTGCTTTCAGCTAATCACAGCACCCATTATACCCATGATTGGTATGAATTGATACGGCTATAAGAAACTGTGTGATTACTGCCTTAGCCATATCTTCAGTAGTGACTGGGCTGTCGGTGACAAATCTCTAATTTGTTGTTAAACTACTCAAAAATGTTTTAAAACTGCATTTAGAGACTGTGTAAGGAGATTCCAGTTATTGTATCCAATTCAATAAGTTTAAATGGTAATAATTCCTACAGTGTCCCTTTAAAGCTTCAGCATAGCCCACCATTGGTTCTTAAAGGGTTACATGGATTCCAAAATCAAATGTATTATTTTTTTTCACATACACTGGCCTTTTCTTATGTGATCTGATTTCATTTCATTGTCCTCAAAATTAGGATTCCAAGGCCCTCTTCAGAGGCAGGCTGATGTCCTGCAAGATTTGACATTGCACTCATATAGCCACTATATTCTACTACAGCTAAATTCAGTCCATTTGTATCCATTAGCCGTGGTATGACATCCCTCCAGCTATCCTTTGCTACACATAACAAAATACAAGAGAATCAATTATTTGCTAGTACATTACAGTTGGTTGCAGATTCATCTCTAAAGAGTGGTTTGGGGAGTTATATGCTTTATGGTATTTAGAGCTTTAGAATATAATATAACTGGAAAAAATAGTATAGCAATCCTTTCAGAAATCTTGTATGTCCCATTCTCATTTTATTAGCCCCAAAAAAGCGTTGTATCTTAGAACGTCTTGCTCAAACAAGTGCAGCCTTAAGTAAAAAGGTGCAGCCTTAACTAGTTTTCTTCTCTCAATGTAGGGGCTATAATGTAACTTTGCAACTGATGGAAGGGATCCCAGATGGGTAACCCCTGGTACTAAAGCTGCTGTCAATTACATGAAGCTTAGTGAAATGCCTGACATGACAAAGTCAGCAATAATCCAGAATAGCTGATGTGCTGAATTTGAACAATTCTGGTTTGTATGAAGCAGTGATTGATATCCACAGCATCTCAGAGACATCTCAGAGACTAGGTCATTTTAACAATATGGGAATCTTTAGTTCATAAATACATAATTAAAATGTCCTTCTAGGACAGAGCAAACAAATTACTTTTTCTGCAAATTCCTACTTCTAGTTAAGGCTGAGTGTCTCTTATTTAGTGTAATACAGTATATGTTTGATTGCATCATCATGTGCCACCAGAGCTGTATTTAATTGGGGGAGTTTGCTATATATGACAGAGATTAGGTAGAAGAGACTGGTATCCTATGTCCCACTATTTTGGCAATCAACTAGCTCTGTCAAAGAAACCCCTAACTAATCACATATGATAAGATGTATACCAACATGGGTCCTTATCAAGATCTGCCTGAGGTGTTTGGTAAAAGGCACTCATGTTAAAATGATTTCAAGCTAATATTTCATGTTGTGTATTTATATATATATTTATGATTTTGTGATACTTTGTTTTATATTCTTGTGCTATTCTTTTTTACATTTGCTATGAACACTTTTTTTCCGACAACCTGTATTGCACTGATCAGTTGTCTGTTGCATATGGAGAGGTGTGCAGAAGTAGGTATACAGTTTAAATAATAGGTGACTTTAGTAATTTTTCATTCTCATAGAAGTCCACCGGGGGTAGGTCTGGTGACATTTTGTTAAATTACCAGCCAAACCTAATTATCTGAAAAAAAAATTATAACAAAATAAGTAATATGCAATAATAGAATAGAAACGGTATACCTGCTTATGCACTCCGCTGTATTGTGAGTAAGTGGCGGCAACAATGTAAGAAAATCTACTAGTATGTTTTTACTCATTATTTTGTCAAGCCTGTCTAGGTCTGCAACTGACATTCATTGTGTTGTGTGTAGTGTGACTGGATCTCTAGGTGTGTAGATAAGTTGGTTGCTGCCACTTATGACTGACTCACACTGCCTCTATTGGTCACAGTTAGGTATAGCTTCAAAATATACTATTTACCCAGCTACTGAAACTATGCATGGTGATTTGTTAAGTCAGCGATTTCAGATTTAGCCCTTTTAAGTCTTGTTGGCAATATAGCTATACATTTAAATTATTTGTATTGCCACTGGAGTGTTTATACCCCATTCCAGTGGCACCTCAACCGCACTTTACCAATTATTTGGGTTATTTTTTAATGTGATACCTTACAAGAATTCAAAGCAAATCTAAAATTTAAGTGCAAAATAGCCAAACTGGAAGCATAACTGACTTAAAGATTTTTTTTCCAGCTCAACTACTTTGGCCCTAAATATGAAATTCACTTTAAATTCACCTTGAATTCCCTTACTTTCCTCAAAACCATAAATGTGTTACTGGCACACCCCTTGTTTGCTGGTCTCATCCAAATTGTCTATCCCTAGTAAGTGGCTGTCACTTAAACATTACACTAGCCAGTATGTCGTTTGTACATTTTTTGGGGGGGAGACCTAAAACTGCGCCTTAGTAAATCATCTCATAACAAGAACGTAAGCTGCATGTATTACAGTGTAATTGGGTATGGTAAATACCTCAGTGAAAGGGAGATTCATTGACTAACCTTTCCTTGGCTGACATTGCCACTTTTTCTCCCTTTTGCATTCTGCTTATCTCACAGGATTGCATGCTACAGTCCCCAGTGCATATCTCCCTTTGCTTAATACCTTTCTTGTTAAGATGAATTCATTGTTAAATCTGCAGTGGCTTCATTAGGAGTATGTATGCATCTACCATATGGTATCTGCTCCCTGGTAGGCTGGAGACAGTTTCTGCTTTGCTATGTAGCATATTGCTGTGGGTAACAGACACATTCAGCAAATACTTATGCTATTTAAAGGTGCAGTCATTTTTAGTAAAACATATCCTGATAGTCACTTGCGCTATCATTCTCCTGATGCAATCGTGGCAGTAGAAAAGGGACCTACTTGTTTCAATCTTGTTTAGAATCCCCTAAAACCATTTATCATTGATTCTTAAATGTGATTGAAGACATAGTGGCACATATAAGCCTTTTGTTTTACTTTTCACTCCGATAGTTATTCTTTTTTTGATGTGTAAAGAAATAACCAGTGTTTTGTGTCAGGTGAAAAGCACTGTATAATAGATTATATTTCCAATATATATAAAGAAAATGATTGATAAATAAGATAGTGTTTCACAGTAGCATTTTGCAATTGTTGAAATAGATTTTAGCTGTTACATGAAGAAAAAAAAAAAAAAACTACCAATCATTTACTGAAGAGTGTCAGGAGGTTGAAGTGGCTTAAATGGATTTTGTAGTTCAGAGACAAAAAAAAACAACATATTCCTGAAATAAAAGAAATGCTTTGTTACTGAAATGCAGAAGAATATGAAACTAATGTGCTTATACTAAAGGATAGCAAAGGGAGACTCTAGACAGCAAAGCAATTTTTAGCGTAATAAAGTGGTTTCATTGAATAAACCATGCCCAAGCAGGGTCATTGCTCTATTCTCTGCTATTTAGGAGTTAATCACTTTGTTTATGCAGTCCTAGTCACATCTTCCCCTAGCTGTGACTTTCACATCCTCCCTGCACACTTCCTGATAAAGGGAAAAGCAAAACGGGTCTAATTTTTTTACCTTTCCTTCTGCCCTTTTTGTGTTTAATTTAGAAATTCTTACCACATTCTCTGCATTATAGAGCCTGCAGCAACCTCCTATGTGTGAATAAAGTTCAATTAAGTGAGCAGGAGAATAACTTTTAAAATAAACACACAGTGCTGTAAAGACAGTTTGAAAATTATCAAAGTTATTCACTAGCGAGAATTCAAGATCAATTTAAAATTTAATGTCAAAATAGCCAAAATGGAAATATTCTCTAAGTCATCTATGTTTTCACTTTGGCTACTGTGGTCTTAAATTTTTAATTACTTTTGAATACTAACTTTAGTAAGTAACCCTGTAAATAATTGTTCATGGTGGCTGTGTGAGTCACAAACAGTAAGGTGGGGCAAGAGCTGCATAAAAAAAAAATGTTTAACTCCAAAATGCCAGAGAATTAAGCAGTGACACTGCAGGAGCATAATATATACAACAAAACTGCTTAATTGAATCCTTCACTTCCATGCACCTTTTGATTGAAAAAATATAAGCATAACATATATTTGATGATATTAATGCATAGCTAGCACATAAACATATCATAATGCTACACATTTGTATATATTGTTTTGCAGACACATATAAAATGTAAATTATGTACATTTACAATAATTCTTATTTTTCACTTACTCATGCAGCCTTTATAAAAAATATTTGCGAAATAAAAAGCTTTAGACAGTACACAGGGTCTTGTGTCTTGCAATATTTCATACAGCATCTGAAATGTTAGTATAAAAGCACACATACAGTAGATGTGACAAAAATAGATCAATAAAAATTATCCTGGCTAATAGGTATCCAAAGGCATTAGTAGCAGTACAGCTTAGTGAAAATTACAACAGGATGTCAAAAGAATGTCTTCATTTGAGCACATACAGTAAATAGTTAAATCATTTCTTATAAAATAAAGATATTTAAAACTGCTATTTCAATTTCTTGAAGGTTAAAGGGGCACTCCATAATCCCACAGCACTTTAACATGTGAAGTGCTTTATGTGTGAAGAGTGTATCTTCTTTTTTTATTTTAGAAAAAGGACAGATTTCAGTATCAATTGGCACTTTTATAAATTAGCCTTGTAACACCCCCTTAGCTGTTAATCAAACAACAGGTCCTGTTACTTCCTGGATTGTTAAACGAACACTAGAATATTAGGAATACAAAACTGCCTTCCTCTACCTTCGCAACCCCGACCCCCACCCGTCTTTTGTCCTCTGCCATTCATAAAAGGTTTAAAAATCCTTTTATTCACTTATCTGAGGGACCTCGGTGCTGGATCAGGTTCCTCTTTCTCCAATGTCAGAACATTACAGAAAACGAATGCGCGTGCTTGTTGAGCGCTGCAAGATCATTAAGCCTTCCCCAAAGGAAAGCATTAAATAAATGCTTTCTTATGGGGTTTTTCAAGACGCTGGACATCCTTATGGAAAGCATGAGGATGTCCATCATTGTTTCAAAGAGTTAAACTCTGGGCAAATGCAGGAAGTCTTCCACAGAGCCACTAGAGGCCGTCTTAATCCTGCAATTTAAATATTGCATTGTCTCTAAAACGGCAGGGTGAGAGGGACAGGGACACTTTATCCAGACCACTTCAATGATATGAGATCTGGGTGTCCCTTGAAGCTCCCTTTATCTTTGCTGAATGGTGCATCATTTTATCAACCCATCTACATGCACTCATCCATAGATTCATAGACAGCCTTTCTACTAGCCCTGTGTTCCTTCTTTTCAAGCTCCTACTTCCTCTCTGCACTACATGCAAAAGATGTGGCTCATTAAGAACTCCGCTCTAACCATTGCTGGAGCTAACGGAATGCAATCAACCGTCCAGTCTACAAACTTTTCGATACACGCAAATTAAATTCTTCTATCAGACCCTGCCACACAAGGAAATTCTCCACCGAGAACTGTCATGGTTCGAGGCACTCTGCGACCACAAAACCAATCTGGACAAGTCAATATCCCTTACATAATAACACCTGCTCGTAGGACATCTAGGAAACAACGACACCTTTCGACGTCGCTGAGAACGCATCATGGATAAGTCATTCACAGCGGCTCAATGGGAGAAGATCCTTCTCCTCCACCATAAATGCTCATCGAGTTCTCACTACCAGGAATCTAACTACAAGCTCTTGTCGTTCTGGTACAGAACGCCTGATAGCTTGCACAGAATCTTTCCCACCGTACCTGATACATGTTGGAGATGCGGAGAAGGACAAGGAACGGTGATGCACATATGGTGGGATTGTCCACACATCACGCCGTTCTGGAATGAAGTAAAACAGAGGAGATCCTGGAGACAGACAGATGCTTCAATGTGGAGACAGACCTCCTACACTCCACAACAGACACTATTGGGGTCTACAGGAAATCTATCCTTCGACACCTGCTGAATGCCGCCAAGGCTCTGATCCCGCTATACTGGAAGCAAGACGTAATTCCGGCAATAGGGAACTGAATGGAATGGGTGGAAGGGATATACAGAGCGGAATCGACACAGGCTTCGCTGTTGGGTACAGAGGAGAAACATGTGGAGAGGTGGCGTCTGTGGTTGACATATATAGCGGAGCAGGGCACGGTGCAGGGGAAGGGGTGCATCCATAGGGGACCCCCTCCTACACCCGGGACTGGGCACCGCCGCCCTGCACGATGTGATCCCAGAACCGCAGCCACTACAAGCAACTGCATCGGGGTTCACAGAAACCGCACACAGTAGGCAGATGCACTGGTCACAGACCTCCCTTATCCCTCTTCCTCACCCCCTCCTCCCCCTTTTTTATTTTTTTCTCTCTCTCTCTCTTCTCTCTCCCTCTTCTCCTCCCTCCCCTCTTTTCCCTATCTCCTCTCTCGTCTCCTCTCTCTGACCTAACACCTCACTCCCCCCTCTACCCACTATTTCCCATACTCTAGCTTCACGCTACCTCTAGGCCTTGACTGTACTGACCTCAAATACTAGTACACTCAAAGATGAAGTGGGCGGGTATGATCAACTCTATGGCATCTAACAGTTTCTCTGCGCACCTACACCCATAAGCCAGCAAGACAGGCGACAACACCCACATGATCCCATGGGGCATACAAATATTAAACACGCCCACTGTAAACGAGGCACCAACTGAGGTCTAACCTTAATCTCCCTCCTCAATGAGTACATACTCATCAGACACATACAGCTCTAAGACTATGATGTTCAGTAAATCATACTAACTTACCTACGCGATACTAATGGAACCTATGTTCCCAACATGGCTTCTTGATCCAAGCCATACTATCACTGATCGGGTCACTCAGACTAGTTGAAGACATTCTATACGTTATACCCATGAGGTGACAACTCCTACACACTCTGCTAAAAGCATTAAACACGGTTTAATGGCAAAGATAACTCTTTAAAACATGCTTGATAAAATGGCTGACCATGTTTACGCGAGGACTTTGTATCTCTCACGTTACCTACTAATTGTACTGTTGTAAACAATTTGATGACATGAATAAAGCTGTTTTGAAAAAAAAAAAAGAACTCCGCTCTAATTTTATGCATCCAATTATAGCCTTTAAAGCACACCAGCTCCATCTTTTGTAGCCCTGTACCTCCCTCCTAGCACCCATCCCTTCTTTCACTATTGCATAAATTTCACACCACTTTGCTTAAAGCCCACTACTTCCTTTATACCACTTCGAGCACACTATCACTTCATTTAGAGCAACTTTTCATGCTCAGTACTACAAACTTTCATATATAGCCCTCTCTTTCCATCACAGCACCCCACACTACATTATTACTGGCAAAGTCCACTGATGGGTACAGAGGTGTGCAAACGTATTTGAGACCTTAATCAACAATGATATTACAGCAATGCTTGTCATCTGATATCTCTAATAAGAATTTGTGCAGACATTCAATAATGAGATATTTAAGAGCTACAAATGTAATTGCAAACACATCATTTGCAATCACAATACAAGCAATGTTTTTTCCTCTTCGATTATATTTGGTAACATTTTACTTTGTATTGTGTTCTAAATGACACCAAAGTTCATTCCCACTATATTGAATTGTGCCTGTCAATCACAACTCTAATATATCTAGACATCCCGCTGCTTTCAACTAATTGGTTGATATCCCTAGTTTGTCACAGTTCAATCTGTGATAAGTTAACTAAAGTGCCAATATCTGTGCAAATAACTTTGTTGATTCTCATTTATCTGAAACAGCTGAGTCAGAGGACACAGTCACCTTCAGCTCTTTATACTGGTACAGATAATAACTCATATGGCATAACAGTAGATGCTACATCATGACAATGCTTATTAATTCTTTATAGGAAATATAAAAATAAAAATGTTGCCGATGGTTGCACCCTCCTATCTATAAGCTTTTCCATGTAGGCATTTCATTTTTATTATAATAACTAATTTAGAAATTTAGCTGCACTCCAAATTATAGTGTGCTCTCTGCAAACCTGAAGGTTCTTGTTGATATGAGTATTTCACTACTTAATCCCTTTATCTTCAGTAACACTGTACATTCACAGCAGCTTTTGAACATATGACTCACAGCAAATTAGCTTCACAGTGTTTTGATAACCTTAATAATTGCATGATCATTAATGACATCATGATATGTTCATCACCGATTTTTCTAATGCACAACATCTCCACAACAGAAAACCTAATATGCATGAGTGTTGAAGTGGTCAACAGTAGGAAATTCACTTTAATGTAAAAATGTGATTCTCTTTCATACAATAACTTTTTTTGGATCAAGGAAAATACTTGACATGCGGGCATTAAATTGTCTCTTACAAAATCGAGGGTTTGAGCTGGTTGAATTGATAGTAGCAAAATAGCATGCCTTTGACCAAAGCACTATTGTACGTTTACATGCGTTTAAATGACAATTGCATATTCAAGTGTAAGATAAAAAATGAAAAACAAAAATGAGTGTATCAAATAGCCTGTAAATTGTAATATGTTTTGTTCTCTTTATTTCCACTGGGCTTGTAGTGTTTTTTTTTTTAAATTATTTTTATGAATGAATACAAGCAGAAAAGGAGGTTGCATAAAAATAGACATTAATTTTATTTTACACTATGGTTGTAAAAGACTATGGGCAACATTAGTGACAAAAAAATGAGCATCTGATTCATTTTCATTCTAGGGTTTCTGGGGTAGATTGGGTATCACTTGGTCCAACAAGCATGTTGATGCAGTTGTGGACAGATCCATGAGGTCTCCATAATCAGTAGTATTAGCCCCTGCACACTGAAAAGAAAGGGTAATTTCTCAACTAATCTATTGAAGGACATCTTTGGGACCCCAAACTCACCTTACAACAAACACTCATCGTATAAGACAGGTATAGGCAACTTTCGGAACTCCAGATGTTGTGGACTACATTTCCCCTTATGCTTTGCCAGCATTATGGCTGTAAGAACATTATGGGAGTGTACTTATTTTGAGAATGTATATCAATGGTTATGCATGCAATGTATAAGATGTCCTGTTTTGGAACAAATAAAGAATTAAAAAAAAAAAAAAGAACATTATGGGAGATGTAGTCCACAGTATATGGAGTGCCAAAGGATGTCTATCACTGGTATAAGAAATTAAGGGTCACCCTTGTGTCTTCCTCTTGAATTAATAAAAGTACTTGTTAGCCCACATTAATGTTTCTTTTACTGCTTGCTCATTGTCATTGTCCATCTTGTTTTTGACAACTTATTTTTTAACAGCCATTTTCAAAGCAAAAAAAGTTGTAGTTGAAAAGTAATGGACAGACAACTAAATCTGTTGAATCAAGTAAAGAAATAGCAGTCAGCACTGGTTTAGATAAAATGTACAACAGATGAATGCATTTTTTTTTTTGAACAAGCAAATGTGTGTAAGCCTGTGTATGTATGGACGGTGTATGTAAACTATGCCTGCAGGCAGATTGGTACTCCTATTCCAACTACTGCATATATGTATTCCAGAATGTTGCCAAGATATTCTCCTCCTCTTGCAGCAGTGACTATTCAAAGGGCCATAGAATCCCAAGCACTCCGATAATGGGAGACTATGAAGTATTTTATCTGGACCATTTTTTTCAGACAGTCTATCTTTACTGATTCTGACAGGGGTACATTAGCTATCAAAATAATAATCAAATGGACCTGTATGTGGTTAGTTTAAAAAGGATATTCAGTGATCTACATCAACTAGATGGTACAGTAGGACCTGAGTGCTCAGGAATTGGCAGTGTGTAAGAGAGTTGTCTGCATGAAGAGGGGATGACAAGATAATGTGGCACTTTGGCAAATAGCAGAGATAGACAGTAAAAGCTAATATTACTAGCTAGTCATTTCTCTAGTAAACTGAAATGTGTCATTTTGGTCCAAAAGCTTTTAGAGGGTGTTATAACGCATTAATTAGCATAAATCCTTCATTGCTAGAAGAGAAAAAAATACTGTTTGAATCTTTTAACGTATGTGCTAGCAGCTTTTTAATTCTGACTCACCGAAGAAACTAACATATTTATTCATATTACTGTGCATGTGTGTTAATATAGATGTATTCAAAAATTAATAAAATAACCAATTTTTTCACTGTTATCAATTACAACAAAGTGATAATGTAACTGCATATTTCTTAAATTTACTCTCCCAGTGGGATAACAAGGTTTCCTTAATATAGGAAAGTGTATATAGATGTACATGGTTTTGTCTAAGTGTGCATAATTTTACTTGGTGCTAAGGTTTTCTGATGAGCAGTGCCAATGGTGTTGCAGGGTTCCAGAAACATGTGAGGCTTGAGCCAAAAGTTAAATTAAATGACCCCCTACACTACTGGTGAGGTGGGGCTATGTCATGATGTACCCCTGCCTTTTTATATGAGGTCCTCTTTTCTCTACTCATGAATGGCATTCTGCTGACGATCTCCATGATCTCAATGAAAGCATAGCCAAAAACAAACACATACTGCACAGCCAAGTATTTAATCTGATACCACCATTTTAAATAATTAAATGAGGGGTGTGCAGAAAAGTTATTTCCCCCAGCACCCTCTTGACAGTAACCTAGGGACAACACCATGTCCCCTAAGTAACCTGGAGTAGCATTATATCTCTATATCCTAATAGACAGCTGCTTTGAGAGTAGATAAAATAAAATAAAAATTCATAATTTCATCCTGCCCCCAGCTGATCATCTGTAGGGTTCAAGAGCCTTGTATCCAGGACTTCAGCTACCAAATCGTTCCAATAACAATGCTTATGGTCTGCACATGAAAAGGTTTACTCTATAGGACTTACAGTTCACAAGCTGTAGAAGGTTATTCAAGTTACTTACTAAAGTAGTGCTTTTGGTTTTCATCACCTTCTATTTTATAAACTTAGTTTGGATTTTGTTTTGTGGTATGCTATCTTTATTTCAGGTTAACAAAAAAAAAAAAAAAACTCCAAATTTTTGGAGCATTACAGCAATTGAGCTAATTAGGTTTCATTTGAAAGGCAATGATTCATACTTAGAACAAAGTGGCTTTAAGCATTTACCTGCTACGCAGATAATCTCCAGATGTGCAGACTGAGGCTGGTAAGACAAAGATGTGAGCACCATAAAGACCAGTGACATTTGTTACTATCACAAAATGGTCGCTGACAACATTGTGCCAATATAGAACTATCTTTTTATTGAGCTCGAACTACTTAAAGGGACATTACAGACCCCTAAAACACTTTAACTTTAACTGAAAAGCAACATATGTGTCCTCTTTATTTTGCGAAAAGTACAGCTTTCAATAGAAATTGACAATTTTATAAATTAAAATGGTTAAAAACCCAGACTTTCCAGCAGATAGCAGGTTATGTTACTTCTTGGTTTGGTGAGCTCATTGCAGCTGAACGTAAAGATTTCTCATTGAGCTGCATTTTGATGTCTGTGATTGGACAGCCACAGAAAGTCTGGGCGGGGTTAAAAGAGGATGGTTTTCAAAGGCAGCAGACAAAAGAACTGCAGGCACTGCAAGCTTTTTTTTTAATATATATACACCCAATGAAAAAAACATATTATTAATTGCATGCAGGTTTTCATTTGTGTTTTTTTTTTATTTGTGCTTTTTACATTCTGTAAGTTAATTTTCATCTAAAATGAATTCCAAATTAGTACCTAATTGCTTCTCTGCAATTGACAAAATAGTGTAACAGGATTGGGGTACACAAATATTGGACATTAGCATCCAATGTTACTTTTTAAGGAGTATTTTTTTTTTTAATAAAATGTCATGATTTTAAATGGACAAAGATTGAGTATTAAACCCATATTGATACAGTGTTTAGCCACAACATTAAAAACCACTACAGGTGAAGTGAATAACTTTGATTATATTTCTACAATGGAATGTGACAAGGGGTGGCATATTTTAGGCAGTAAGTGAACAGTCAATTTCACGTGTTGGAAGCAGAAATAATGGGCAAGCAAAAAGATCTGAGTGACTTTGACAAGGGCCAAATAGTGATGGCCTGACAATGGGTCAGAGCACCTCCAAACAGCAAGTCTTGTGGGGTGTTCCCAGTGTGCAGTGCTTAGTACCTACCATATGTGGTGCAAGAAAGGACAACTGGTGAACTTGCACAAGGACTGCCGACCTGTCAAAGTACCAATGATGACCCCTTTCCACTGACAAAATAACCTTCAATGTGGATGTGAGCTTAAGAACTGGAGCAATAGAAGAAAGTTACCTGGCCTGATGAGTCATGTTTTTTCTTTATATCAGGTAAATGGCTGACTGAGTGTCTGTCATTTACCTGGGTAAGAGATGGCAGCAGGATGCAGTAGGGGAAGAAGTCAGACCAGTGATCTCCTGGTGACTATAGTGTCCTTTTTAAGCATTGCCATACCTTTAATAACTCTGAAAAATATGTTTTAATGTAAAAAATAAAAGATTTACAGGGATTGATTGTAAGATTTATTATTATTATTATTATTAAAGTTGTCCTTGTTATGTAGTGAAATATATGGAGCAACAAATGTTATATGAAGAGATTTCCTATTTATTTATTATCCTAGATATCCAATTACAGCACAAAATGGGGATTTTCTGTTATGAACTATTAGCATTGACACGACATAATGACAATTGGATTTTGGTTACAAAGAAAATACGACTGTGAGATTTTATTGTTACCTAATAAGACACATAGTCACATATTATTATTATTATGTTATTATTTATATAGCTCCAAAAAATTGACATGTAGTTGTAACCAGATAATTTGGACACAGGAACAGAGGGGTTGAGGGCCCTGCTCAATGAGATTACATGCTAGAAGAAGTGGGGTAAAGTGACACAAAAGGCAAGGATAGTATTAGACTAATGACAGTTGCAAGAGAGGAATCAGTCGGGAGCTATTAACAGTTTAATTGATACGTTTTTATGAAGAAGCGGGTTTTTAATGATTTTTTGAAGGAGTGGAGACTGGGTGAGCATCTAACAGAGGAGGGAAGTGAGTTCCACAGGAACGGTGCAGCCCTCGAGAAGTCTTGAAGGCGTACGGTGGGAGTACGGACAGAAGATAGACGTAAGTCTTCAGCAGAGAGTAAGGGCCTAGATGGGACATACTTGTGTACAAGGAGGATAGATAGGTGGGAGCAGCATTATGTAGAGATTTGAAAGCAAGAACCAGAATTTTAAATTTAGCCCTATATCTTACAGGAAGCCAATGTAGGGACTGACATACATTCCTTCATTTCCACTTTGCATTTTACACGTATCTTCATGTGAGTGTACATTCCAGGATGAAAGTAAGAATAGTTCTTTAGTGCATTATGGAGATAATGGATTAAAAGTATGGAATTAATAAATAAATAAGATACCTCTGAATTTATCTTGAGATTCTGCAGCTTCAGGAGCAATCAAGAAGCGGATGAGATTTATCAGCTGCTATTAGTCCTCCTATTGTTTTACCCGTGAAGTCTTTATATATAGTCCTATAGTCTTTGCAGCCCAACAGTCCTGAGAAGCTTCATTCACAAAAAGCCATGAAAGAAAGAAGATGCGTACAGACCCGATTCAGAATTCCATGTACATAGATCATAGAAACATAGAATGTGACAGCAGATAAGAACCATTCGGCCCATCTAGTCTGTCCAATTTTATAAAAACGTGCATTATGTCCCTGGCTTAAGTCTAGGATAGCCTAATGCCTATCCCACGCATGCTTGAACTCCTTCACTGTGGTAACCTCTACCGCTTCAGCTGGAAGGCTATTCCATGCGTCCACTACCCTCTCAGTAAAGTAATACTTCCTGATATTATTTTTAAACCTTTGCCCCTCTAATTTAAGACAATGTCCTCTTGTTGTGGTAGTTTTTCTTCTTTTAAATATAGTTTCCTCCTTTACTGTGTTGATACCCTTTATCTATTTAACTGTTTCTATCATATCCCTTGTCTCGTCTTTCCTCTTTTAACCTTTCCTTATAAGTTTTATCCCGTAATCCGTGTTTGTGAAAACCTTGTATTTGACTTGTATAGAGTCCACACACCACAATTATTTTATATAAATTATTGCAGCTATATTTAGTAGAAGGAAAGACACATTAAAGGGAGGTTTGTTCACCATAACCTGTGCCGGGAACATTGGTAGCTATGGTTCTTAGAGTGTCTCTTTAACCTCTGAAGATAATACAGCATGATTTTACTCCTCCTGGATTTTAATATTGCCAGTAATAAAGGAGATAAGGAAATGTGACTGTAGGAGGGAGTAATTAAAATCCATTACTGGTCACATATTTCTCTTCTACTCAGGACATCCTTTTTCTGTAAATTAAATGTCACATCTTTAGATAATAAAATGTAATGTTTTATCTTACTCTATAAAGTTTTCTATGAAAATCATTCTTAAAAATGTTCACTTCCTGACATTAGTAGCAATTACAGAGCTATAAAATTCCCACCATTATTATACATTTTAAACAGCTTCACTTTTACTACCAGGTACAAAAGTGGCAAGAAAACCCAATCTATTTGTGAGAAATAATTCAGAACTAGCAAGAATAGATGATGAATGAAGTGCCGATATCCGGTGTTCACTCACTTATGCCAAACATTGCTTGCCTTCTTTTTTCACTTCTCGGGAGGTGAAGAATAATGTTTAGAATAAACGTAAAGTTAATATGAGTAGGAAATGAGATTAAAAAATAAAGTCTGTGGATTTTAGCAGTAACTTGGCAGACTAGGTGACCCAATTGGATTTTAATTTAAATGTATTCTTCTGTGTTTCTGCTCAGGGATATGTTGCAAAGACTTATACATAATAACTCAAAAATCCATTCCCTTAGTCATGTTGTTTCAATAATTGATATTTTAATTGAAATATCTGAATTGTGTTTTGCTTGGACAAATGAGATACAATTGCTATTTCCTAGCCCCTTCCCTTACAAACCTGTTTATATGTGCTCCAAAAGAACTGGGTCACTGCAGTACTTAAAATGTTTAGAAAAGTTAACCCAATGATGAACACTCTATGTCAAACTAAATGTACATGAATTGCATTTTCTCAGTGTACACTTTGCATGTAATCAATAATGTTTGTCATTTATAACTGTATTAAAAACATGCAGGGAGGCACTAGTGCACCTGAAATATCCCTCTTGCATCTGAGCTATTTTTTCACATTTGAACCTTGTGTATATACCAGCTAAATTTCACAATATGCATAAATAATATATTAAAAATGATTATTAAATGATTAAAATGTATTTGATGGAAATGTCAAGGATGTGCAGATTCTGCAATGAACCTTCTCCACGATAATAAGTGTAGTGCTCATTTAACTTATAATGCTTCTGAGCTTATCCCATAAGCAGTCTTTAATGGACACAGCTCCTTGTGTGTTTTTCCTGATTCCTATTACCCTTTTGTATAAACCTCCTAACATTCCTTACATCCTTGTTTGTCTCTTCTGTTCCAGCTTAACCTCTTGTGCATCTCTCCTAACTTCCCATACCCCTTATACATTTCTCCAACTGTCCTTTTATCACGATACCTGTTAGATCGATCCAACCTTCTTGTGCCAATATTGACACAGGACTTCCAAACTCACATTATTTTAGCAATAGAGCCACATGCATCTATCTTGTATCATTCATGTGCTGCTCACTTGAACCATGAGTCTATTTATGACGCAATGATGTCTAGAATAATTTCCAACACTGATACTCCATCATTTCTGTGATATAATTCAAGCATATTTTTTGGAATCAAAGAAGTGACACCTAGGCTCTATAAGCTTTCACTTGCTACCTGACCTTTATCCTGTCATGCTTCCTCTTGTGGTGATCCGAGAGCAGGTTAATTTGCATATTTGATTGGTAGTTTACTGGTTTGTATTGACTATCCTGATTCCTGTATCCTTGACTTTGACTGATTTTTCTTGTCTGTGTACATTTGGTAGGTTTAGGCCTTACTAATATACTGTATTTTATTAAAAAAAAATTTTGCATGCTCAAATATTTATTGTTTTTGCTCTTTTGCTGTGCCATTAGCCGATCTCGTTAGCTATGCTCCCTTCCTCCAGAAAAATACTTCCTTATCAACTGACAGTACTGAATGACCTGAACCACAAAACAACCTGCATTAGAAGTAGAGGACAACCAGGGAGACATACAGTATAGACATCACTAGCTGTTTGTAGTTTCTCTGACTGTCTGCAGCCAGGTATTAAAAGCAGCTCACTCAGTGCAGTTAGAGGCTGAACTGTGTTAATACATGTGATAAGTGAGCCTAAGGAGACATGCTTGTGGTGAAGAATTCTGAAAGATTTTTTTGTGCAAAAACTCTAAAGATTTTAGCATGTGAAAAAAAAATAATAGCATATTAATAAGGACAAAACTTACAGGAAAGTGAGTAGGTCAGCTAGAAGAATTGGAAATTCAGCCTGGTATGATGCACAACAATCAGGTAGGATGGCAAACTCAGGATGGACTATGGAGACTCAAACGGTCTAATGATCTGCTCATGCACGCTCTGAAGGCAGTGCCCTGGTGTCCTCCAGCATTCACCTGTCCACTCCTCTCTTCTATTCTACACAATTTGGGACAGAGAAAAATGGAATCTACTGATTGTAGCAAAAAGAGGATATGCCACATTGTTAGAGAGACCAAAGAAGTAAGAGTATTTGCACAGTGTACAAAGTCAACTTTGAGCAGGGGGAATTAACAAATTTATAGTCAGCCAGTCAAAAAGTCCACAAAAGTAAATTCCGCCTGTTTAAAGCAAATGCATGTGAAGAGAAGTAAAAAAAAAAAAAAAAGTGTTTTTTGTTGTTTTTAAATCAATGGGTGCTTTCCATGGGCATGGGTCCAAAATTTCAGCTCCATTTGCTCCTATGGTATTCCGGACCTGTTTTAGGGAGATGTGAGGAAGTTGCAGATTGTTTTTTGACAAATTATATACTAATATTTGCACTTATAGCTTGCTTTAGGATGGAACATAAATTTATTTTAAATGTACTGTTATTTGCTTTTACAGTAACCATAAAAGATCACTGAATGACTGATTTACAATGTGCACAATGATAGTCTGTTTGACCTCAGCATGGTTAGCGAGGCATTTTATACTACACGTTTATTGGCATCCAAATTTCCAGGTGACAGCCTTGTGGTATCTTATACTCACGAATTTGGCGCAGTTATTAATTAGACTCATTAAGATCTAGTTCAACAAAGATTGTGCTAGAACTGGCATCAGAACACTCCCCAATATGTAGGAGTTATTTTAAAACTGAATATAATGATACATCCTGTAACACAGATCACTGGCTATTGTAGAGCATGAAGCTGGTATGATAAAATGAGAACAGGATTTTTCTTTATTATTATTAGATAGATGAAATTGGTTTTTTACTGCTCACATTTCCATATTACTATTTTTTTCTATCACCATGTTACCCAAAAACTTTACCTATTGACTCATTAAGCTAGTACAACTAAGATGATTGATATCTCATATGATGATCTGTATTTCTACTAGTGTTTTTCATTCAAAAAAAGAGGCATACCAATACTTTTAAATGATACACAGTAAGCACTTTGATTAAGACAAAATAGCAAAGTAATTGCACTTAAATGTCTAATTGTGACTCCATGAAGAAATTATGACTCCATGAAGAAATTATGTTCACTTAATGTGTGGCACTTACACATTCCTTTTGTGAAGAAATAGTGGTGTTTGAAGCTATTTTGGACTTTCAGAAATCGTTTTCGATAGATTTAGAAAAAAAAACCAATATGCATCTTAAATTTCAAGACATCCAAATGTATGCATTTAGGGAAAACTACAAGACTGCACACACTTTTAAACAATGTAGCTGCACTACATACTTTATTGTGAGAGTCAGTAAATTCGTTAAAAGTGTGTGCAGTCTTGTAGTTTTCCCTAAATGCATACATTTGGATGTCTTGAAATTTAAGATGCATATTGTTTTTTTTATTATTATTCTTTATAAAGTGCCAACAAACTCTGAAACACTGTACAATAGGTCAAGTAATAAACAAGTAGTGGCAACAAGACAAATTGGACGTGCAGAAACAGAAGGTGCTGAGGGCCCTGATCAAACGAGCTAGCATTCAATTTCTTTTGTTTCACTTGTACTATAGGGCCTTCCTTCTCTTGTATCCCATTAGACTTGGAGATGCGTCCATACGCAACTATGTGAGTATTACCAACATTCTAACTATCTGACCCCTGATAAATCGGGTTTTCGCCCAAATCACTCCACTATAACTGCTCTCTTAAAAGTGTGCAATTACATCCAAACTGGCATGGAACAAGGAGGCATAACTGGAGCGATTTACCTTGATTTTGTAAAGGCCTCTGACACAGTAAACCACGACATTCTCCTGCACAAGCTCAAAAACTCAGGTATTGGTGATTGTCCGCTAAACTGGTTTTGATCATATGTATCGGATCGCTCCCAATGTTTCCATTTCTGACAGCGACTCCCTCTCTCTCCCAGTCACGTGTGGTGTTCCCCAAGGTTCCATTCTCGGCCCACTACTATTCACATTATTTATAAATGATCTGCCTAATGTCTGCAAATCCTCAAATGTACACATATACGCAGATGACACAGTTATCTATACAAGCAAATCCAATCTAACGCAGCTTGAGGCTGTGCTCCAAGACCAGTTTACAGAGGTAGAAAAGTGGATCGCAGAAAACAAACTCTTCCTAAACACTGACAAAACTGTCATAATGATCTTTGGAACAGTACCTAAATTACACAAATTATACAATTCCCACCTATCCATCAAAACAAATTCAAATAGCACACTGACCGCAGTCCACTCTTTCAAATAATTGGGTATGTTGTTAGACCCCAATTTATCTTTTGGCCTCCACATAGAAAAACTTGCATCTAAACTTTATCCAAAATTAGGTGCCCTGTACAGAAACAAATCCTGCCTAAGCCCTACAGTAAAGGAAAAGATTGTACAGCAAATGCTGATGCCAATAATTGATTATAGGGGTGTAGTATATGCACCTGCACCGCAATCCCACATTAATAAACTCAATTCATTGTATAACTCGTTCTGCCGATTTGTGCTACAATGTAATTACAGGACCCACCATTGTGACATGCTAAAATAACTAATCTGGCTGTCGCTGGAATCCAGACGCACCCTTTATCTTTCCAGCCTTGTGTTTAAGATCTTTTCTGGGAAGCTCCCACCCTACCTGAGCAGAATGCTCTCCCCGGCTGTTCCCACCTCCTATAACCTCTGATCCAGTACCTGCACATTATTTAGTCTGCCTCAATACAATAAGAAAGCAGCCTGATCCTCCTTTTCCTACAGAGCACCGCAATTATAGAACGACCTCCCGCACACTTTCAAATCTTCCCCAGGCCCAAAGTCCTTTAAGAGTTCCCTTTCTACATACCTCAAAACAGAATGCACTTGTCATGGTTGATTAAATATTTCCTATCTGTTCCATGTTGAATTATGTATATATTGTGTATTAATATTGTTTTTGTATTTTATTGTACCCTATTGTATCAATGCAATGTTTTGTGGGCCCAGGACATACTTGAAAACGAGAGAAATCTCAATGTATCTTTCCTGGTAAAATATTTCATAAATAAATTTTAAAAATTGTTTTGCCGCAAACTGCAATTCATCCGAATATCAGCTGATTGGGTGATTGGTTGAATTTCCAAACTCCAAGCTGAAATGTAGCCAAATCATAGTTACATAGTTACATAGCTGATAAGAGACTTGCGGCCATCAAGTTCAGCCTTCCTCACATATGTTTTTGCTTTTGATCCAAAAGAAGGTAAAACACCTAGTCTGAAGCACTTCCAATTTTGCAACAAACTAGGAAAAAATTATTTCTTGACCCCAAAATAGCAGTCAGATGTCTCACTGGATCAAGCAGCTATTACCCCACTAATTAGATATTTTATCCCTGTATGTTGTTTTTGCAAGTATTTATCCAATTGCAGTTTAAACATATGCATGGACTCTGATAAAAACCCCCTCTTCAGGCAGAGAATTATATATCCTTATTGCACTTACTGTAAAAAAACCTTTTCTTTGCCTTAGATTAAATCTCCTTTCTTCCAGCCTAAATGTCTGACCTTGTGTCCTATGTATAGCCCTGTTTATGAATAGATTTCCAGATAATGGTTTGTACTGGCCCTGGATAAATTTGTATAATGTTATTATATCCCCTCTTTACATTTTACATTTACATTTTTTAACCTTTCTTTGTAACTAAAATGCTCCATTCCTTTTATCAATTTTGTAGCTCGTCTCTGCACTTTTTCTAGTGTTATGGTATCTTTCTTTAGAACAGGTGCCCAAAATTGCACAGCATATTCAAGGTGTGGTCTTAACAGTGATTTATAAAGAGGCAACATTATATTTTCATCCTGAGAATTTATGAAAATATAATTTTGCCTCTTTATCATCAAACAAACAAAATGCACAATGGATGAGCATGTTCATTTTTATTCATGATTCTGAAAGATAAATGATTGATGGGGAAAAAAGTGATTGATGGCTAGGGCACAGTCACAAAATGTTGATATTATTTACAAATCAAGTGAGAAGTGACCAACAAAGAGAAAAAAAGAAGCAATAAAAAAAGTGTATTTTTTTATATATTTTTTTTTGTGTGTGTCCTGCTTTAAACCTCTATTGGTTAGCTTTTCTACTAGGTCTGTGAACAAATTGGTGGGCAAGTGTGCCTATCAGTGTACTGTATAATAATTAGATTATGCATATAATTTGCTGTATACTAATTGGCAGATTTTGAGGCTTTGGGATTGTCTGTTCATCTCAAATCTTCCTTTGGAAACGTAATTCGTCCAATCCGAATCACCATCAGGCCAAAAATGTTTCTGCCATGGACAAGTCTAATCTGCACTTCTAATCTTCAAACTTCCTCTAAATATGAAGAATTCATTTGTGAATAAATGCACCAAACATAAAAAAAAATTCTGTTCATCCAGTACGTGGGTATTTTGGTTGTAACTTGTGACAATGCAATGGCTGTGAATCTTTTTAGTTTTATGTTTGCATGTTTCCCTAATGTGTAATGGGCTGTTTATTCTTAATAACTCTGATTGTTATGATTGCTACTCGTAAGTAGATATCGCAAATGTGTCCTGCAGGTTAATATTATTTTTCTCTAGAAGAGTCAGTTATCCTTGCAGTTTTCCTCATTTTTTTTTCTATAATAAGTGTTGCATTTGTGTCTTTGCATAAAACATTCCAATAAATAAATAAATAGATATAAAATGCCTCATATTCTAACTCCCCCAAGCCAGTTGTGTGTCTCTGAAATTGTTGCTGTATTGACACTGAATATTGAAATACAAGGTTGAAGTTGCGTTGATAATGACCGGTTTTGAGATTTCAAGGGCAATTTGAGCAACTGGCATATGGCCCAGCTTTGCAAATCATTTGACCTCTTGCTCATATGGCATTAACATCTCACCAGTATCTAATGAATGAACATTAGCAAAATCACCTGGCACAAAGCTTGGCCACCACTATATCTCCCTGATTCCCAAACCACATCATCTTGATTACACAGAATGTAGTTGAGCCTGATTCTACAACTTTTTTGCTATCTATTATCTAAACAAATACATTCTTGGCATCATTTATTTTGTATCTGTCATGCACATTATTATAGCCCCGTACCTCAATTAGTACATTAAACTTAACATTTTCGTTTTAGAACAGCCCGGCTCTTAGATGTAAAATGAACACTTCAATTACCTTACTTGTAATGGAAGAAGTGTAATTAACATTGTCTCGAGGCTAATTTTTATTTATGCTGCAATCCTTCAAAGATTATACAGCTTTTCCTTCCTTGTCATCTTATTTAGCTTGTTTGCTCTTTCAAACATAGATAATTAATTCAGTCTGTGCTGCAGTAGTTAGCTGGGAGTAAATATGAATTATGAAATCATTTTGGTTTGCCTGTACTCCATATTCCATTGCAGTCCTCCAGGATAGTTCTTAATTTTACAGAGTCTTAATAAAAACTGATAGCAGAAAAGAATGCTTGAAAATCATTTATCAGCGTTATGCAAGTGAGATTTGGGTGCAGAGAAAGGCGGCAGCTTGTTATGGGAAGGGGGAGAGAAGTAATTTGTGCTGCAAACCATTAAACTCATACTATTGCAACAACCACAATGGGAAAAATTTGGTTTAGAAAAATAACAGGTAGCAAAATCAGACTGTACATAGAAACATAGAAACATAGAATGTGACGGCAGATAAGAACCATTCGGCCCATCTAGTCTGCCCAATTTTCTAAATACTTCCATTAGTCCCTAGCCTTATCTTATAGTTAGGATAGCCTTATGCCTATCCCACGCATGCTTAAACTCCTTTACTGTATTAACCTCTACCACTTCAGCTGGAAGGCTATTCTATGCATCCACTACCCACTCAGTAAAGAAATAATTCCTGATATTATTTTTAAACCTTTGTCCCTCTAATTTAAGACTATGTCCTCTTGTTGTGGTAGTTTTTCTTCTTTTAAATATAGTCTCCTCCTTTACTGTGTTGATTCCCTTTATATATTTAAATGTTTCTATCATATCCCCCCTGTCTCGTCTTTCCTCCAAGCTATACATGTTAAGATCCTTTAACCTTTCCTGGTAAGTTTTATCCCGCAATCCATGAACCAGTTTAGTAGCCCTTCTCTGAACTCTCTCTAAGGTATCAATATCCTTCTGAAGATACGGTCTCCAGTACTGCGTACAATACTCCAAGTGAGGTCTCATCAGTGTTCTGTACAATGGCATGAGCACTTCCCTCTTTCTACTGCTAATACCCAGTGGTGTATCCTGGTTTTGTGCTGCCCTAGGCAGGACAAAACTCAGGCGCCCCCAAACCCCACCCATCCCTTCCCCCCGCCCGCCTTCTAAATACACACACACACTCGCTGACAGATACGCATACACTAGCTAACAGAAACACAAACTCACTGACACACACAGACACTCACTCACTAGCAGACACACTCACTCACTAGCAGACACACACACTCACTAGAAGACACACACTAGCAGACACAAACACTCACTGACACACACACTCACAGGCAAACACACTCACACTAACAGTCAGACACACACACAACAGTCAGACACACACACTAACGGACAGACACATTCACTAACAGACACACACACTCACTCACTAACAGACACACACACTAACAGACACACTCACAGACACACACACACACTAACAGACACACTAACACACACACACACTAACAGACACACACACTAACAGACACACTAACAGAAACTCACACACACACACTAACAGACACACTCACACACACACTAACAGACACACTAACAGACACACACACTAACATACACACAAACAGACTCAGACACACACACTAACAGACACACTCACAGACACACACACAGACACACACACTAACAGACACACTCACACATTTATTTTTTTTAACCCCCCCCACACCCCCCAGTCTCCTTACCTTTGGGAATGCTGGGTGGGGGGGGGGTTGTCTTTCTCCCTGGGGTCCAGTGGCTGCTGGGCGGGCGGGCTGCTGGCGAGGGAGCTCTTCCTCTGAGCTCTCTGCTCAGCTCCCTCGCGCGTCGCAGAGTGAGGCTGGGAGCCGGAATATGACGTCATCAACCCGGCTCCCAGCCCCACCCTGTGGCGTGCGAGGGAGCTGAGCAGACCTTCGCCAGCCGCCCGCACAGCAGCCAGCGCCGCCCAGCCTGCCCGGCATGTCAGTTAGCCGCAAGGGCAAATGCCTTGTTTGCCTCGCGACTAAAACGCCCCTGCTAATACCTCTCTCTATACAGCCAAGCATTCTGCTAGCATTTCCTGCTGCTCTTACATTGTAATACGCTGAAAGGTTATACGTGCAATCAATGTGTTTTATTATATTTCACAAAGGTTTATTTAAATTACAGTTACGCTTGTCCCATTCCTAGTTTGAAATGGGTAAAATATTTCCCTATACACAAGCATACATTTAAAAAATGGTACTTCTTCCCTTCTTTTCCATTTTGCTTCAGAACAGCCAAATTCTGTCTCTTGGAGATATCTTCCGTAACCTGTAATAAATGGAAACTGCTTTACTAGAGGTTCCTTGGAATTTGCTATGCTAAGAACATGCAATTTCAGTACAATATTCAAGAATTCACCCCCCCCTCCCAAAAGAAAGAGGTGTTTTCTCAAGCCTTTTCCTAGTCCATCTTCCTCATATTAATAGTCAACAAACTATAAATCATGTAGTCCTTCAGTTTCATAAACAACTGACCAAGACACATTGCAAACGGGAAGAATTATAAAAGTATCGCTGGTAAAACATAAATTAATGTACTCCTTCCTTCTTATATTTGGATACAGGTTATCCCACATGACCACAGAGAGTGGGTAATTTATCTTAGCAAACTAAAAAATATAAACTAAACCACGGTGGGACTTTAAGAGATAGCAGAAATACTATGAGTCACGCTAAAAAAATAATTTCTTCCAATAATTGTCTGTATGGTAATCCTAAAGCAAAATAAAAATCTATACAATGATAAGTATATTTTTTTTGTCAGCGCATTGCTACGTTTTATTTTTTGTGTACACAATTTCAGAAATGAATAAATAAGTTCCTTCAGTTTTTATTATAAAATATTCATAGCTAAGTAAAAGAAAAGATCTCAGATATAGCTTCACTGCTTGTGAAAATGATTTGTATTTTTACAAACAAAAGAAATATTAATCACTTCAAGGCAATGGTTTTGGCATGTCATCTGACATGAATGGCATAATTGCGGTTTTATTTTTTGTTTTTCTACTGTGGTGTGGTACTTGTGAAGGGTTTATTAAGCTATGAGTATTCATAATGATCATTCGATGTTTTATTCTATTAGTATAAGAAAACATGTATCCTATGTTAGTTGAGTCTGTGTCCATTAAAACCATTTTCTATTATTCTAACTGCAATAAAATGATGCCCACACTGAGGCTAAAATAATACACAAATAAATATAGGTTAAACCTAGTATAATGGAGTGGATGCTATCACTTTCTAAATCCTAATCCTCAAACTTGTATTAATTTCTTCCAAAAAACAATGTATTTTTTTTTTTTCCGTTTGTTTTTTTTTGCTTTTTCTCCAAATACCTTCTAGGTTCTTATGATTATCACACAAAGGCATTCTTTATACAGTTTCCAATATTACATTTTTGAGAAAAACATTAGTCTTGTTGAATGATTTTGGTTTAGCTCAAAGAAATGTAATAGTCGCAATCAAATAAATTAGATATTGCTTATGAGAACCTAGATGTTGATGGTAGTCGTTTAGAATGTTTCTCCAATAATGTCTGTTTTAATTATTGTGTTATTGCTATACAATATGTTTTATTTATAAAAATATGTAATTTCCTTGAAGTAAAAAAATCTCTATAATCATAATTTTTAAAATATGGAGATCGCTTATGGTGATTGAGAACCGACTTGCCAAAATGTGTTGAAGTTGAAGAGGTGACAATTTTAGTGAAGTCAGTTCCCTAATCATGAATAGACTCTGTGGACATCATTATTTTGCACTGTATTCTAGCAGTACTATATTTTCAGGGTTATACAAAAAACAGGGGTATACAAAAACAGATTCATATGTTTGACCATACCAGAAAGATAATGTATGGAGTTTTCAGTATAACCCACAAGTATTTTGATGTAACAGACATTATTGGTCACTGTTACTACTCAGCAGAGTGGTCAGCTGTTCTGCTTATATAATAGTTATATGTAAAACACAGATGTTTAGTTTAATGTGATTTCAGTTAATTAAAAATGACAATTATATGTTCATTTATTTTGACACGCACCATCAAATATGATCTTGTTATGGCAATTATATTTTTTTTTAACTAACATTGATTAACTCTAATATCCTTTAAAATAAAATTAGGGCTCTTTTTTTAAAAAATTTGGCAACATAAAAATCAAGGAAACATGTACACGAAGGGAAAATAAATCAATATAAAAAGAATTCAGAAAATAGTAATATCTCTATGGGCTTTAGAAAATAAACTAATACTTGTCTTTTCCACTGAACTGGATTTAATTTCTCTTAACATCACTGCTTCTGCAGACCATAAGAGGCACATGCCGGAGGGTATTTTAAGGCTGATACACATTGATCATGATAGACAATTTGGAGGAAAAAAACAGGACTGTTCATATTTCCAGCTTTGAAAATTTGAGATAGAACAGCAAATCAAATGTGAAAAAGTTTCATTAAATCTCTGGTTTTACGTGCACTTTCAATGCAAATCGTGGCAGATCCTAAAATATAAATCTGATTATAATATATATTTATATATATACATACAAATAAATACATATATATATATATATATATATATATATATATATATATAAAATACACAATCCAGCGCACTCGCTTATTCATTAAACAATGATTTCAAATGTTAGAGATTGTTATAGTTTTATTTAAAAACACCTCACCTAGGCAAAAAAATAATGGGTTGTTGCAGCCGCTTTCGATACCAGTCACTCCATGACACATCTTGCCATGGATTTCATTGTGGACCTCCCTAATTCCAATGGGTATAACACTATCCTCATGGTAGTGGATAGATTCTCCAAGATGGTGCATTTTATACCTCTCAAGAAATTGCCATCTTCTCAAGATCTTGTCCAAATATTTTTGCGTGAAATCTTTAGGCTACATGGGGTACCGAAAAACATAGTTTCTGACAGAGGTACCCAATTTATTTCTAGATTTTGGCATGCTTTCTGTAAACAGTTAGGCATAGAACTTAATTTTTCATCTTCGTATCACTCTGGTGCAGTGGAGAGAGCTAATCAAGCCTTAGAGTCTTATTTACATTGTTTTATTGATGTCAATCAGTCAAACTGGTCTGAACTCTTGCCCATGGCTGAATTTGCCAGAAACAATGCGACTCACGAATCCTTTAATCTTTGCCCCTTTTTTGTAAATAATGGTTATCACCCCACTGTATTGCCTTTGTATTTTTCGGGCACTGATATTCCTGTTTTGGACACCCGTTTAGCCTCTGTCCAAGACACTTGGGCTTCGCAGCATGTGGCATTACAGTCAGCCTCTAAACGTACTAAAGTTCAGGCTTTCAAGCGGCGTGGTGCCAATCCTGTCTATGAGGTAGGGGACATGGTCTGGCTTTCCACGTGTCATATTAAACTCAAAGTTCCTTCCATGTAACTGTCCTCGATACATAGGGCCTTATTGTGTCCTTTGACGTATTAACCATGTGACATATTCATTGACCCTCCCTGCGCACATGAGAATTGCTAACACGTTCCATGTGTGCCTGTTGAAGCCTCTCGCTTGTAATCGGTACACAAAACTGGTCGCCCATCCTCCGCCTCTGGTGGTTGGTGGACAGGAGGAATACGAAGTTCACTCTATATTGGATTCCAAGGTTTCTAGAGGTGTTTTATCTTATTTGGTAGACTGGAAGGGGTATGGCTAGGAGGAAAGTAGCTGGGTTCCTGCTGATAGGGTTCATGCTCCCCATCTTGTCCGGTCATTTCACAACCGCTTTCCTAACAAGCAGGCTCCTCCTCGCCTGATGGGTGGTGTTTGAGTGGGGGGGTACTCACTAGCAGTCGTGACAATTATAATTTCTTGTTCTCCAATATTCTGTATATTTGTATTTTAAGTGTTTTTTACCACATGTATAAAGACAAGCCACCAAAGTCCTTGCTCCAAAGCATTTTGTGCTAGTTCTGTTTTAGCAATTTGTAATGCTTCATTTGTTCAGGGATTCCAATAGCAGAGTTTTCGTACCTGCTTGCTGACTGCACTGGTCCCGGAAACCAGTTTAGAAAGAACTAGACCTGAGTTCAGCAAGGGCTTTTGTAAAGGCAGTAGTTGGACAGAGGGTTTGATACTTGCCTGGTAGATAGAGCACTGGCAGAGGGGTTGATACCTGCCTGGGAAAAGTAGGACAGGCAGAGGGATCAATACATGTCTGGGAGGACAAACCAAGGGAAGCTGTAGCTGCTGGCTTGACCCCTGGTCTCAGTAATGGTCTTTTCTGGTAGATGTACATCATGACACAGCCTGGGAAGGTCCATAAGGTGGAGAGGGACCCTTCCCATGGTCACTCTCATCTCATCAGCAGTTCTGATGCCGGCCACTGGAGCACACACAGACACACACTACATCCCTAGCACACACAGACACACACTTCATCCCCAGTACATACCCAGACACACTCTTCATCCACAGCAAACACACAGACACATATCATCCTCAGCATACAGTTAGACACATACTTCATCCCCAGTACGCACAGCGACACACATTTTATTCCCAGAATACACATAGAGACACTACCATTGCAGAAACATATTTGTTTTTTTGGGGGGGGGCAGCATTTCATCCTTGGACCCAGGCAGCAAAATGGTCTTGGGCCGGCTATTGGTTTTTGCCTATCTGATTTCTGGTTTCCTGACTCTGCTTGCCCCTGGCCATTCTAATTCTAACATTGTATAAGCCCAGCAATTCTGAGGACCAGTACACGTATAATCTATTATCACATATATACTGCGTGTTGGGTCACTAGGTATCGTGACAGCACACACCTGTCACAGCATTCATACTTTGTATTCATGATCTGCAGTATGCTTTCACACCCAACATTCAAAACTACCCCAGCATAAGCACCCTGCCAATGATAAAAGTAATCACACACTGCATATATTACAAATGCATTACCTGATCAATTGACATACCACATACCATTTCAATAAACAGCAAACGTAAAACACATTATAATACACTGTTCACATACTGTCTTATATATGCGTACTATACACTCAAAAATAAACATCTACCTACTATAGATGTGCATTCATTCAGAACACAAGAAATTTACAAAATTACTGACAAAATAATGTGTTTGTAAATGATTTCTAAGACCTTTTTCTTTTCCGGCTAGAGGCAGCACCCCGAATTCTGTGCCAGATGGTAAACAGCAATGCCCACACTTATCATTCAAATACGTCTACTGCCCCTCAATTTCAATTAGATAAGGCAACAACCACAGCTTTATTTAAATTATGAAATGGTGTTCAGCATTACTTCAATAAGCTGTTAGCAACAGACCTCCATTAAAGGGGCAAACACCACAAGCAAAAAAAACAAGCACATATCAAAAGAATGAAAATGTTTAAGGATTCGTTGCTGACTTTGTGACATCATTTGCTAATTCAGCCTGCCTATATATTAAAAAAAAGTTACATTGTTCACATTAACCAGATAATCACAAACTTAGTGGTATTCTGAGCCCAGGGTTAGCATCCATGTTTTTTCTCTCCTGATTAATTCAACATAAAACCTTTCTATTTCAGTGGATGTTTTTTATGAATACACAAGGAAGGCATTTTCATGTTTGCTCAAATTACATGAACTAATAAACTATAGATATCCGGAATGCATTACATGTAAACTATGAGACACAGTCAGTGTTACTGACTGGAGTGAGAATTGTTGGAAATGAAAAATAAATTCAATGTGAATCTGAAATTTAAGGCCAAAATAACCAAATTGAAAACATAGCTGATTTGGCATACTTTTCTAGTTCAGCAATTTTAGCCTTAAATTTAAAATCTATCTAAATTCACATGAAATTCATGACAATTCTGGCTTTAGCCAATAACCCTGAGTAAGATGAATATTAGAGACTTTTTCGCAACATGTTTTGTATCTCAGGGCTATGTGGATGCCCGCTATTTTTGTTGCAAAATTTTGCTTAATCTGTTTATATGGTATAAGCTGGCAGCTGCTCAAATACGTTTTGATGCTCATTTTATTTTCATTCCATATGAAGTATTCCCAGAGAAGGTAGACTTTAGACACGTGGTAGGCTTTCATTCAGCAATATACCAGATGAAAATGGAAAACACAAATGATATTCTTCCATTTTTAATTTTGGGGACACTGTTGCTTTAAGTATTTTCCCACTTTTGAACGAGTTCCAAATTACTTTTCTGTAATAACTGGACCAACATTTATACTCCAGCTGGTTAAGAAAATGGGAAATACCGTTTTTTAACCATTGGAGAAAATTGCCAAAATGTATTTTTCTTTTCAAATATAAAGAGAAAGGTCTTGAGAAATAGCTTTTTTCTTTTTTATAATACTTTCTGAACACAGAAGCAAGAGTTTTAATATTGACTGATAATGTAATTGAATTTTAGTATTACAGGCAATTTTAATACTTTACATCAAAGCAGTGGTAAGTTGAAAAATATATTTTTCTCTGTGCATTTATATTAACTGTGTGTACTTCAAAGACGTCATGTCAAGAGTCTGGTTTGTGAAATTTAAGAATGCTTTAGGCCACAACGTGTCTTGATTTCAAGCTTTCTTTATTTGTCCTTCTACTAAATATAAATGAAAGTCAAAACAGACCTAGTTTCTAAATATTCAATTTCTATTGATCCCAAACCAAGACATATATTGTTACATGTTTGTAATCACGAAATGCCCTTTTTGGACACTGAGTGTTAGTGGTACAACATATAGATGAGAATGGGATGATATTTAGGTGAATGTGTTGCCTTGTGATCTAGTCTACTAACCAATATACCAACATGCAATCGGTGGATAAAAGCAAAAATAAATATTGAAACAATGAAAAGATACAAATGCAGCTGCAAACATTAGGTTGCCTGAAAATTAGGATTATGTTTAGCTATAAAAAAAAGTCTGACAAAAAAGGTATCAATATTATAGTGTTCAAGGAAACATGAAAGAGACATGAACACTCAGACTGCAGTTGAATGTGTCTCTAAAACGATAAAAAAAACTTATTTAGCCTATTTAATCTACATATAATGTATGTTACCAACTCCTATATCCTGAATCTAAAACCTTTAAAAACTCAACTAATATATTTATATATATATATATATATAAAAATATAATATTATTATTGTTATTATTTATAAAGTGCCATTGCTGTACAATATATATAGTTGGTTGTTTTTTTTAAATTAAAAAAAACAATTATTTATAGGATTATTATGTTTTTATAAGTTAACTTTCGCCTTACTTCATAAACTTTTATAGAATTTTTTTTTAACTCCCAATCAAAAATGTATTGAAACCACACTCATATCACACTTACAATTCCAACTGGATATTCCATGAAAGGTGATGATCTATTCATGCAAAGTACACATTTTAACAATAAAAGTAAAAATAGAAAAGTTATGCAAACATCATACTTATTTTTTTTTTTAAATGTTTTAACTGAATAATATCTGTTTTATAATCTGACCTTTAAACTAAGTATTTATTTTTCCTTCTGTAGGTCTGTTGCCTAGTAATTAGAGTGTGCTGTATAGCTTATACAAAATAACATAATTATTGTCTTTCTATAGTGTACCTACGTGTTGCATGAAAATGCTTATTTGGCTATAATTAGAAATGTGCTATAATTACATCTTCAAAGGGAAAAAAAATCTAATAATTCCGGAATGGTAAATTTGATGGACGTTCTATTTCTACCAAGAGATTTGTTACTCTGTAACCAAATTATTCCTAAGGCCATAAACTCTGGCGGATTGCATTTAGTAGCTGTCATTTCATTTTTTAATTCTGCCCAAGTTAATGTTAAATTAGTACCTAAATTAGTCCCACTTTAAAGCTCTCCAGCCTAGAACTGAAGAGCAATTGTCTACATACCAGTGCTACAAATTAATTGGCTTATTCCAAATTAATAAGCTTCTTGTATGAAGAACTTCATGGTTTGTTTATAATAATGGCATTTAAACAAAGTGCTGTTTTTATTAGCTCAATTGGGCCAAATTGCCTGCTTTAAGTCATTGTACTTTTTTTAATGGTTTGACGTAAACATTTGCGTGCATAATGTGTTGAATATGATTTGTGTAAAACGCAGAGATTAAAGCCTTTATCACAATGTACTAACCTTATACCCTGACATCTGCCTGGAACTTAATGCAGGGTAATGCAGTTTCATCCAAGAACCAGTTGACACGTGGCTAAGAGTAAGAGTAGGACTGACGACTAACTTGACAGGAAGACACTTAACACATTGAATGGCCATGCAAACACATCAATATTTCAACAATACCATACAATAACTAAAACTGTACATGATGCTATGCCCTGTTTATTCACCCAGTAGGATATTCCCAGGCTTCTTACTGCTAAAGGATGTCCTTATATCCTGCTCTGAGACTCTAAGTTTGGTGGGAGGAGCATTTTGGCCACACAAAGTCCCAATGGCTGGTTTAGTTCTAGTGGTCTGTCTGGGCTGCACATGCTAGCATATCTGGTCACCCTGTACCCCACATAGGTACAGGGTGATTAAGGCATAAGATGGGGAGAATAAACCAAAGACTCCATCTTCCCTTTTTGACTCCCTTGTCCTACACCTTCAAAACCAAAATCTACCCCTAAACAGATACTGATTCCAGATGGCCCAAAAGTAGCAAATCCATGGAAAGGATTGGATGACAGTGCCTTACACAGGTCATCCCCTTGATGCAACTTCCCCAAAGGTGATCCAGAACCCCTGGACCCCAGTCTAAAGTGGTATTCTTCACGTAAATAATTTGCCTTTGCCCAAGACAGGGTTTGGATAGGATGTCCTACTCAGCTGCCCTATATTTTGTAAACACTTCTAAAATACTTTTAGAATTTCTTATAATTTGCTTACTCCTTTTGACCATTTGGCCCTCCACATCCAGTTTGAATTTATATACTTTTTATATTAATAAAGAATGTTTGTGTTTTAAACTCAAATGCGTAGTACTAATTCACTTCTAAGGGGAATGCTAATCACATTTTTTAACATGTAAATTTCAATGCAACATGAACCATAAAACTTGATTTATTAGAGGCTGGAATTAGAAAAAAATAGCACCAGGTAAAATATCTAATTACTTATTCTAATTTAAAAAACTCTCTGAGTGAGCTAAAAAACCTCCATGTCTAATCACTGCCAGTGAAAAAGAAACTAAAAAAAAAATTTAATTTTCAAAGCTAAAGCTTTTCAATGAGACAGTTGTCTCAATGTGAAACATGTCTCTTTAAGTCCTAACACCCCTTACCTTACTCTGGATGTTTTCACTCTGGAAATTGGAAACCTTGATGCCATTAAAGTGTTCATGAAGTCACATGGCACTTGGTTATCTCTATCTATAACTATATAACTAGGATCTAAAAACCCATGGATCTGTCTTGCAACTTGACAAGAGTATGTAAGGTTTATAAAACACCAGATAATGTACAGAGGTGTCTCAATGTACTCTAAGGTGCATGAGACACAAAAGGTCCCTAGTAACATAATAAAAATCATATAAAACAGCACATCTTAATTGCAAAATCAAAAATAAATATAACTACAGTGCAATCTTAATGAAGATTATATATGATTTTTATTACGTTACTGATACACCTTAGAGTACATTGAATACAGACTTTAACCATGTTCCCACCTGACTGAATACTTGTTCTGTTTAGTGTTTTTCTTTTTGTTTAGTACCAGGCTATAACTAATTTATTTTTACTTCTGTACATATTTTACTTGTCTCACACGTATAGGAAATTATAATTTGTGTGTATATTTTATGTGTTTTATTCAACAACGATTCATAAGTTAGTATATATATATATGTCATTATTGTATTAACTGTTATTTTATATTACACATAACATTAATAAATAAAATATGGAAAGAGTACATTGGGACGCCTCTGTACTTTATCTGTTATTTAGTGTTGTGGGTTATCCCTCGTTCAAGGTTCCTTTAGCACACCACTTAGTACATCTGTGTATGTACTTGCACTTTATAAGACACCAGTAGCAGCTGTGTTGTGATTGGCAATTAAGGAAAAGATTGGTTGGGAAAATAGATGTCTCGACATATCACTGTCCATCCTTTGTATCATAGGCAAACAGTGTGTGCGCTTACTGGTGCTTAGCCCCAGGTTCTACATGTTATACACACATAAAAGATGGTATGTAAAGATTTAATCAACACACATCATGTTTCACACAGGCTCATATGAATATATAAAATTAAATACTGTCAGTTCTCGCAGGTTTCCCTGTGTTTTTGAAATAATAGTAAAAGTGTTTCATTATGGGGAAGTTTAGATATATTTGTCCATTTCTATTAAAGTTACTTGCCGAAGATTACTCACATATACTGTGACACATTTTGTAAACCGCATATCCCCAAGTGAACTGTTCTGTTGCAATATGAGGTTCCTGGGGTGGAAGGAAAAGCAGAAAAGCATGAGCTTACTTTTATGAAAATCTCTGCTTGCAACTGCCCTTACAAATCTTCTTTACATCCAAAACAGCTGACTGGTATAATGCCAGAGATAAGCAGAAATAGGCAGAAATAACATTTATTCAGTTTGTGATCAGCATTTAGTTAGATGGTTTTATTATTTACTGTCTTGTCAGTTTATTTGTTTGTTAAGTAGATTAAGCCAACAAAACACTGATCAAAACAAAGTTCTTCTAAATGCTTTTGTTCCTCCTTTAAATCAGTATAAACACCAATCACATGTCCTTTGGTTAGTCCAAGTGTGTTAAATTTAATTTAGACGTACTAATGATGACATTTTAAGGCAGAAGAATGCATCGAAATTGTTTATGTAGGAGTAACATTGGCTTAGTTTTATTTTTTACTCTAAATTTGATCTTCCAATTTCATACAGTTGAAGCGTCATATTTGGTAAATCTAAATCCATTAATTTAAATATAACAAGAGTTACTGTCTGTGATCACTTATATCTTTCAGGCAATTTTGCACTGATGGTGCACTCTAGACATAGCACTCTTGGATATGCATTTATTGGCAAGTTATATAATGGCGCACAATAATCATTTAGCTTCAGATGTTACATCATAAATAGAAAAATGATTGGTACACTTGTAAAATAGCTCACAATAGATGTTGGCAGTGGAATGACTCATGGCAAAACAGAATACGATGTTCTAGCAACACATTAGTTGTAGCAAACTTATCTACACTACCTGTATTTTTGTTGAGCCAGTTTGGTATTATGTGATAACCTTTTCAATGACAACATAATACAATATAATTTTTATTGCAATCGAAAGCATAATTTGTTCATTTTTGCAAAGCTTTGCAAATAAGACCCTGAGGAGCCAGACAAGGCCTAGGCAGAACTGGGGCATGTGAGTGTGAGGGGAGTGTATACAGAGGAATGTGGTAAATTGGTCTTGGGATAAGGGTGGAGTAGTAGGGGGTAGATGGATGGGCTAGTATAAATGGGTTGTCATCTTACAGGATAGCAGCCATCTTAATTATCAGTTAATAACAGCTTGGCAGTTGCTGGTTGTTGCACTCGTTATACCTGCTTTTCAAGTGCTGTTTGCGGCCAAGGTCAGTATAGATATCGAAGCTGTCCTCTCTTTCCTCAGGACTGAGGCCTTACAAGATGGGGGTCTGAACCTGCAGGCTCAGCTGGCTCATCTTCAGGCCTTCGCGACTGTTGCCGCCTCCCCTCCCAGTACTAATGGAGGCTCAGCCGTCGGAACGTTTCTCCTTTCAAGGGGAAGCTACGGGCCCTCCTGGGCTCAGGAGTGCAGACCTGGCCTCGCGGATTTGCCGGTTTGCGGCCGTGATGCTTGCTTCACCTCCCTTGCGTGCTTCTTTCACTACCTGGGCGGGGGGCGGTCAGTGACTGCCCGCGCCCGCCTATCATCCCCATCTCCAGCCCCACGCAGCTGGAGCTGCAGTCCTTCTGATGGTGCTCCAGCACAGGGTGAACCTCCTTCTGCGGCCACTGATGGTTTTCCGGCGGCCTTGTCTTCATCGGTGGACCCACCACGTGGGTCCCACAGCCCAGACGGGCAGTGTCGTGGTCGGGTCTCCAGGCAGGTGAGTAGCTTAAGGGTGTCTCCCAGGGGGGCAGAGGTCTCCCCTCCTGAAGTAGGGGTGGTGGCTGGGAGTAGTGTGAGGCGGATGTCTCCTACCCCTTCCCATAGTAGCTCTACGAGCCCTCCATTGGGGTGCTATCTGAACTTACCGGTCACCCCTTGCCTTTATTGTCCCACTGAGGTGAGCCACCTATGCTTTCTTCCCATGTGGCTCCTCACCGGCCATGTTCCAGGCCTCATTAAGTGCTACGCCTGTATCGCTCCCATTGGAAGTGGCAGCTCTGGCCCAGCCACCGGTGGTTACGGCTCTGCTACACCAATCGACTCCAGCACCATCCAGTGAGTCCGGTTCTGTATTGGTAGATGGTCGTGTGGGGTGTGGGGGTGGCTCGGTTTGTTCTGGGGCTTGGGGTTCACTAATGGGGAGTCTGAGTGGGCTCTTGGATAACTGGGAACATAGTTCAGCGGCCCCTTTTTGGATGCCCAGGTTAGGGCTTGGGGTACCCATTCTGGTTGGGACGCTGTTGGCCTCTGCCCCAGTGGTCCCTGAATCTTCCGCCCCCGAGGTGGCACTGCAAGTCAGGTACATGGTGGGTTAAGCTGCTGGCACTATGATGAGCAGTTTCGCTAGCGGATGGCAGTTCACCCATCCGTTAGCTGTGATCAAATGGATATTGGTTTGTGGCTTGCCCGGCCTCGCATCAGGGCGGTATGTCGTCCTTTCTTGGGGAGGGGGTGTTGGCGGCGTGGTGGGACACCCCTTCGCATTGGCCTTGCCCAGGTGCACTGGTTGCTGCTGGCAGTACTATGAAAGTCAGTGTAAGTGGGGGTCTAGTTTCAAGTTTAAACATGAATGCTCTGGGTGTGTGGGTTCTCACTCAGCATCCCGCTGTTTCAAGCGGGGTAAAGCCAGTGAGCGCGGGGATACCATGGTCTCAAAAGGCGAGGACGCCGGTGGACGTCAGCACAATGCTCCCGTGGATAAGCGGTTATAGGCACAGCAAGGCAGCATAGCTGCTCCTTTGGGGTTTCCGTGATGGGTT
Organism: Pelobates cultripes; assembly: GCA_933207985.1. Lineage (NCBI taxonomy): Eukaryota > Metazoa > Chordata > Amphibia > Anura > Pelobatidae > Pelobates > Pelobates cultripes. Next base: position 213,792,598 of record OW240916.1, on the reverse strand, counting down.
TTGTATTCCTCATCGGGTGAGGGATTCTCCTGGGGTTTGTTGGAATTCCATGTCGGTTCGGGATCATCCCGAGGTGGTGGCTGACAAGCTCAATAAGGAGCTGTCTCTTGGGTGGATGGCTGGCCCATTCACGGCCCCGCTAATCCCTAACTTACGTGTCTCCCCATTGGGGGTGGTGCCTAAGAAGGAGCTGGGTAAATTTCTGCTGATTCACCATTTGTCCTATCTGAACAGAGCCTTATTCACCTTTTGTCTCTGTCAATATTATTTTGTATGTTAAGTTTTTGTTAAATATTCCAATTATATAATCAAGTGCTGTGCAAAATGTTAATTACAATAAAAATATGGAATAATGAATAGCCCAGATATTTCTCCAATCTGGCAATTATGGCTGACTTTTTTTGCTAGTTCATACCAATTGATGCTATTCACAAACTTGTGGATAGACCTCCATGTTTTATTAATGCTTTATTAATTTTGAAAAGGAATGAGTAAAATGGCTCAGAAATTATATTGCTTCACGAATAAAAACAATTTAGCAATATGGGTTATAGTATTTAACTTCACCTTTGTATTTATTTCTCATTGTCTCCTCTGTTTTGAATGTCATGCTAAAGAATAGATTCACATTAAATCATGTTTAAAAAAAATGTAGAGTCATTGTTGATAGTAGATACTGCAGATATTTAATAGCACATCTTACTAATAGAGACATAAGTCAAGCATAAATCAAGCTCTTTATAATCAAATGTTGCCTCTTCCTTATTCATTACAGGACACAGAGATTTTGAATACAGCCATCCTCACTGGAAAGACGGTAGCAGTTCCAGTCAAAGTAGTTTCAGTTGAAGAAAAGGGATATGTTTCGGACATTTCAGAACTGGTGGAGTGTAAGTCTTCTGATGAAGATGTCGTAAAAGTAAGCAATTTGATTTCATCACATTGCAAATGTCACATTAATTTTAAATCTGATCTCAAGGCATCAGCCATACTATAGATTTTCATGTCTCTTTATTATTATAGATAGATTTTTATGTCTCTTTATTATTATAGATAGATTTTTAAAGTGATACTATAGTGTTAAGAATACAAACTTGGATTTCTAACACTATAGTTCCCTCTGACCCCCAACTTCCCCCCAAAATTATAAATGGTTAAAAACCCTTTATTCACTCACCCGATTCCAGCAGCGTTGTCATTTGGCGCTGGGCCAGCGCTCTGACACTTCCAAAGTCAACTGATGGGACATTAGGCCTTCCCCACAGGAAAGCATGGAATCAGTGCTTTCCTATAGGGATTTTACTGACGTTGGATGTTCTCATGCAGAGTGTAATGATGTTCAGCATCAGTTAGGTGACCTAATGCCTGGTAAAATACTGGGCTAGAGGCTGTCTTAGTGCTGCAATGTAAACATTGTAGTTTCTTTAAAAATGCAGTGTTTTATATTGCAGGACTAAGGTCAATAGGGACACTTTACCCAGACCACTTGAATGAGCTAAAGTGGTCTGGGTGTGTATAGTGTCCCATTAATGTAGAGTGAATGACTCTTGGGATAATTAAAATATTTTAGGGTGTCAAGCACCATATAACAAGTGGGCCTTCATAACAGAGAGAATGATCTCTAACTCAGCAGGATTTAACATAGTTCCCAATTCTGCTACAGCAAACTTGCTATTAAATCACTGTGACTTACTATTTGTTGAATAGACCACATTTATTAATTCATCAAGTAGCAAGGTAATCCCATTCACCATTAAGATCTGAACCTTAAAAGCGATATCTCACTCAGGAACGTTGTATATAGAAGAATTAGTGATGGTTAAAAAGCAATGTTTTTTTTAAGGCTCATTGCCTTTAAAGTCAGGTTTTGGCGATGGCATTTAATGTTATTGCTCTGTAAATGGTTTATTTTAGGGAGGGATGAAAGTCAATCAATGATCAACACCGAAAATGAAGCATGACAGGTGGCTTATGTCAACAGACTACAAATCACTTTTATGGAGATCAAAAATATGACTGAACTAGAGACACGTAACATAAGACCTCCCTTTCCCTCCCCACCACAAAACAATATAGAGATGCCGAGGCTGAGGATAACAAAATGTGTGTTATAATAACAATGAAGATCTGCGTGTTTCTCAGACTTAATATAAAATTGCAGCTTCCCATCTCCAACTCCATCAGGATAAAGCAGCTAAACACAAGAGGGGTCTTTTTTAGGGAGAGTCCTATAAGATTGGGCATAATATCTGAATGATAAATATGTGTTAGGCAGTGTACAATCTCTACAGGTCCAAAGGGTCATTTTGTAATAAACTCTGCTTTGGATACATGGACACTGTTTCAATTGTTTGATTAAAAAGGTGTTGAAATAAAACCGCTTGTAGTAAATCAAATTACCCATCTGAAGGTTATCTATCAAGGGTAAGTGAAAGTTACCGAATTGCAATGAGAGGGGTCTTAGAAAGAATGAAAAAAAAATCATGTTTATTATTGAATGACGGGTATCCATATTATTGATGTTCAGTGTCTTGAAGCTTCAATGTAGTCAGCAGTTACACGGGAAGCTGTAGTTGTCACATGTTTTATTGGCATTGCCTTAAGCAATACACTTTTAAAGAAGAAATGTATCAACTGAAAAGCTGCCAGATTTGCATCTTTAGCCAAAAATTCAATTTTCCATCATCTGGGATTTTGACCATTTTAGGATCTTAAAAATGAAGACATTTTTTTCTCAGTATTTAGTGGCAGATAATGCATGGTTGATTAGGCACCTAAAATGTTTAACTTGAGTTTCTTTCATTGTAATATAAACATTGGTTTGGTTTAATCAACTGATATATACAATTGTGCTATCATGAAAAAATGGTAACATTGGAATGTCAAACAATGTAAACAGGTAAACCACACAGCCATAAGCCAAATTTGTTGGATCCTACATTAAACCTGAGATCAAGACATAGAATGCAGTTATATAATCATATGTTAGATTGGAGAAATTAATTACCAACTTAGAAAATGTAATAAATACATATAAATATGAATAGAGGAAAGTAGCAGGAAAACACCACATGCTCTTTGTCTTATACCTAGCACTCAGTCATCATACTAAGAATCAGACTGTATAGAGTAGTTTCATTAATCGTATGAATATGTGCCAATTTTGGCATGAAATGCATTATGCAGTTTTATACTCAGACTTTTATTGTTCTGAACTTCCTCTTGCTCATTCTTATGTTTAATACATTTTCTTAAATGACAATTGTTTAGGGGTCCATTTAAGTAATTTTTTTCTTTGATGATGCCTGATAGGAATGTATCTTTTGGTGGAACATTCAGATAATGGTGATCAACTGATTTTTTTTTGCAGCAGCAGAAACAGCTGGAAGAGGCACTTGAGGCAAATGTGTTTCTTTAGACCTTCCAGCTGTTTCTTCTGCAAATTAGAAAAGATCTCTTGGTCACTGTCCTGAAAATTGGAGGTCTTAGCTGAAAAGTGGTAGAACCTCCACTTTTATTAATTCTGCCCATTATCGTGCTATTGAAGGGCACATATAAGTTTTATATGTATATGTTAAGGCTATACAAATTTTAGGAAATACTTTTACACAAGTCCTTTAACAAACTGTTTATTTATTTACTTTCATTTATTCTAATAGCTAGCATTCAACTTAGCAGATATATTGAAACCTCTAAAACAAAGTACACACTATTAACACAATACATTTTTAAAATCTGCTTTTATATAAATATACTTTTAAAATGCCACCAAAAACCAAATACTCAAGTGTAAAATATGTGATTCATAGCTATGATTTTTATTTTTATATATTTGAGCAGTGTCTCATATGACAAATTAGTTCCTTGCTGTGTAACATTTTCTCAGTGCCTTCAGGATACTGAGTGAAATGTTTGAGCTGTGATAACCGCAGAAATCTCACAGAAGATGGCTGGTTTTTAGTTCCCTTTTTCATTATACACATTTTATGTGTTCATGCTTAGCAGTCAGAAGAGACGATAAGAATAATTAAACTAGAGAGTATTCTGCCGCTCCTGCACTGCGTAGAGGGACAATTGTATCCATTTTTCCTTGCTTCAAAGAACCTTTAAAAAACTACATTCACAAAGGTTTTTTTAATATCGTTTTTTTTATTTACATATATTTTTTCATATGATTCGAAGAGTCCTAAAGCAAAAATAATGTGCATGTTTGAATTATTATTGTCAGGTCTTCAGGTTAATGTACTAAACTCTTTACAGGAGTAGTTCTATGTATCTCTGCATAGGTTTTAATATTTAACTTCAGCTCTCCCAACCTACATTCCACTCAGCCAAATATTTCTCCATCTTCACTTAGTCCAGCTCTGCAATGCTCTTGTATTCACAGGATGTGTGTGAAGGCTATGGAGAACTCCCAAATGTGTCAAAGCATCACAGTTTTACACCTCAAAAGTTTCCCTCTTATGTCTTTTACACACTCGGAATATTTGATAGGAGTGTGTCACAGAGCTTTTTGATAGAAGCATGTTGTATCAACTAGTCTGTGCAAATAAAATGCTCTATTGTATAGAAACGCAAGGTACAACTATGTCCCTTTCACAAAAGTGTCTTGTGGAGCTATGTAACTTTGTTGAATATATGCTAATATAATTGGTGGATGATTCTAAAAATGTACAGTAGAAAGAGTTCAGTGGAAAGCTTAGTACGATTACTTATCTGCGTAGCTTGATATGAAGAATTCCATGAATGACTCTGTAGAAAACAGTATAAAGCTTAGTAATGTATGTTCCATAGAAGGTCTTGTGGTGGGAATTCCTTTGATGGCTTGATGACAAGATATATTTTTAAGTTTTCTTAGTAAAGTTTTGTGGAGTTCTCAGAAGATTGCATGCCAAAGATAGATATGTAATGAGAGATCTGTAGAATGCATGGTAGAGTTCGTTCTATTGAACACGTGGTGAGTTCTATAGAAACCTTGATAGGGAGTGTTCCATATAAAGCTTGGTTGTTAGAAGTTCATACTAGTAGTTATATTAAAAATGTAATAGGGAGTCTTATGGAAAGTTTAGCTTAGTATAGTGAGTTCTAGCATATATGTAAATATTGCAACCTTTATCTTTTATCCTCCTTTCTTTGTTCCTTTCGTGATGAACAACAACAGATTAAGGAATACCATTTATCCACAATCTAAAGTTCAGACTCTGCCCAGCTATACAGAGGGTCTGGAACATATCTGGAAAGTTCAAGAATTTGAATAAAATTAAGGCATATTAAATATGACTGTTTAACTTACCACTTTTGACAAGTCATGAGTATAAGGTTTGAGTTACGAGTGTCCAGGTACACCATAATACATGAGTAAATTATCCTCACAGTATGGCTTAGCATATTATGTTATTGAAGAAATGTATCTCTTTATACACCTGGTTTTCTCCAAAACAAATCTCTCTCTCTCTCTAGCTCTCTCCCTATCTCTCTCTCTCTCTCTCTATATATATATATATATATATATATATTTTTTTTTTTTATTAGTTTTTTTTAGTGATCTCAGGTGGTAATTTTCTATGGGTGCACATGTGTTAATGTGCTGTGCATTCCTATGTCATGCACCAGGTAATTCACCTATGGGCAACTTGTTAGTAAAATATAAAACCTATTAAAATACTTGTAACTATTACTGCAAAGAGTGCATATTTCATATATTTTTAAAAGTGTATGTGAAGTGATTAACTAAGGTTTATCAAAATACATCTGGGATATATACTAAGGTAGTTCAAGTGGAAAGTAGCAGTTAACCTTGTAAACCTTGTCAAATAACGCCAACTAATTCCACAGCGTTTTACAATATTATGAAAGGGGGAAATTTACAATCAATGAGACAATTACACAATGACACAGGAACAATAGGAAGATGAGGGCCCTGCTCAAACAAATTTACAGTGTAGAGGAGGTGGGATACAAATACACAACAGGGCAGCAAGGGTGACAACCACCAAACAAGGTGGAAAAGTAGCAGAGCTGGAGGTGGAAGTGGAGTATGGCTCTTTTAGGAGAGCGAGAGACAGATTTGGATAAGAATAGATCATTTACTCTGGGAGTCCATAAGCATTTCTGAACAGATGTTTTTTGAGGGACTTCTTAAACAATTGAAGACTAGGGGAGAGTCTGATGGGGGTAGGCAGGCTGTTCCAAAAGAAGGGAGCCACCTGCAAGAAGTCCCACAAGTGCAAACTAGCAGTAAGGGTGCAAGCAGTGGACAGGAGAAGGTCACCGGCAGAGCAGAGTGACCGAGAAGTTGCATATGTATGAATAAGAGAAGAAATGTAAGAGGGGCTAGAGCTGGTTAGAGCTTTAAAGGTAAGGATTAGTATTTTGAATTGACACCTACAGGATACAGGAAGCCAGTATAAGGATCGACAGAGGGGCGACGGGTGAGAAAGATCAGCCTGGTGGCAACATTCATTACCAATTGTGGCAGGGCAGTTTGGCTTTTGGGGAGACCAACTAGGAGAGAGTTACGTTACAGTAGTCCATGTGAGAGATTACCAGATCATGAACAAGCTCCTTGGCAGCATCTTGCGTGAGAAAGGGCAAATGCGGGCGATATTTTTAACATGGAATCAACAGGTTTTAGCAACATACTGGATATGTGGTGCAAAGGTGAGGTCAGAATCAAAGATAACACCAAGACAACGAGCTTGCAAGGATGGACTGATGCAAGTGCCATCGACAGTGACATGTTGCAAGACCATGGGGGAAAGATCAGGGGAGGAGAAATATATCTGGGTGTCGTCGGCATACAGATGGGTGCGGAATCCAAAGGAGTTTGCCAAGAGAGGCAGTATAAAGAGAGAACAGAAGGGGACCAAGAACAGATCCTTGGGGGACTCCAACCAAGACAAGGCAAGAGTAGGAGGTGTCTTTGCAAAAGGAGACACTGAATGAACATTGGGAGAGATAGGATGAGAACCACGAGAGGACAGTGTCACAGAGACCAAAGGATTGAAGAGTTTGGAGAAGGAGGATGTCATCAACAGCGTCAAAGGCAGCAGAGAGGTCATGAAGAATCAGTATGTAGTTGTGACCTTTGGATTTAGCTGCAATTAGGTCATTTGTAACTTTAATAAGAGCAGCGTCAGTAGAGTGGAGGGGGTAAACCAGACTGAAGAAGATCGAGGAGGGAGTTAGAATTTAGGAAGTGTGCCATACGAGTAAAGACAAGTCTTTCTAGAAGTTTTAAAGAAAAAGGAAGAAGGGATATGAGAATAGAGTTGGAAGGGAAGACTGGTCCAGGGATGGCTATTTTAGGATGGGTACGATAGTAGCATGCTTAAGGGGAGCAGGGACAACACCAGATGAAAGAGAGTCATTTAGTATGTGTGTTAAGGATGGAACAAGACAAGGAGTGAGAGTTGAAGGTATTAAAGAGACGCCTGGGATTCCGTAAGCATGAACTAACAAGAGAAGAAAAGTGGGATTGTTTAGCAAGGGTGAGGGCTGAGCTATATGAACACAAAATTAACTTATAATGGAGAAATGATTATCCAGAAATGCTACCTCTGTTTAAGGCTGTTTTTGCAGGGATTCTGTGAGTCAAAAACTAACACTAAAAAACATGTTTAACTAAACAAGAGTTAAGGATGAAGGGTGCAATATAAATCAATTAAGCAGTAATACTGTAGGGCATGGTTTCCCAATTAATTTTCCCCTTGGAACCCTTTGACATGGTATAGCAAAACTTTGGAACCCCAACAACAAAATGTGTGCCAAAGAGTAGTGCAGCGCAGAGTAGCGCAGCAGAAACCTTTCAATGAGCAGAGTGTTATGTTCTCTTTTGCTGGCAAATTCTTTTTATATCTGGTTTAATTGTTGACAATTGTATTTGCATGTCTGCAGTTGCGTCAAGTTGATTTCGATACTTTGTTTTTGTTGCAGAGTAGAGTGAGAATAAGTATGTGCTGGCAAATGGCAACAGAACTTTTATTGCCCGCTTGGACAATTTTGGGTATTCTTAGCGTAAATCACCCCAAAAAGCAATAAGAGAATCTTCTTTAAATTTTTGGCTTAGTTGACTATCCGAAGTTATATCAATCAGATTCTCAAAATCTACATCAGAAAAATTGGCTGGCTTGTCTTTTATGAATGGATTTCGAACCCAGTCATTATTGTTTTCATTCAAGAATGGAAAATACTGATTAATAGATGTGATTAAATGGCAAAGATGATCTACAATTTCATTGCGAATTTCATCTTCAAGTTCAATATCTGATTCTTCAAGAAAATCCTTAAGTGTTGGCAAAGAGTTCAAATTATTTTGCTCAACAGATCAGGTCCACAACTGCAGCTTATGAGACAGTGAAAATATTTTATCTCTTGCATTAAAAATATTAGTGTTTTTTCTTTGGAGTGATAAACATACATCATTTAATAAATTGTTTACTCTTCTGATACTCATTTAGCTTTCACCTAAAAAAGGCAATGCCTTTATCTTTGTACTCTGTGTGGTTTTGCTCAAAATGTCGACGTAATTTAGCAGGTGCTAATGAACTGTTTGCCAATATTTTATTAGTACGCATTGTGCTTCAGGAAAATCTTCATTTCTGGCACTTGTGAATCAAATGACAAGTAGCTATCATCATATGTTCTCTTCTTTGTTTGAGAAAAAAATTGGCTAGCATTGTGTGCCTTTTTTTTTTTTTTTGACTTGTCACTTGTCTCTGCTATTTGAGGAACAGTAGATACAACTATTTCGGGCATGTTTCAGGATTTTTACTTGTATCTTCTTTCTCAGTTTCTATAAGTGCCGAACAGGTAGAAGTAGTAATATTTTTTCTTTGAATAGTTCCCTGCTTTAACCAGCTTTCCAAATTCATGGTTGTTTATTGGTAAAAAAAAAAAAAAGATTTGAACACTTTGAAAAAATAGAGATCTCACAACCTGACTGAAAAGGATGCTGATTTTCATAACACTCTTAGAAAGAACTGAACTTATTCAGAATTTTGGAGTTACACGTGGAGCAAAAAGATTTGAACACTTTGAAACAATACAGATCTCACAACCTGACTGAAATGGATGCTGATTTTGATAACGCTCTTAGAAAGAACTGAACTTATGCAGGATTTTTGAGTTAGACGTGGAGCAAAAAGATTTGAACTCTTTGAAACAATACAGATCTCACAACCTGACTGAAATGGATGCTGATTTTGATAACGCTCTTAAGGAGAACTGAACTTTTGCAGGATTTTTGAGTTAGACGTGGAGCAAAAAGATTTGAACACTTTGAAAAAATACAGTACTCACAACCTGACTGAAAAGGATGCTGATTTTGATAACGCTTTTAGAAAGAACTGAACTTATGCAGGATTTTTGAGTTAGACGTGGAGCAAAAAGATCTGAACACTTTCAAAAAATACAGTTAACAATTTTTGGCCCCTGACAGAATCTCTCAATACCCCTGACAGAGCCTTTTAATGTCCCTTACAGAGCCTTTTGATGTCCCTAGCAGAGAATTTCAATGCCCCTGACAGAGTCTTTCAGTGCGCCTGACAGTCTTTCAGTGCCCCTGATAGAGTCTTTAAATGCCCCTGACAGAATCTTTCAATGCCCCTGGCAGAGCCTTTTAATGTCCCTTACACTCCTTACAGAGACTTTTGATGTCCCTAGCAGAGAATTTCAATGCCCCTGACAGTATTTCAATGCCCCTGACAGTATCTTTCAATGCCCCTGACAGAGCCTTTTAATGTCCCTTTTGATGTCCCTAGCAGAGAATTTCAATGCCCCTGACTGTCATGCGGTATCTCTTCCGAGTTCGGCACTTCCGCATTGCGGAGCCGGCTCTAACAGTACTTAGGGAGACCGCACCAGGGAGAAGGCGTTGGTGATTGTGGGACCTACTTCCGGTATACACGCCGGCTCCACAAGCTCTGACAAGCCGCCCCAGCCTTTGAGCCAATGCAAGGATTGCTGCAAGCCATAGAGGATTACTGGAGAACGGATACTTTGCTAATTTACAAGTGGACTAAAACTCTGAACTCTTGGAGGACAACTCACCTTAACCTTAAGTATATCTTTCAACTATTGTCTGCAATATCATTTATTAATGAACCAATTCTCAAATCTTCTCTGCTTCAAGTTATTAATTATATGGAGGACAACTCCCATCATGCCTTTTACTATGAACTGTTTCTTGGAACCAATTCCTGCTTGCTTAAATCTTCTCTGCTTCAAGTTACTAATTATATGGAGGACAACTCCCACCATGCTTATTTACTATGAACTGTTTCTTGCTTTGCAAATACCCTTTGCTACCTGCTTAATGTTTCTATTGAAGATTATTCCCAGTAACCTAAAAAATCTTAATAAAAACATCTCTGAGGAAATACTTATTAATGAACTTTGTATTGTTTGATAACCTGCACTTTCTTCTTATTGGATTGTTGCCTATATGCAATTCATTTAAATTTATCAATCATTAAAACTTTGTTTGATTCTCAAATTGACAGCAATCCTCTCTTTTTCTTAAAGCTACAGTATTGATACTTTAAAGATTCTTCGTTTCTTTACTATTGTAATTAAGGAGTTCTACAAGCTGCAGTTGAGTTCCAATCCAAATAACCCAAGTAGCATAATACTGACAGTCTTTCAATGCCCCTGACAGAGTCTTTCAATGCCCCTGATAGATGTCCCTTTTGATGTCCCTAGCAGAGAATTTCAATGCCCCTGACAGTCTTTCAATGCCCCTGACAGAGTCTTTCAATGCCCCTGACAGAGCCTTTCAATGTCCCTGCCTAACATATTTTTATGTCCCAACCTAACAGAGCTTTATATCCGGGAATAACAGAGCTTTAACTAACAGATCCACTCTCTATCACTCCTCTACCACGAGTGATAGAAAATGGCTGACGGCAGGGCTGCCTGACTGCTGGGCGGGCTGGCTGACTGCTGGGCGGGCTCTCTCATGGACAAGCTAAGTCCCTAAGTGGCTAGCTGATGGCAGGGCGGGCGGCAGGGCGGTTCTAATGGCAATGCGTTCTTACGGCAAGGCTGACGGCACAGCACGATCTCTGCTGTTTCCGACCTTCCGGGAACAGCAGGTAGCGGCGGCCATATTGGATGTGACAAAATGCAGCGGAACCCCAATTTTGTTCTCACGGAACCCTAGGGTGCCGCGGAACACCAATTGGGAAACGCTGCTGTAGGGGATCGAGTGTCAAATCCTGTTCCTCTCTGTGGATCATTCTGGTGATGGCTTCTGGTATCCAGTACTCTTTTTTTGGTTTTCTATTCTATGTCTGGTTTTCTTTATGCTGGAATTTCTGGGTTCATTCCTATATTCCGTCCCTGGATTTCCCAGTCTCTTGGATTCATTTAAATGTTTGTTTTTTGTTGCCACACCCGTTTGTTTTCCATTTTCCTTTTGTTTCAAGTCTCTGCCCTTTCTTGCAGGCAAGTGCTATTGTGGTTTAGTATGGTTCTTTTAGCGAACATTAGGCAGTGTAGGACCTGCCAGGTATGGGGTACATTGGCGTTGTTGGCAGGCTTATGCAATGTATGATCATATAATGTAACTAAATCCCCATACTTTTCATATATAGTGCTTAGTTATGTCTCCTCTTGTTTTGCCTATTATATCTTGTCTTGTTTTTTTGTCTTGTTTTAGTTTGTAATCCCAGCCCATGTACAGTCCTGTCCTGTCCTGCCCCTGTTTAGTTAATGTTCCCTTATGTATTGTATTGTATTGTTCTGGGTTTAGCTTCCTATCCTTCTCTGGTTCTGGGTTCTACTAGTTCTGTCTTGTTTTCATGTTTGGTGACTATTCTAGCCTTGCCTTGTTTCTGTACTGGATATATTCTTGCTGCATAGCCTCCCTATTCAGCTCCTGGGAGCTCTGCTTAATTTCTGCTCCTAGTTCCTGGGATGCGCTGTAGCTGCATCAGGGTTTTGGTATGTGGCTGCACAAACGCTGGTGCTCAACACCAGGGGGCGTGCAGTTACCCAGCACCAGAGCCTGACCTATCCACTCTCACGCTGAAGACTCCCACTTATCATCAGGCATACTGGGTCCCGGTCCTCACACCGCCGCCCGGACAGTGTCTGGGTCCCAGGCACCGGACCGCCACCCTGACCTTGGTACAAGTGAGCTAACACCTACTTCGGACCTGAGAACTATCCAAAGGACAAGCTACTTGAGATGTTGTAATGTTGTCTGCACTGTCTTGGATCCATATGTAATGGCATGTTTCCTTTTAGATGTTTAAGCACTATACTATAGATGTTTAAGTACTTCGGAGAAAATTTTACAAAAGGAAGTGAAATGTTAAGTCAACAGTTCAAAAATGGAAAAATCCTAAATTCTACAATTATTTTTCAACATCATCTATTTTGATGTTGAACTTCCTTGTCATTTTTTCATAGTTTCCAGTTTAGAGAATAAACTCTTTACTGCACAGAATATGTATCCATATTTGCTGATCCAATAAACACCAAAAATCTCAGAAGACACAAAACAAACCCAGTGAAATAAAGTCTCCAGACTCCTTACACAAACATATTTTCATCTAAGCTGAATTTGATTGGAATTCATTTTCATGTCTCTGTTTCCCTATTTTTGCTAGAATAATGTGTATTTTTTAAAAAGTGTTAATAGAATTTACTAGAACAATAAAATATGGAACACATCTAAACTGTCTTAAAGGACCACTATAGTGCCAGGAAAACATACTCGTTTTCCTGGCACTATAGTACCCTGAGGGTGCCCCCACCCTCAGGGTCCCCCTCCCGCCCAGCTCTGGAAGGGGGAAAAGGGGTAAAACTTACCTTTTTCCAGCGCTGGGCGGGGAGCTCTCCTCCTCCGATCCTCCTCTTCTCCTCCCCGTCGGCTGCACACGGCAAAGCTGCGCGCGCATTCAGCGGTCACATAGGAAAGCATTCATAATGCTTTCCTATGGACGCTGCGTGCTCTCACTGTGATTTTCACAGTGAGAAGCACGCAAGCGCCTCTAGTGGCTGTCAATGAGACAGCCACTAGAGGAAATAGGGGAAGGCTTAACCCATTCATAAACATAGCAGTTTCTCTGAAACTGCTATGTTTATGAAAAAATGGGTTAACCCTAGCTGGACCTGGCACCCAGACCACTTCATTAAGCTGAAGTGGTCTGGGTGCCTAGAGTGGTCCTTTACGTGCAAAAAAATATTTATATCATGCAACCTCCTTTACTCTAACTGGGTGTTACTGCTCTTCTGTAAAGCTATATCTATTACGAGATCCATAGAAAGTTATTTGTATTGACCTTGAATGTTCAGCTCAATGATTAGTGAACTTAGTGAAGGATGAAAGGTGGTAGCGAAATGGTGAATGGTCCAGTTTCTTTTTGTAGCACCTTTTCTCATTCAAAAGTCAAACATGATGTGGACAGTAACATTAATAATGCAGTGCAGGATGCTTTATAAATGCAGCATGTTGAAGCACGCCTTGATGAAGTTCAGTTTAAACTACTCCCTCATATCAATTCTGTACAATTGATTTTCATGTGCAAGATATAGTACTTTCGGATAAACATGATAATGTGCATCTGGTGAAGTGGATCAGATGTATGAAAGAAGCTTATTGTTTATAATACATTTTATTGGATTGACGATAACACTATATCGAGATGAAACTAAAATGGATTTCTCATCAGCAGAGTTAGAGGAGTTTTCACTTAATCAAAATATAACTGTTTTTTTTTTTTTTTTAATACTTTGAAGATTTTAGAAAATTACTCAGATATTTGGGCTGTATCATTTCAGTAAGGCAATTACAAGTCTAAACACTTCTAGATTCAGTTAAATTACAGATAAAATGCGGGTTATCTGTACAATACAAATATAAAGATATCATTTCTTTTTCTTTAACAATGCGCATGATATATATATTTGACATGGTGGTGGGGCATGATAGGCACAGTATAAATTTGTTTTTAACTTAACCAGCAATGTAACTAGATGGGACAAATGAACCATGTTAAACATTGAATGACAATGATGGATAGAGCTTTTGAAGTTTAAGAAAATGTGACATATATCCAACACTGAATGTTTGATTAGTGACACAGGAAAACTGTCAGACTGTCAACGAATAGTTTGTGCAGTCATTGTTAACATCCTGTTAGTTCCAGTACATATCCCCATTTATTCCATTAAAACAGAAAATGTGTTTAAACTCTCAATTGATACTTACACTATAAAAAGAGCTTGTCGGCAAACGTGAAATAATTTTTAAGGCAGCACTGTAACTGGAAATATATTTCTATAAATCAGTTTAAAATAATAATGCAAATAGATTAGTATTACTTTCTTTCAATCAAGTTATTGCAACCAAATCAACAGCTTAGCTTGAATTACCCAGCTTTAGACTGAAGGTGATCATGTGGTAATTAACCCAATAGTTCTGAACCAAAACAAAACCTGGAATTTGAACTATATCTGTTCAACCATAATTTACCTCTTTCTTATTAAGTGCACCCACACTTGTTACATGTCATTGTTTAGAAGAAATGGTGTTTTCATTTGACATCATAAATTGATAAATGAAACATAAATTAAAATAAAATCTAACAAAAAATGGTATACGAAATCATGAAATGTTTTTATTTTTCCAAGTTTTGCAGAGCATTTTAACGGTGAATGTCATAAGACTGCAGTAAAATACACGTATTTGTGTTCAGCGATGTCTCATGAGTACAACAATACAAAGGGGCGTAACTAGAAACCTTAAGGCCCTGGTGCAGGAATCTGTTAAGGGCTCCACATCCACTATAGAACACAAATGGCTAATAGTTAGATCCTCAGCTGCTGTACATATCCTATGATGATTTGCCAGCTGTGGATATGCTCTTTACCTATTCTTGCTGGGTTCTGACACACATACACAGATGCATACACTAAAAAACATTTAAAACACAGATTAATGCACAAAAACACACACAAATGCTGACACACATGCATAGATCCATACTCTGACACACAGAAACATACACTGACACACAAACACTGACATATGCAATGATACATACACCAGCACACAAAAACTGATACACATGTACAGATGCATACACTGACACACATGCACAGATGCATACACTGACAAACACAAACACTGACACACATAGACACACTTATCATCTGCCTTAGTCCAGCTCACTCATGGAGTCTCATAGTGCACATTTTAACTGCCTCCCTCTGGACCCCGATGTGGAGCCTGCCTCCATCCCTTGTGCGGCAGACCTTACTTCCCTTGTGCGGCAGAACTTACTTCCAGGGGTGCTGCTGGCTCTTATATATTACCTTTCCGGTGCTGATATGTGATGCCTTTCATACCTCCCGGTTACCCTCTATAATGTGTCTTCTCTGTTAGACTTTTGCCCAGTGTCCATTTGTTCAAACATTTATTGAAAATGCACTTCTTCAGGATAGCATATCAACTAAACAGTTTTTCCCTCCCCGCATCTTGATTCCTCTCCTGCAACTATCATCAAAAAACCCCAGCTCTCAGTGAATAATTTTCTTGCAAGCTAGTTTTCTATGCTACCCTTACCTTTTGTGTCACTATACTTGTGTTAGTCAACCCATTGTACAGCGCTACAGAAATTATTGGGGCTTTATAAATAATAATAATAATATCCTCTCCCTCGTATTTCCTGCTCTCACAGTTGTCTCAGAGTGTATGATGGGAATCCCAACAGCTGCACTCAACCTCACTATCTGAGTGCTGGAGCCACAAGGTAGAGGATATGATAGAGGGCTACTGTATCATATATCACTGTCAGGTCCCCTGCCTCCGTGCCACTCGCGGCGGCCTTGCTTACCCCATCACCGCGAGTGGTCCCTGTCCGCAGCGTGCAGGTGTCCCTGCCGTGCTCCAGACTGACAGTGTTTCTGATGCTGCATGCTCCAGAGCAGCATCCTTATATATGTAAACTTAAAAAATAAAGTGTGCTGTGCCTTTAAATCGTGACTTCGATTTATGTGCAGTATGTAATTAAAAAGTGCTTAACAGCAAAAAAGTGCCTTTTGCAATATTGTGCAAACACATTAACTCGTGTTTACGTGCAACAAAACAGATATGTGCAAAACCCACAATGTTAAAATGGAGCAATATCACTGACAGTGCTTATGGTGTCAGTGCCCTCTAAGCTTTAACAATGACAGAAATTATACTTGCATTATGCAGGGTTCCACATGAAAAAGAAAGAAATTAAAAAGACATTGCATAATATTGTTTGGATAACAAATAATGTTTCAAAACCCAATATGTCTAATACACTCACAAGTGTGGAGCAGGACTGCTCAGGCTATAAAAGCTTTTCAATGTATCTCCTCCTCTATAAACAGGAAGATGATGGATAGCCGAGATCAAGGTATATGTAAACTTTATTCCATAAAAACAGAGACTTGTCTTTACAATCTCCAATCTCACAGGTCCCAGTAGAGTCTTATTTCACAGTCCCTGGTATCCTCAATTGCCGGAACTTCCGAACTCCCGGGCTGCAATGCTCGTGTTGGTGGCCGAGTCTGACTTTGTCCTCAATGTTACGTTCAGCGTGATGACGCGTTTCGCCACTCTAGGCTTCCTAACTGTGTATCTTATTGTGTTATTTACATACAAATGTCTTGTTTTTAATTTAAAGGGACACTGTAGTCACCAGAACAACTACAGCTTATTGGATTTGTTCTGGTGAGTAGAATCATTACCTTCAGGCTTTTTGCTGTAAGCCCTGTCTTTTCAGAGAAAATGTAGTGTTTATATTACAGCCTAGTGATAACTTCACTGGCCACTCCTCAGATGGCTGTTAGAGATCCTTCCTGGGTCATGGCTGCCTAAAATGCATCCAAACATTCAGTATCTCCTCCCTCTGCATGCAGACACTGAACTTTCCTCATAGAGATTCATTGATTCAATTCATCTCCATGAGGAGCTGCTGATTGACCAGGGCTGTGTTTGAATAATGCTGGCTCTGCCCCTGATCTGCCTTCTTGTCAGTCTCAGCCAATCCTATGGGGAAGCATTGTGACTGGATCAGGCTACCACTTCTGATCATGTCAGCAGACAGCTTGTTATTCTGAGGCAATAGCATGCAGATCTACAGCTTCAGACTTGAATACAAGTTATTTTTTGCTATATTTATGGAGGCATGAGAGACCCAGGGGGGCAAGATGGTGGTTTTAACAATATAGGGCCAGGAATACATGTTTGTGTTCCTGACCCTATAGTGATCCTTTAAAAACCCTAATAAAAGAATATGTGGACAAAAACAAATCCCCTGTATGTTGTGTTAACCTTTTTTATTAAATTGTCTGTTTTATTTTAAATTTATACCAATGATTTAAAAAATGATCTCAATCCAGTTCAATAAAGGGAAAACTAGGGCAAATGCAGAGCAGAAATATAAGCAGTGTTTTTTAGTTCATTGTGTGATACAGTGTTCTGGGGAGCAGGTATAAACCATGCGCTCACACCGCTATCAATCAATGTAAATTGTAGTTGTAGTAATTGTAGTTTTCCATAATTGTAGCTTTCCATATTATTTTGTTGTGAATAATATCCCTTTGATTGCAGCAGTGCACAAGACACAGACTCTAGTCTAGAAACTTTAACTAGGTGTCTTACATGAGTTCTTTAAGTTAATTTGTAGAACTCTAACATGTGCTATGTGGTATCTTATTATTTTCTTTTGAATGTGAAATTGAGAATTATTTGTTGTATGATCGATCACATGATCACATCACATAAAAAGATCTTTATAACCAATCATGATTAGTATTTAACTTAAATATAAATTACATTTATGATTTGCTTTATATTTCACCTATAGAATGCTTACAACTTTTCAGAACTGTCATGACCAACATAATGCCTGTTTGTAGGCATTGCATTAGGTAGCTAAAATACAAATTACTTTAGCATTGGGCTTAACTGCAAAGCCCCTCGAACATATATGATGATTATTATTATTACTGGTATTTATAAAACGCCAACATATTCCTCAGTGCTGTACAATTGGGAAAAGGACAACACAATAAGAACAGACCGATACAACAGGTAGAGGGCACTGCCTGTGAGCTTACAATCCAAAGTATTGACTTATATGTTCTGATCAAACAGCAAACCCTTTACCATGCCTCATGTCCAACCCTAAACTCATGGTCTATGAATCACAATATGACACCGAGTCTTTAAATTAATTCATGGTATTATATAAACCTGCTTTATAAACTCTTCACCTGCAGCATGAACCCCCTACACCCTTTGAATTACAACCTTGAACCCACAGCAATATCCCACAGTGTACCTTAGCATGCCCACCCGTTTAACATAACACGAAGAGAAATGGCATCCATTGCACTACTGTGAAATCCAATAAATGTCAACGCTTTTCATCTTACAATAGAGGACTTTCTCAAGACCAAACAAAATGTTTTAGTAAGTTTATGTTAAAAAAAGACCAGATGGATTCTCAGACTGCAGCACTAATAGTGCTAACCCCCAAGGTAGAGAGATTGGGCCCAGTTCCCTGGTAATTGCAGTGGAAACTCACCCCGTCAAACACAAGCAGGTTTCCATTACCAAGTTATTGCTGACTAAAATATAGCCACCTGGACAAGGTTAGTGTATTTCACTATTTTTTGCTGTAAAATAAATTATTTTCATACATTTAAAATCTATTTAGTTTTCTGTTTAGTTATCTCTTGCTATCATCTTCTGCTCAGTGAAATAGGAAGCTATCAAAAACAAACAAGCAAAAACCTTCAAAACAATAATAGCACTCATTTGCACAGCTGGAAGGCTGTGTAAAAATAAATCTGCAGCTTTACTATTTGAAATGTATACTCCTGTGGCATAGCTGAAGGGTCAACATGAATAGCTTTTAGTAAAACTTAAATTGGATTTTCCTGTTAAATGTGGGTGTTATATTCAAATTTTATATATAAATGCACCTTTGGTGCCTAGAAAATAACTCACAAATTGGCAAGTTTCATCTTAGTCCTTTTCTACATGGTTTTCAATGTGGAGGTGTCAGACAGATGGGCGATATATCTTTTTCTGTACTCTGGAAAACTTGGAGTTAATACATCATCTTATGATTAAGTTATTGAATCACCCAGGAGGTTAACTGAGAGTGATTGAGATGAACAGACTGTTCTGCTTACTTGTAGTGTCCATTGTATTTCCACCCTACTACAGACCATATCCCTCAGCACATACCCTATCCACACACACTGCAGTCACTTTTCCCCAGATACACAACATCTCTTATCCCACATTAATAAACTCAACACATTGTATAACTCGTTCTGCCGATTTGTGCTACAATGTAATTACAGGACCCACCATTGTGACATGCTAAAATAACTAAACTGGCTGTCGCTGGAATCCAGGCGCACCCTTCATCTTTCCAGCCTTGTGTTTAAGAGCTTTTCTGGGAAACTCCCGCCCTACCTGAACAAAATGCTTTCCCCAGCTGTTCCCACTTCCTATAAGCTCCGATCCAGTACCAACACTTTATTTAGTCTACCTCAATACAAAAAGAAAGCGGCCCAATCCTCCTTCTCCTACGAGCACCGCAATTGTGGAACGACCTCCAACACAATTTAAAATCTTCCCTAAGCCTAAAGTCCTTTAAGAGATCCCTCTCTACATACCTCAAAACAGAATGCACCTGTCATGGTTGATTGTAGAGATCTTCTCAGTGAAATGAGATGCAAAGTTTGTGGCGGACAAGGTGGTGGAAGGAGGGGGAGTCACAGGGCGACAGCCAGTTTAGTTATTTTAGCATGTCACAATGGTGACTTTGTCCACTATAAATTTATGCTGCGCTCCTACAGCATGGCTCTTTCCTCTGCAAAAGTAAGCTACTTCAACACCCTCATAAGCACATTGTCCCACCAACCCAAACACCTGTTTCACACTTTTGATGCACTTCTTCGCCCTGTGACTCCCCCTCCTTCCACCACCTTGTCCGCCACAAACTTTGCATCTCATTTCACTGAGAAGATCTCTACAATCAGGAAAGAGATCTCTAATCTTTCTCCAACAAGTATCAATACATCACCCAACTCCACTCCCCCTGCCATCCTAAGCTCATTTGCACCTGCTACAGCACAAGAGGTTTCTGCTCTGTTCCTGTCCTCCCGCCCCACCACCTGCTCCCTCGATCCTATTCCCTCGCATCTCATCCGCACTTTGTCTCCCTCTCTTGCTCTTCCTCTCGCTAACATTTTCAATCTCTCCCTTTCCTCTGGAACATTCCCTCTGCCTTCAAACATGCAACCGTAACCCCAATTCTGTCCTCGGCCCCCTACTGTTCTCTATCTATACTGCCTCCCTTGGTAAACTCATCAGCTCTTTTGGCATCCAATACCATTTATATGCAGATGACACGCAAATCTACCTGTCCTCCCCTGATCTCTCTCCACCCACCTTGACTCGTGTTTCTGACTGCCTCTCTGCTATTTCCAACTGGATGGCTGCTCACTTCCTTAAACTAAACCTGTCCAAAACAGAACTTCTAGTTTTTCCTCCCTCAAGTGCTGCTACTCCTTTGTCTGTTGCCATCCAAGTCAACAGCGCTACTATCACCTCTACCTCCCAGGCTCGCTGCCTAGGAGTTCTTTTTGATTCTGATCTCTCTTTTACTCCCCATGTTCAATCGATAGCCAAATCCTGTCGTTTCTAACTCAAGAACATAGCGCGCATCCGCCCATATCTAACGCCGGACGCAGCTAAGGTACTGGTTCATGCTGTTGTTCTCTCTCGCCTTGACTATTGCAATCCCCTTCTCACCGGTCTTACATGTTCCCAGCTTGCACCTCTGCAATCTATAATGAATACGGCTGTGAGGCTTATTTTCCTATCCGGTCGCACCTCCCACGCCTCCACGCTCTGTCAGTCCCTGCATTGGCTTCCAGTTAGATATAGGGCCCAATTCAAAATTCTGGCACTTGCTTACAAATCCTTACATAATGCTGCTCCAACATACCTATCCTCCCTCATACACAAGTATGTCCCGTCGAGAACCCTGCGCTCAGCCCAAGACCTACTCCTATCCTCTGCCCGGATCCCCACCTCTGATGCTCGCCTTCAAGACTTCTCCAGGGTTGCACCTATTCTGTGGAACTCCCTTCCCTCCTCAATCAGACTTTCACCCAGCCTCCATTCCTTCAAAAAATCTTTGAAAACTCACTTCTTCATTAAAGCGTATCAATTAAACTGTCAGCAGGTTTCTCATCCCCCATCCCATGACTCCGTTCCTTCACCTGTCAAAAATGACCTACCAAGCACTCAATAAACCCTTCTGTAGCAAACTATTTAATTCCCCTACTTTAACCCTTTGTGTCACTATACCCCACTCCCTCTAGCATGTAAGCTCATCGAGCAGGGCCCTCAACCCCCTCTGTTCCTGTACGTCAGTGGTCTGATCTCAATTATGTGTCTGTTAGTCCACCCATTGTACAGCGCTACGGAATTTGTTGGCGCTATATAAATAATAAAATAATAATAATAATAATTGTATATTTCTCACCTGTTCTATGTTAAATTTTGTATTTATTGTGTATTAACATTGGTTTTGTATTTTATTGTACCCTAATGTAACAATGCAATGATTTGTGGACCCAGGACATACTTGAAAACGAGAGAAATCAGTGTCCCCTCATTTTATGACCATTTCAAGAAAAATCTGCACTTTTATAACGTTTATGGGTTGCACTCTCATATAGGTCACTCTGACAGATGGGTAGGTGCGCTTCCTCAATTTCTCAATTGCCTTGTGCATTATCTATACCCCAACATTGTCTCTAAATTCTAAACAAACTAAATCCCAGCCCCCCCCCCCATATACTAAATCCCAGTACCCCCTCTATCCATCAAGCAGACTCCACTCACATTGCCGCTGCCAGTATGCGACTCCGGAGTCCGGCCTCTGGTATACCCCAAATAGCGCCATCCGCAAACTGTGCCAAATCTGATCCTTCCGCTAGTTCTTGAAACCCTGTGAAGGGGGAGCACGTTGATGTAATGTGGGAATGTGATATGGCTTTGCGTGCCTCCGTGCACCTCCATGTCCAGTCGCAGTCAATGCAACACTGACCAACACACACACACATATACACACACTGACAGACACACACGCGCACACACACTCACTAACAGACACACACACAAACACACACTCACTAACAGACACACACTGACATATGCAGACAGACACACTCACTGACAGACACACACAGACACACACATACACACACACTCATTCACCGACAGACACACACTCACTGACACACACACTCACTCACTGACAGACACACACCATGGCAAATACAAACACACATATTTACACATTCTTGCACTCACATCATTTTATTTATTGCTCCCTACCTTTGGGAGCTGATGTGGGCCCTCTTCTATCTGGAGATCTCCTTCCTGTTTTTTACTGCTCCCTCGCGCGCAGTTTAGTAATGCCGGGTGCCAGAATATGACGTCATCACTACAGACGGCGCGCGAGGAAGCAGTGAGGAGCAGAAAGGCTGAGCTCCCTCACTGCCGCCAGTAACTTCTCCTCCCCAGCCGAGTAACTTTTAGCAGACTAGGCACCTGCAATGTGGAGAAAGCAGGTGCCTACTCTGCTTTAACACTAAGCATGCACTCGCGGCTTGCTGGGCAGCAAAGATGTCTATTGTGGGCCGAATGTTTGACATGCTTGATCTAATCTGTTCTGACTTTATGTAGTAAATGAATACATTGTTTTAGAGCATAGTCATTTTATAATACATTGTCTCCTCCAACACATACAGGTGATACTCGAAAAATTAGAATATCGTGCAAAAGTTCATTTATTTCAGTAATGCAATGTAAAAGGGGAAACTAATATATGAGATAGACGCATTACATGCAAAGCAAGATAATTCAATCCATGATTTGTCATAAGTGCGATGATTATGGCTTACAGCTCATGAAAACCCCAAATCCACAATCTCAGTAAATTAGAATATCGTGAAAAGGTGCAATATTCTAGGCTCAGTGTCCCACTGTAATCAGCTAAGTAAGCCATAACACCTGCAAAGGGTTTCTGAGCCTTTAAATAATCTCTCAGTCTGGTTCAGTAGGAATCACAATCATGGGGAAGACTGCTGACCTGACAGTTGTGCAGAAAAACATAATTGACACCCTCCATAAGGAGGGAAAGCCTCAAAAGGTAATTGCGAAGGAAGTTGGAGGTTCCCAAAGTGCTGTATCAAAGCACATTAATAGAAAGTTATGTGGAAGGGAAAAGTGTGGAAGAAAAAGGTGCACAAGCAGCAGGGATGACTGCAGCCTGGAGAGGATTGTCAGGAAAAAGCCATTCAAAAGTGTTGGGGACTTTCACAAGTAGTGGACTGAGGCTGGAGTCAGTGCATCAAGACAGATCCTGGACATGGTCTTCAGATGTCGTATTCCTCTTGTCAAGCCGCTCCTGAACAACAAACAATGTCAGAAGTATCTCACCTGGGCTAAAGAAAAACAGACCTGGTCTGTTGCTCAGTGGTCCAAAGTCCTCTTTTCTGATGAAAGCAACTTTTGCATCTCATTCGGAAACCAAGGACCCAGAGTCTGGAGGAAGAATGGAGAGGCACACACTGCAAGATGCTTGAAGTCCAGTGTGAAGTTTCCACAGTCTGTGTTGATTTGGGGAGCCATGTCATCTGCTGGTGTTGATCCACTTTGCTTCATTAAGTCCAGGGTCAACGCAGCCATCTACCAGGAGATTTTGGAGCACTTTATGCTTCCTTCCGCAGACGAGCTTTATGGGGATGCTGACTTCATTTTCCAGCAGGACGTGGCACCTGCCCACACTGCCAAAAGCACCAAAGCCTGGTTTGATGACCATGGGATTACTGTGCTTGATTGGCCAGCAAACTCACTTGACCAGAAGCCCATAGAGAATCTATGGGGCATTGCCAAGAGAAAGATGAGAGACATGAGACCGAACAATGCAGAAGAGCTGAAGGCCGCTATTGATGCATCCTGGTCTTCCATAACACCTCAGCAGTGCCACAGGCTGATAGCTTCCATGCCACGCCGTATTGAGGCAATAATTGCTGCAAAAGGGGCCCAAACCAAGTACTGAGTCCATATGCATGCTTATACTTTTCAGAGGTCCGATATTGTTCTATGTACACTCCTTGTTTTATTGATTGCATGTAATATTCTAATTTACTGAGATTCTGTACTTGGGGTTTTCATGAGCTGTAAGCCATAATCATCGCACTTATGACAAATCATGGCTTGAACTGTTCTTGCTTTGCATGTAATGTGTCTATCTCATATATGTTTCCCCTTTTACGTTGCATTACTGAAATAAATGAACTTTTGTAAGATATTCAAATTTTTCGAGTATCACCTGTACAGCTTACCCATGACATCTAAAGCTGAACAAGTAATTAACCACACTTTATAACCATATTTACATCAATGTTTGCTATACTACATTCTGGATTCAATGCTATAAAGCCATATGAGTGAAATAATGAGGTGCAATACCGTATTATGTTGTATAAACTCTTAGCATTCAGTGGGTTAAACACATTCAACATTATGCATTTTAAAACAGCATTGTTCTTCATACACCACAGCCTTTTACTGGTTTACTGGCCGCTGCCTTGTTTTGTACTCCTGAATTTAATGGCTACACTCATAGAACTGTTGATGAGTATTGCGAAGGTTGGCAGACACTGAACAAGAGTCTAAGCACTTCTAATGTTTCCCTGGTGCTACATTTAAAGAGTGAGTATCTCCTCAGTGACTATACGGCTTCCAGAATATGAAGCATAAATGAACTGGCTTTGTTATAGCTTCTGCTGCAAGCATAAGCAACATTTCAAATGGGCTGATTTGCAGGGCACGTAGCTCAGAAGACTTGCAATGGTTTATAGGGTGACAGAGACAGATTGTAGGGCTTAGAACAGCCCAGTACCAATTAAATCCATGGTACTACTAAAATGTGCTGTGATCATAAACATGCACATCTGTGACTCAAATAAGAATTTTTTTTTCTTACTGCCCTACCAATGTTTACTATATAACCTTTTTAATAAACTGCTGATTGTTCTTTGCTTTGCATTGTACACATGAGACCCAAATAACCATAATTAATGCCAGTAAGGTGGTCATTCAATTTGGAAAATCAAAGAATTAAAGGAATACCATAGCATCTGGAATACAAACATGTATTCCTGACACTATTGTGCTGGTATCCAGCATTAGGCCCCTCATCCCCCTCTTGTTGGAGACTAATGGTAATCTTACTGACCTTTTCTCCCACACTGAACCAGTCTCGAGCGAATGGCTTTGCCTCCATGGCTGAGATTATCAATTGCTCTCAGCCAATCCAATGATTTTCAATAGGAAAGGATTGGGAGGCTATTGTGCATTCACAGCAAAACAGATGCGTCAATCGGATGACAGCGAGAGTAGTGCAAGCTTTACGCTGCTAATTTGGCGAAAGAACTTCTAATGACTGTTTCAGTGAGATGGATGCTTCACTCTGCAGGCTAAAAAAAGCAAGCAGATGTGATTTATTTTTCATATCTACCTGTTTTTTCTTTCATTGAATCAGTGCATTTCTATGAAGAACATTCAGTACCTCCATGCAGAGTGTGGAGACGCTGAACACCAGTGCTGCCTACTGTGCAGCACTGACACAGGAAGCCCGTCTGAGTGACTGCCACTAGAGGTGTAAGTTACCAGCAATGTAAATATTGCCTTTTCACTGAAAAGGCAGTGTTTACACTAAAATGCCTGTAGGGACACTCTATAGACATCAGAACAACTACATTAAGCTATAGTAGTTCTGGTGACTATAGTGTCCATTTAAAGTATCACTTTCATTTAAATATGTTTTTGCATGTATTAGTATAAATCTATACTACACAGATTAATGTTATAATTAATTATAGTAAATTTAGCTGGAATTAATACTTGATCTGTTAAATAAGTATAGATGGGATCATCTGAAAATTGCATCACATTTTGTAAATGTTTAGTTAGTTGTCAATACAAAAAAAGAAGACTGCAGAGAACATTTAATATCAACAGTCACTAAAATCTACTATTTGTAGAGTAATTGCTAGTTTTCAACAATGCAAGAGACCATAAATGGTGTTCACCATGTTCAAAGTAAGTTGGAAATATTTTATGATCAACACAGGAAATAAGAAAATACAAAATCTATAATCTAACGATTGCAATTTAGGAGGTGTTATGTGAACATATAAAGACACACAATTCCTGTACTCAATAATACTCAATAACAAGTAACTAGGGCAGTTGAATACCATTTTTCTTTTTTTGAAGAGGAGTGCTGGTAGCTATAGACCCTGGGGAGCAAGTACACACAAATGTAAATATTTTTCTACAGGAACCTCAATGCTCTCATAATAGTTACCCCTATTCCATGGTGCATGTGTTATGAATGCCTTGAGCATTGTCTCATCTTATCTCATCCTGCAGCCACTGCAAACATGTCTACGGACATTCTGCATACTCATCTTAATCTGGTACTCGGTTTGGCCCCAGTGCAAACTTTCTGCATTCAATCACTAACACTGTACACTAACACCAACACTGTACACAAAAACAGACTTGCATGCAAACACCAACACTACACACAAACACCACTCTGCATTCAAATAGTAACATTACAGAAAGCATTTCCCAGCTATCAAGTGCTTACACTACACATATATACACCTCTGTATGCTAACATCAACTATATGTACAAACATTAACATACACACACAACCCATACAATACATTGCCTACATTCACACAAAAGCACTGCACACACATATAACCCTGAAAGGATGGGACAATTGCTGATCTACAGCTAAAAACACATTGTCACATTGAGATCTATCATTTGGCCACCACTGCTCTATATGGGGGTGTCCAAAATATTTCTTAAATAAATTTAGAAATTAAACCAAGAAGACTGCACTCATCTGAACATCCATACATTATACATTTAATAAATGTATAGTATATAAATATAGATTTTTTTTTTATTGTTCCCCTTTCCCCCCCCCCTCTATCTGTGAGCAAAATTGCAGAGAATGCACCTATCCGTGTTCTGCAAAATATATGCATAACATTTAGAATATGTATGTTTGTTGCAGTTTACAGTTTTGCACCGTTTAGGTTCATTTGATTTGTTTTTCTTAAAATCTTTTCATTAACAAAATTGTCAAACAGCCAAATGCTGAAATTCTGCCATCCCGAATTCTTTTTTTCTTTTTTGAATGATGGGGTTCAGCCAAATCTATATATTGCTATATGATATGAAAAAAAAAAATCTTACCTCATACAAGTGACACATAATTGGATGTTTTTTACTATTTAATTTATTAGCTTCTAAAGGCATATTTATAATAAGTTCACAAAATAATTGTTTAAAAATACCAGAGAAGTTGTTTTCTCTTATTGTATAACAATAGCTTGTTTTCTCTATTTTGCAAATATTTTTTTATCTTTTGTTCTTTAATGTTTAATGAAAAACGCAGCCAGAAAAAAACAAAACCTACACAGGTTTTGAAATATGCCAATTTGTCTATTTTATGGTATTGTCCCTCCTTCTAGAAGCCTGTATAAAACAGATTTAAAGCTTCATAAAAAACATAGAGAAATACATTAATGGACAATCGATTCCAAGGAACAGGCAGGAGAGAAGGTAAAGCTAATCTAGAGCAATTTCTGTCCATCCTTGCATAAAATACTGATCTTCCTTGCTGCTTCTGAAAAATGCATGAGGGATGTGTGGACGAACTAATCTTTAATTCTGAAACCTCTTTTTGCTTTGGAGGACCACACTCATATACTCAGTGAATGAAGCAGTGATCAAACACTTTTCTTCGACAAGACCATTAATTGTATTTCAGGAATTAACAATGTATACCTGTATATAAATAAGGTGGTGCAAAACAAACAAAAATAACTGGTAATAAGATTTAGACAATATAGATAGCGGTAAGTTGGTGCGCAGTGTTTTAAATCACTATTAGGCAATATAATAAATCTTATGGATAAAATCTTAAAACTTCATAAAAGTGCCTATAGTACTCACTATTAAGTGAATATGTGCCCAAGTGGTAATGTCAAATGGGTGTATCTTAATACAATATATAGTGACAGTTGTGACACCCTTAGACACTAATACACACTGTTATACTTGCACATTAATCACAATATACAAATCTACTACCAGAAGCCAAGGCCAGACATCTCCACAGAACAGAGCAGGATGTGACAGGGAACAGGACAACTGCACCGTATCAAAGGGACGATGGACAGGGCCATGTAACGTCAAATCTTGGATGAGAACCTCCTTCCCTCAGCCAGGGCATTGAAAATGGGTCGTGGATGGGTATTGCAGCATGACAATTACCCAAAACACACAGCCAAGGCAGCAAAGGAGTGGCTCAAGAAGAAGCACATTAAGGTCTTGGTCCCATAAAAAATCTGTGGAAGGAGCTGAAGGTTCGAGTTGGCAAACGCCAATCTTGAAACCTTAATGATTTGGAGAGGATCTGCAATGGGGAGTGGGACAATTTGTGCAAACCTGGTGGCCAACTACAAGAAACGCCTGACTTCTGTGATTGCCAACAAGGGTTTTGCCACCAAGTACTAAGTCGAAGGGGTCAAATACTTATTTCACTCATTGACATGCAAATCAATTTATAACTTTTTTGACATGCATTTTTCTCGATTTTTTTATTTTTTTATTCTGTCTTTCACTGTTAAAATACACATACCATTAAAATTATAAACTGATCATTTCTTGGCCAACGTTCAAAATCAGCAGGGGATCATATACTTTTTGCCCTCACTGTACTACTCGCAGAAAAATGTATAGCTCTTCATGGTCTGTGCAGTGAGTGATGCGTTTGGGCCAATCAGCTTCCTTTGATAGAAAATCATTGAATCCAATGGGACACTGGTCAATATATTTTCTATCCAAAGCATTGTTATGGAGTGTTGGATGGCAAAACGGTGGACCAAGGAGGTATACAACGAGAGGGGAGGCAATATGGAAGGGACAAATAAGATGAGAGCAAATAATAGGAAGCAGAATTAGGGAAAGATGGAGAGGAGGAGAAACATTTCACATGAGATAGGATGATCTTAAAGGGATTCACCAGCCTCCATGGTCACTTATGCTCTTAGAAGAGGACATGCAGCAAGCAAACTGTGCAGAGCCTCTGATTAAAAAGCTGCCTATACAGAGAAATGCTGAGGTCTTGTTGCACTCCTGGCACACGTGACTTAAACTGCTCAGAATGTTCATCTTGTGCAACAATTACATCTGTTCTCAGCACGCTCTGCTCAGCAGCTGATGGAATTCATTTTTACTGAATCCTTCTAAATCCTGGGATGGGCTTTCAAAAGGCAGGTCTGACAATAACCTGCCAGGATGCTACAAATGAACAAAGTATTGCAAAATAGAAAAGTGAACCACATTCAATTGACATTAAGTCAAGGGTACTTAACTAGACCATGTGCCAATACAAGCCCAACAGTAATAAATACTGGTAACAGAGAGAAGATACAGGCACTCCAATAACTTCAGGCACATTTATTTGAACATGTGGAAAACTGCAATGTTTCGACCCAAGATAGAGTCTTTGTCAAGCTTGACCCTATCTATGGTCAGGAGGAGACCATATTTAAAAGAAGAAAAACTACCACAACAAGAGGACATAGTCTTAAATTAGAGGGACAAAGGTTTAAAAATAATATCAGGAAGTATTACTTTACTGAGAGGGTAGTGGATGCATGGAATAGCCTTCCAGCTGAAGTGGTAGAGGTTAACACAGTAAAGGAGTTTAAGCATGCTTGGGATAGTCATAAGGCTATCTTAACTATAAGATAAGGCTAGGGACTAATGAAAGTATTTTGAAAATTGGGCAGACTAGATGGGCCGAATGGTTCTTATCTGCCATCACATTCTATGTTTCTATGTCGTAACATTGAAGTGTTCTAGACATGTTCAAAGAAATGTGCCTGAAGTTATTGGAATGCCGGGACCTTCTCTCTGTTACTGCTACAAATGTACAGACAAATAAAAGTTATTTAAAAGGAACATTTTAAATTCAGAAATGCATATATTTATTAATATATATATATATTTATATATATATATATATATATATATATTCATCCTTTTTCCCTCTGTTGTTTACTTTTTTCACATGATCTGTAAACCAAATGGAAAATTATCCTAGCGTGTACTGCAAATATATATATAATATTATATTATCTATATATATTTTGCAGTACACTGATTGGCCCATTTTGTGCCATTTTGGTTCATCTCTTTGGTTTCTGAATCATGTGTTTGGTACCAAAATAAGGCTGATATTTGGGCATCCCAAAAATAAAAAACATTTTCAGGATGTCCAAATTTTGACATTATGATGGTTCAAATTTTGGTAGTGAAAATACGATTCAGAAACAAATCAGATGAACCAAAAATGGTTTAATCACCATGCACAAGTCTATTGGTCATTTCTCACACTATACTTAGTGACTGTTCCCAAGCAATCAATCAGCTTTTTTCCCTTTCATCAATTCCATTTTTGGCGCCATGGTCAAAATTCAGAATCACAAACCAAAACAGACATGCTCGGCCATTGCACGTTTGGATCATAACAAATCAAGTCTATTGTATATTTTATATTACAAATGTAAAAATGAGCCACACGTCAAACACCTGACTGACTCTTGATTCACTGCTCAATTCAGATGAAATGAAGCCTTGTACAATCTAACCTCAGAAAAGAGTAATGGCTGAAAGAGACAGATACCCAGAAAACAGGAAGAGATGCCCAGGATAAACAGGGCAAACATATGAATCCAAGTACAATTGCCTATAGCAAAGAGTAGCAACCAGTATAGGAACATAAATAGGTTTAATGCAATACCAGGACTGGACCCTTGAGAGAGCAACAACCAGATTGAGGACACCTGATAACAGCCAAATAGGAGACATTTTGGGATGTTGCTGGGCAATGTTGCCAAAAAAGACAAGCCAACAGGTGGAGGAAAGCAACAGCAAAAGAGATCCAATTGGTTTACAGAGAATAGATTGGACCTTCAAAGATAGATTGAACAAAGAGGATGGATAGAGTATGATTTAAATATATAAATAACAAATTTGCATACGGATGGCAATGATTCATTTACAGGGATGGGGTAGGTTTTCAGTCTATCAATAATATCGAGGCTGGATGTGCTTTTACACAGTTTAACATAGAATAGGGGGAAAAAACAGAGACTAGGCAAAATAACCACTCTGCCATAGTTGATTTTTTTGATACCTGAAATTTCTAGCCATTATTAACAATTAACATCCAATGGCTTATCAAAAGGTATTCATACTGACATATACTAGGCAGATATTGCAGACTACTGATAAATACATTTTACAATTATGGAAATATTACACATCTCATGGGCTCCCAAGATCATCTTCACACCGAAGCTGTGGGTAATTAGAGTATACTCTCTAACAAATTTCTTTTGTGCTGGATCAGTCAGAATTCATCATCACGCACCCCAGCTTATTAGATGCACACCTGTGTGCACTTTAGAATCAAGTAATGTGTGTAGCCAGTATGCACTGAGGGTATCGGTATAAAAAGTAATAGCTCAATGGAAAGGTTTGCCTGCAGGCCTGTTATGTTCTAGGTAATAGAAATTAGATCGTATCAACCTTTTCTGACAAAGTGGGAACAGCTTTTTACTGTTCTGCATTTCCATCACATTTGTGATTGTCGAAAATTTTCTTTCCTTGATAAAGTTGGTCAGTGTCCCAGAAGAATATGGAAACTGTCATTTAGAGATACAGTCTGAGAAACATTTTTTTTCCTCTGCTTGTAGATAAGAGCTATGTTTTCTTCTGTTTTAAATTAAAGCAATTTTTTAAACATTTTTTTATGCTCTGAAGCAGGAAAATAAACAAACTGTATTTTATTAAAACTTATATCAGTTTGACTTTTACATTTATCAAAATATAAATGCAGGTAGGTGTTTTTACTTTGAAGTGTCAAATTAGAATTGAAATACCAGTTTATACTGAATTTTACTTTACATATTCTGTATTCAAGTGCTCTGCAGATCGCAGTTGTTCTTATGTTAAATATAGACATGCGATCAAGGAAACGTGGTGCTCAAGGTAATTCCTCACTCATGATTTGTGTATAACACAATAGGACCAGAGTAACTCATGTGCAAGGGAAAATGTTGAGTTTGTAGCCTTGTTTGAGAGGCCAAAAGATGTGCTAGAAGAGACAGGCAATATAACGAGGGAATGTTTGAGATGGCAGATTGGGAGCTGTATGGTCTTGCAGCTAGGTGAGGCAATTGGTCAGTAGAGTATCTATTGTATGTGTATGTTCATCCATCAGTCTGAGTGTGAACGGTGTAGGATAATGGAATTGGTTTGATTGAATATCTGGGGAAACTAGAGATATCCTCTGTTGACTATCTTGATACAATTGTGACAAGCACAGGAGACAGCATGCTACCATATGGAGCAGGTAGTTCTGGAATGAGATTCCATTGCAGAAGAAAATAGTTATTATAGTGTAGTCTTGTGCTACAATCTGGGTCTGCGGGAAATAAGAATGTGATTTTTTGAGATCACACACTACCAGCACAATGTATAGATAAAATGTAATACTCTGTAGTTTTAGTTTGTATTTTGACAGATACACTTTTAAACTAATGATGTCCTAACTATGATGCATTACACGTCATGTTAGTAAGAATAAGTGCATATTCCTTTAGGAAAATGATTTTTTTAGATGCTTTATTGTAATAGCCTACAGACAAAAAAAATAACGGAACAAAAGACTGATATATCATATTTTGCTGCAGTGTTTTATACTAGGGGTTAAGCCTTTTTCAGAAAATTGAAATGATTGTATGCCCAATAAAAGCATGTGTGGTTTTCTGGCTCGTTTGGAAAAAAAGTCTCATTATAAATTCAGGAGAGACAAAGATGAAGGTTTCCCTGTTTGTATAATATACCAACCATCAAATAAATTAAGTACAGTTTTTGAGGCAGCCATATGAAACACATTGCCAGCAAATAAAATAAATTTAATTGTATTCCAACTTCCCTTAAAATCCTAGATATTGCATATTATATTTCTGTTTCCTGGTAAAATGTCTTATCGTTTTTCTTCACCTGAAATTAGCATGTAAGTAGCTAAAATTAGAGTTTCTAATTGTCCTACTGGCTGGCAGGTTTCTGAAGGGCCATAAGGTGAATATAGTGGGAATGAAAAGCATTTCGTTATATGTACGTTATTTACGAAAATAAAACAAATATATTACAGAATGATCATGTCTTAATGGGGCCATGGATAGTGCACATTACTCACCAATGTAATATATTTTGTATTTATTGAGAGCAGATGACCTCATGTCAGATATCAGACATAAAATCAATTTCTTTGAGATAGTTAGGCTTAGATATGATAGCTTATACAGTGAGGGTTGAAGGGAGAAAAATCTATGGCCTTGCATTGTATAATAAAAATCAATACTCACAGTAAATGTATAGGTTTCTGTGCATTCAGTAGAACCCACCAATTATTGTCATATCTTACCTGATTGCTATGTTCTTCAGGTTTCAGAGAGATGTGACTATGTTTTTGTCAATGGGAAGGAAATGAAAGGCAAGGTTGACGTACTGGTGAACTTCACGTATCAGTATCTGAGCGCCTCTCTGCAGATAACCATCTGGGTTCCACGGCTGCCTCTCCAAATAGATATATCTGACACTGAACTCAGTCAGATCAAAGGCTGGAGAGTGCCCATCATTGCCAACAGAAGGTGGGTACATATATATTAAATGAGACTGAAGTATTTGAATAAGCACCATTTTTTTTTTTCAAATATGGTATACTCATGAAATGCAGTAAACACAAAAAGGAGGTAGGATAAACATTAAATAGTAATGTTTACTCACATGGAAGAAATTGAGGATTTGCTTAATTTAAAATCTAAAGATTATGATTGATTGATTGATGGCAGGTGAAAGTGACATAAACATTATGCTGACCATCTTGCAGTAATAATATGAGAGTACTCCAGGATTAAGATTCCATAAGGAAACAAAATGGGTAACAGGCCAGTCATCCACACTCCTCATTATCTACTCAATCCATATTAGATACAAAGGCAGTGCATAAACACAGCTTTATATGAGATGGCAGACATCCAGTTGCTCTGTGTACGGGCAGCGTTGCTTATTTACCATGTAGGACAGCCTTCCATCCTGCAAACATTCACACTGGGAAGATAAACACCATTACAAGAAATCTCTTCATTGACGCAAATGATATTGTCATGCTCTCAGTGCAAACATAGCTACTATCCACATAACCGATGCTGCTCCATTTTCAGGCCATACAATTGATTAAAAAAAATTAAAACACAACATCAACAGCTTAGCAGTGTTAATGCTAGGACTCCCCTGCAATGGCAATCAACCATTGATAGTGTTGAGTACTGTTTGTGAGTTGAGTATCATTTGTGGTGCATACAGTGGGGATATGGTTGAAATGTGCAATTATATATGTTAGGAAGGAAACCACTGTATGATTTGAGTTCCATGGGTTGACTGATAGGCAATATGTTTAATTTTGGTGCCATGCAGATAACTTGTGAGTGTGTGGGTACCACGGGACTGACTATACTCTGTACACATGGTTGACTAGTTATTTACTGATGGTTTCCATATGTTGCTGGACAGGTTTGATGACTGTTTCAAATGAGAGCCACTGAAGTGACTGATGGTTGTAATTTGTGTGTCATCCCATGTTAGCTCCTGGCTGACAATAATGAGAAGAATTAATCTTTATCAGTTGAAGTGGCTGAGGAAAGGAATTATTGGAAAGAGGATGGTAAATAATACTGAATGCCAGCTCTGTGGGCTGCTGTCAATATCCCCATGTTTCCAGTCCATAATCATTAGACCTCCAGCAAAAAAGGCTTGCCCAGGGCACCATTAATGTTACAGAAAGTACTAGAATGCATCCATCAGAAAGACGCATGTGATTAATGCTTTCTACAGCTGATCAGAAAAATTATTAACGATCACAAAGAGTGGGATGCAGCTGGAAAAATAGCCTGTTCATCTCTCTGCTTCTGATAATTCTGAACTGTACTCTATAGAGGCTGACACTATGGGCTGGCACTATGTTTGTGCTGGACCTGTATATGGACTCTATACTTACTGGGAGGATATTTGAATTTAAATCTAAATGAGGGATTGGGAATTCTCTGGTCTACTCATTTGTCCTCTGGCTATGGATGCTATGGATGCTAGAAAGTGTGTATATTGGGACATCATGTTGAGGCATCAACCCCAATTCATTTTTAGGTATTTATTTATGTTACATTTTTTGGCCACTAGCATTTTTTTATTTACAGCAATTCAATGCTTGGTTTTGGATCATCTGAAATGTGAATTGAAAACTCTGGACTGAACTTTCACCTCAACTTGGATTCAATTACAAATGAATGCCCAGTAAATAACCAAAATAACTTATGTGCATAGCACGTTAAATATTTTAGAAGTCATACATAGCTGTAACCATATTGATTAGTGTGAGCTGGTTCAAAAAAACTAAAAATAGGCTAAACCTCTATTTGGCAGACCCCTTAGTGGCAAATTCAAT
Organism: Pelobates cultripes; assembly: GCA_933207985.1. Taxonomy (NCBI): domain Eukaryota; kingdom Metazoa; phylum Chordata; class Amphibia; order Anura; family Pelobatidae; genus Pelobates; species Pelobates cultripes. The sequence continues at coordinate 213,756,835 of OW240916.1, read as the reverse complement.
TTTTTTATGTTTTCCAGACCTACAAGAGACAGTGATGATGACGAGGAGGATGAACGCAGAGGAAGGGGATGTTCTTTGCAATACCAGCATGCAATGGTTCGTGTTCTTACCCAGTTTGTAGCAGAGGACCCAGGTCCTTCTGGTCAGCTTGTATTCTTGCTGGCTCCTGATTGGCAGTTTGATGTAACAGACTTGGTGACAGATTTCATGAAACTGGAAGAGCCTCATATAGCAAAACTTCAAGATGGAAGGCTTTTGATTGGCCGAGAAGTTGGGATGACAACAATACAAGTATGTTATTTTTCTAATTCACTGACACGTAATATCTGCATTTTTCCTGTACACATAAAAAAAGAAAGTGACTTTTTTTTACAAACTTGATTTATAGTTTGATATAAATAGGTACAACTTAGATTTTTGTGGGAGGGATTAATATATATATATATATATATATATATATACATACACACACACACACTGTACATTGGATTAGCCGTTTTAGTCCAGTTAAAGAGATATCAAAATACCAGAGTATTGCAATATGCAATCATACCTTTTTTATTTGACTTATATAATACTTAAAAGAGAGGCTTTCGAGAGTTTTTTCTCTGTGCATTTACTTGTTTTGCATATTCTCAACCAAACCACCTTTTTCTCTCAGGCACATATTCTGCTATTTATGACACCCCACTCACCCTCTCCCCGTCTATAAAAACATCAGTTGTTTTAAGTGTTAATCTCTATCACATTGATCAGTATTCAGACCTAAGTAAAGACCTAAGTGAGAGCTTGACTTTTAAGTTTTATGTCTTGTACTATATTAACCATGTTTTGATATATACATATATATCAAAACATGGTTAATATAGTTAAACCTCTTCCACAAAAGGAGTTTATTACAGCAGTTCCTTAAGTTTAAGATATTATTTAGCAAATCAAAACTTGTGTTTTTATTCTAAATCTTAATTTCTATTAAAATTACCTTTTTTTTTTTTTAAAGGTGATCATTAAGAAATGTATAATGTGTTATATGTGGTGTTATATAACATGCAATAACCCTTGAATATATATTATAGGTAAGGTGGAATTTTCAGAATCATTTCAGAGAAATATTAATTAATTTCAGCGTTGTTATGAAACATAACACCTTTATGATTTGGTTTAAATGATTACAAGGCTGTGCGATCAGCTTATACGCAAACCTCAAGGTATAAAATGGATAATTTAATTTATTGCTCTTTTTATGGCATCTGAAATGTTAAGTCCTGAAATTCTTCAATCAGCTCCACAAAAAAAGAACCCTCAAAATGGTTAATGATTTCTTTATTGCAGTATAATAAGGCATTGTCATAGGAAATACAAATTGTGTTTATTTCAACTGGATAGCTCAGCAGGAACAGCACATAAATTATGGATATGTCTGCTTATTATTAAATCAGTCTTTTTGTCTGTTGAAGGTGATGTCCCCTCTTTCCGATTCCATCCTGGCAGAAAAGACAGTGACAGTACTGGATGACAAAGTGACAATAACAGATCTCGGAGTGCAGCTTGTCTCTGGACTGTCACTCCATCTTCAGTCTAGCACAGCAAATAACAAGGCTATTGTTGCAACCTCAACAGCTCTGGAGCTTCTGCATAACCCCAAACAGGTAGGCTGGGGAAGAACCATGAGACCATGTCTGTCCTTTTTGTTAATTGGAGAATAGGTTTGATGACTCATGGTCAGAATTTCTACATTTCCTACATTTTCACGGACACGCCATTTAACTCTTTGAATGCCAAAGAAATGCAGAATTCAAAAGTGTAGCACTGGAATTAAGCATTTCCTGCATTGAAATATGTCTGTATGTGGAATTGCAACTAAAAAGAGCTGCTTCTGGTGATAAGCCTATAAAAATGGGGTCTCTGATATCACCTTAGAGCAAGTCCCTGGCATCTGCATTTTAACAAGAGATGTTCTTTTTCACAATTACCTTTACTACAAATAGGGCATGTCAGCATGAACCAAGCCATCACGCACATAATGGCTTTGCAGACATTGTATCCTCCCTACAATGCTTTGTAGCTCTTTTCTCTCAGTACTTTTGCCCATTGTCATTGAAGCAGAGTTTTCAAAGAAATAAGATGAACTCATATCACCCCATGGTCATTTTTTTTCCTTTGGAAAGTCCTGGCAGTTTTGACTGGAATCAAGTGCTATTCCATTTTGCTTCTTCCAAGGCACCAAATTGTCCCAGACCATAATCATTTTGTATACCTTAAAAATGGATAACATGTATAAAAAACAGTGCTTGCCTCAAGACCGATTAAAGTTAGAACTATGCTGTGTTGTGCTGTGCTAACACCACCCCTTCATTACCTAATGCAGTGATTCCCAAAGTGTGGCTCGACAACTGATTTTGAATGGGTTGAACTGACCCACTCCAATTGATCTCAGCCAGCAGGACTCCAAACTGCCTCCCTCCTGGACACAAATTATGCCAACAGGAGGATGGCTGCAAATATAAAAATGTATCACATTTATGTCAAGATGTGTCTATGTATCAGTGTGTATGTCTGTCAGGGTGTATATGTCTGTTAAGGTGTGAGGGTATTTATGTGTGTGAGTCTGTCAAAGTGTGTGTGTGTGTGTGTGTGTGTGTGTGTCTGTCTGTGTATCTGTGTGTTAAGGTCTGTATATGTCAGGGTGTGTGAATCTGTGTGTATATGTCAGTGTGTGTAACTGTGTGTATCTGTTTATGTCATTGTGTATATGTGCCAGTGTGTTTTTTATATATATATATATATTTATATGTATATATATATATATATATATAAATATATGTATATATATGCATTAATGTGTAAGTATATATGTATACGTCCAAGAAATTAAACACCAACACAACATACAAACACACTCCTGCAATCTAACACAAATATTACATTAAAAACACACTCCTGCATTCAACCTTCAAAATTATAGACAAACACACCACTTCACTCAAACATCAATACTACACACAGGGATGTGTTTGGATATAATGTTGGCATGTTTAAAAGCCAACATTACATCCAAACACACCCCTGCAGTCAAACTCAAATATTACAAACACACCCCTGCATTAAAACACTAAAGTTATACACAAACACCCCTTTATTCAAACACCAACACTACACAAAAAAGCAAACCTGAATTTAAAAGCCAGCACTACAAACTCACCCCTGCATTCAAATACAAACAATACACACAAGTACACCACTACATTCCAATCACAACAGTACATGCAAATACATCATTACATTCACACATATGCTTAATACAAAAACATGCTTACATTCAAACGTTCAAACACTACTCACAAATAAAACCCTGCAAGGATAGGTAGATGGTAGATCATCAGCTGGCATAGTATCATTGGAGTTCTCCAACAAATGGAGATCTACCTTTTGGCCACACTTGCCCTAGAGGGGAGCTCAGAAAACTTTCTTGCGCCAGGGCCCTCTCTACATACTACTGTAATACTCACGTGAGGTGCCTTTATGAAAGAGTGGGACACAGTGCTTCTGATTCTGACTGAGTCTCCCTGAGTCTGTGAGTAACCAGTTGTATGCCTCTAAAACTGATCGCCACATGTTATGGCAATTTTATGCCTCGAAAACTGACATGACATGCCAGTTTTATGCATCAAAAGCTGATTGCCATGATATGCCAGTTTTTGCATCTAAAACTGATTGCCATGGTGTGCCAATTTTATGCATCTAAAAGCTGTCATGATGTGGCAATATATGCATCTAAAACTGATTACTATGGTGTACCAATTGTATTCATCTAAAAACTGCCATGATGTGCCAATTGTATGCATCTAAAACTGATTGCCAGGATGTGCCAATGTTATGCATCTAAAACTGCCATGATGTGCCAATTTTATGCATCTAAAACTGCAATGATGTGCCAATGTTGTGCATCTAAAACTGATTGCTATGGTGTGCCAATTGTATGCACCTAAAAACTGCCATGATGTGCCAATTTTATGCATCTACAATGTAGTGGTAATGGTTCCAGGAGTGCCAATTTTATTAATCTAAAACTGCCACCATGTGCCAATTTTATGCATCTAAAACTGATTGCTATGGTGTGCCAATTGTATGCACCTAAAAACTGCCATGATGTGCCAATTTTATGCATCTAAAACTGATTGCCATGAGGTGCCAATTTTATGCATCTAAAACTTAACAACATATATAATTACAAATGCATTACTTTAGGGGTATACTTCAAGCATCATAACCACTAAAGCACAATGTAGTGGTAGTGGTTCCAGGAGTGCCAATTTTATTCATCTAAAACTGCCACCATGTGCCAATTTTATGCATCTAAAACTGATTGCTATGGTGTGCCAATTGTATGCACCTAAAAACTGTCATGATGTGCCAATTGTATGCATCTAAAACTGATTGCCATGGTATGCCAATTGTATGCATGTAAAACTGCTATGGTGTTCCAATTTCTTTGCATCTAAAGTTGATTGCAATGAGGTGCCAATTTTATGCATCTAAAACTTAACATATATAATTATAAGTACATTACTTTAGGGGAATACTTCAAGAATCATAACCACTAAAGCACACTGTAGTGGTAGTGGTTCCAGGAGTGCCACAGTGACCCATTGTATGTAGTCAACTATTTTAGAATAGTTGTACTTCTTACCTAGGTGCCACTCCTGACTCTTACAGAGAACCCACTGCTCATTCACTTTAAATTCATGACAATTCTCATTTTAGTAAATAACCCTTTATATCTTTTTTTTGTATCAGCCCATTAGAGGAAGTAACAGGGGGGTAGGTGTAGCGCTTCAGTAATCCTTGATAAGGTATATGTGGAGAGAAAAAACAAAGAAAAACATGTTACCTGCACTCTCTCATTAATCCCTATGTATTTTTAAACAAATGGAGGTTTTTTAGTTACCTCCAATGGCCATGAGAGGATAAACCCATCTGCCAACGTCAAGGCAGACCCCCCCAAGTGGGTCCTAACGCTAACCATTCACCTTGCTTCCTTGAGCTTCTGGTAAAGATCTCTAATGAGACAGAAAGGAGTATTTTTTATATACACCCCTGTACATTATTAACCCTTAATAGGGAACACATGGGATGGGCGGCTGCATTGTAACAAGGCTGAGTCATACAAAAAATGGATACAAATGCAGAAAGAAAAGTCCTGCGCTCACTCCCATCACTGGGCGGCAGCAATGACTACAGTACACATCAGCCCTACTATATAGTAAAAAACAAAGAAAAACATGTTACCTGCACTCTCTTCTTAATCCCTATGTATTTTTAAACACATGGAGGTTTTTTAGTTACCTCCAACCATTGGTCAATGAGTCAATGAGTATTGCAATTTGTAAACTTTGCCATATTTCAGAAACAGTCCCATAGTCATATCAATAAAATGAAGTAATTTTGAAGCCTAGATTGTGCCTTTAAGTGAACAAACTTCATAAATATGTATATGTATCATGTATAAATAATGCAGTGATAAAATTACTGCAGTGCTATTTTGGAAAATGTATTTGTTTGTTGAGGACATATTGTAATTCAAGATAATGAGTTGGGTTGTGTGGGGAAAGTGTATGATAGCATTTATATGGGTTAATTTCCAGCTCAATGAATAAGCCCTTAGTTTATTAAAGCTACAACTCCTTATTATGGACAGCTATTGATTAATATCACTAGTACTGATCAATTGATAACTTTGCATGGTGTACTATTGATTACCATCTTACAAACTCTGCAGCATTAATTCGGCATGCTTGTAAATCTTTAAATAGAAATTCTGCTTTGAACACTTCCTCTGATAGACAATAACACAAAAATAAAATTCAGCGCGGGAGCTAGCTGATAAAAGCCCACAAGCAGCTAAAATCACCAATACAGAGTCTCTCTTTTCCCATCAGAAAACTGGATAAAAACAGGAGGGTAGGTGCACCGCATCAGTAATCCTTGATAAGGTATATATGGAGAGAACCAGAGAAGAAATAATAGTGTAGTATTTTAAAACTGTAGTTGTGATAGGTAAGTTAAAAGATGTGCACAAACACTTTTCTGGAGCTTCAATACAGCTCCAGTGTACACGCCTGGGCGGAATAATCCCTGCCTATGGATCAAGTGCAGAGGTAATTCTTCGAATTACAGGTGTAGTAGAGGGTATCTTCATAAAAAATAAACAAATAAAAATTGTATATGGTGAAGTATGTAGAGCTATAGAGCAAGGGTAGGTAAAAATTTTAAAATGTACACTCACATATAATGGAGCCATAAAACTGTGCTCCTCCTAAGCTTCAAAATTACTTCATTTTATTGATATGACTATGGGACTGTTTCTGAAATATGGCAATGTTTACAATTTGCAATACTCATTGACTCCTTGTTGTCTTCAATCAGACAGCCAATAGGAGCCTCCTACAGAAATATATTAAATTATTGAATCCAGTTGATATGCAGAATTAGCATGAAATGTATGCTAATTCCAGACGCTTTGTACTCTGTGTGTTGGTAGACTGAAACAACTGCCATGAATGCATTATGAGTCCTCAATACTTCTCTTTGAGAAGCATCTGATTGGACAAACATCATCACGGTTGATGACGTCACAGTAGAGAGATTGGATTATAGGGAGGAGGAGTCTGTCTCCACACTGAAATAAACGTACAGTAAGTTATTTTAAACTGTTTCTTTTTTTATTTAAAAAAGTGACCCAGTCATCTATATTAAAATATATTTAATTTTTAATTTATTTATTTTTAAAACAGTCTGTGTCAAGGCTAGAAACTTCAACACATAAACTTCAGTGGATGCAGTGTGTGTGTAGTGGATGCAGTGTCTGTGTGTATTGTATGCAGTGTGTGTAGTGAACATATAGTGTGTGTATAGTGGATGCAGTGTGTATATTGGATGCAGTTTGCGTAATTGATGCAGTATCCATGTTTGTGTAGTGGATGTAGCCTTTGTTTGCATGTAGTGTGTGTATTGTATGCAGTGTGTAGTGAATGCATTGTGTTTCTGTATAGTGGATGCAGTGTGTGTGTAGTGCATGCAATGTGTTTGTAGTGCATGCAATGTGTGTGTAGTGGATGTAGTGTGTGTGTAGTGGATGTAGTGCATTTAGTCTGAGTCTAGTGCATGTAGTGTGGGTGCATAGTGCACGAGGCTAACAGTTTTTTACATTTGTAATTCTGTTTATTCCTCCCTCCATACCTCTTACCTGTGGCAGGGATGGGAAATACTTGATGCCCTGGTGGTCAGGTGAATTAGTGGAGCTGGAGGACAGTGAAGAGGGGGCCCAGAAGTCTAGTCTTCCCCTTTAGCAGCAGGTACTGTCCTCTCCTCCCTCTCTCTCCTCTCTCAAGCCGTGTGAGCAGAGCCATGGTAACCTGTAGCTGCTGGGCCCCCTCTTCATGAACCAAGGCTGTAAGGGGCCTGGATCTGCATATATCTATAGCAGTAAGTGATAATATAAAATACAGACTTTAAGCAGACAAAAGTAAGCAGGGACAGGCTGAGAAATTTGGAGAATGGTTAATCAGAGCAAAAGTCAGGCTTTCCAGAGGTCAGAATATTCCGATATCAAGGCCGAGACAGGGAAAGATGAGAGGTAAAAGTGGTCTTATATACCCCCAATCTCATTTCTAGTCGCCTGCACCAAACATAACTAAGTAATGCAGATATTTGGCAATACAAATCAAGTGCCAATAGGTGTGGACTGTGTCAAAATTGCTGTCAGCATGATACACAGCGTCAATACACATGAATCAGTGTCCAGAGGGTGCAGGAGCAATGACAAACTAGAACATACTACTAAAATGTAGCTTACCGACAGGGCCGACAGAAATTGTGGGGCCCCTAACAGAGCTCAAGGTCTGGGCCCCTGGGTGCCCACCTCCAAGCCCCGCCTCTAAATCCCGCCCGCAGGAATACACACACACAGACCCAAAAGGACACAGACACATACATACTAACAGACACAAATACTGAAACAGACATACACCGAATAGACACATACACAGCTAGAGATACACACACACACACACACACACACACTGGCACACACACTGACATACATACATACTCACATACTGACACACACATACACAGATACAGATACACACACACACACACACTGGCACACACACTGACGTACATACATACTCATATACTGACACACACATACATACATACATACATATATACTGACAAACAGACATACATACAAACTGACATACATACATACACATAAATACATACAGACATACATACATAATGGCATTCTTACTGATATACATACATACAGACATACACACACACAAATAGATATATACATACACAGATACATGCAGACATACTGACATACACACACACACAGACATACATGCATACTGACATACATACAGATAGATAGATATATACATATATATATACTGACACACACACACAGACAAACATACATACAGACATATATACATACTGACACACACACACATACAGATAGACACATACACACAGACATACTGACATACACACAGACATACATGCATACTGACATACATACTGACACACAGACATATATACATACTGACATACACACACAGACATACATACATACACATATACATACTGACATACATGCATACTGACATATATGCATACTGACATACACACACACACATACTGACATACACACACACATACAGATAAGAAAATATTAAATCCAAACAGGAAAAAATAATGGTGGATTGGCGCTGTGGTGTACACAGAAAAAATGCAACTACCCCCAGTGCCTAAAATCACTCAAAAAGCACTTAAGTGTTTAGAAAGAGAATAAAAATTATTGGAGGGTGCACAATAATACAACAGTTTTAAATAGTATACTTATACATGAGGAACCTCTTGATCTGAAACAGATAAAGAAATCATAGCATAATACTGTTACATGTATATAAAAGATCTATTGTAGAGGTATTGGGTCACTCACACTTTCCAGAGCCACAACAAGCAGGCACTGGCTTAGATAGCAGTTGAATAATCAGCTTATTCAGGCTGTAGAATTCCCATGTGATGTCTCCTTTTCAGTGCCAAAAGAAGAATAGCAGAATCCAGAATAAATGATGAAATAAACTTTACTGGATACGATAACATAAAATAAAAGAAGGCATACAGCATAAGCCAACTGCATATAAATAAAAAATCCACCAGCACTAACGCGTTTCAACCTTAGGGTCTTTCTCAAAGTGCATGGTGAATGTCCTTTCTTGGTGCTTTATATCTATCTTATCTGTAATTGAATTTCGCACCGTTTTTCGGCGTCCCGCGATCACTTCTGGGTTCGTGAAATTCCGGTCACGTGACATGTGGAACCTCTTGATCTGAAACAGATAACAAAGAAATCATAGCATAATACTGTTACATGTATATGTAGCATAATACTGTCCTCATGTATAAGTATACTATTTAAAACTGTTGTATTATTGTGCACCCTCCATTACTTTTTATTCTCTTTCTAAACACACACATACAGACTGACATACACACACACATACAGACAGACACATACACACAGACATACTGACATACACACACACACACACACAGACATACATGCATACTGACACACACAGACATACATGCATACTGACATACATGCACAAATAGATACTGACACACACACACATACATACTGACAGACATACATACACACACACACATACAGATAGACACATACACACATACAGACATAATGACATACACACAAACAGACATACATGCATACTGACATACATACACACATAGATACTGACATACACACAGACATACATAATGACACACACATACATACAAACATACACACACACACATACAGACATACACACACACATACATACTGATAAACAGACATACATACAGAAATATATGCATACTGATATACACACACATACAGATAGACACATACACACATACATACAGACATACACACACACACATACATACAGACATACACACACAGACATACATACTGACATACACACACAGACATGAATAATGACATACATACACACATAGATACTGACACACACACAGACATATATACATACTGACATACACACACAGACATACTGACACACACACAGACATACATACTGACATACACACACACACACACACATACTGACAAATAGACATACATACAGATAGACACATACACACACACATGCATACTGACATACACACACACAGACATACATACTTGCAGACACACACCTCATTTATCAGCCACCCTCCTCGTACCTTTAAGTTGCAGGAGGGTGGCTGGGGATGATGGGAGCGGATGCCTCTGGTGTTGTGTCCTCTCCTGTCCTTTCCTCTCCTCTCCCTCTCCCCCGCGCAGAGTAAGCTGGGAGGAAGTGACAGGCAGTCACTTCCTCCCAGCAGCACTTGCGGTGTAGCCGCAATTTTTTTAAAGGGGCCCGGTCGCGCAATTACACGCCCGCAGCGCTGACCGGGCCCCTGAAGATATAGGGCCCATCGGGTGGCCCAGAATGCTTAGGCCACCTGATGGGCCCCGGTGCAGATGCACCCGCGGCCATTTCGCCGCTCCACGTGGGGCCCGGGCCCGTGACAACCATTATGGTTGTCACCCCCTGATGGTGGCCCTGGTTACCGACGTTATGTAGGTGTTAACTTTTGCTCACATTTTGAATGTCCGCTGAAATTAACTCATCACTACTTGTTCATTGAATAGACTATATGCCTGGTATCAATGTCAATACATGTCAGCATGTTTATCTAGATGATTTATGTAATTCAACCAGATCACATAAATTATGTTCTAAATTGGCTAACCTAAAGCCTTTACCTCCAACAGAGAATTGTGATTGTTACATAATGCATAAGCATAACAAATATTTTAAAAAATATATAACGGAATATGAGAAAATGTAGAGCTAATTTTTTATTTGATTTGCCATGTCATTGAGTATACAGTGTGGATATCAATCCCTCGCTCTAAATGGTAACGCAAGGAAAAATAATTGCACATTGCTGCTGTTCCTTATGGCTATCTATAACTGATTTTAAATGAAATGCCTTTCTCCATCAAAACAAAGCTATTATGGATATATTTAGCGCATTTAGGGAAATAATGACATTTTGTACAGCTTTATATCTATTTTGTTGTTGGTTTTTCAACTGTGGTGATATGGTGATCCCCAACTTGTAAACAGAGGTTAAATGAATATGTCCCATTCATGCCCATCCCCGTCACTGCACAGCTTGATGTCTATGCCTTGATATTTGCTACTGCCGTATATTGGTCTGTTGAAACCATACATAATTATTCCTGCTTTGTTCTACATTCATGAGAACTGAAAAGTTCATTATTAAAATAACATGTTGAATGAAAATATTTGCATCTGGCACTTCAATTTGAAATATCATGAAATGTGACCTTTCAAACTTAGTCTTAGTTTAACCATTACTGGGTTAAATGATCAATAGGATGAATGTAAACTAGGCTTTACAAGCTAAATGTAAACTCATAATTAAAGTTTAAATATAAATATATTATTTTTAAAGTTAAATGTGTTTCTTTCTATCTGTAAAAAAAGAAAGTGTAAAAATCGCAAAAGATTTACCTCTAATCTACACCCAATGTAGACTTTTTGCAGCATGTGATCTGCCCTTGATAAAATCATCATTAATTTTATTAGCCCAATCCAATGCCTCTCATAGAGAAGCATTCGAGACCTTCAGTACATGCATAGCAGCCACTTTTCCAATCTGATCCATCTCATAGTAAAGCATTAAGTCCAATTGGAAGCAAAGGGTGTGTTCTGCTGCATGCTGCTGTGAATTCTGACCCTGCACATGAGGCTCTTTGAAAGTGAAGGTCTTACGGAGGAAGTGCCTCTAGTGTCTGTCATTCTGATAGCCACTAGTGACATGTTCTCGGCCATGCAAATATTGCCAATTCTCAGAAATATTTTACATTTACAGAAAAGAGGGACAGTACCTATGCACCTAAACCACTACATTAAGATGCAATGTTTGTGGTGCTTAGACTGTCCCTTTAACTCATGTGAACGCTGTTGGAAGAGGGGAAGGATAAACCTTTTTATTGTAACAAATAATCCTCCAGAAATGGCAAAATCCACAAAAATGCCCGGATTTGCTATGCCCAGAATTACCAGCGAAATGCATTGATATTAAATACTGGAAAAAGTTCAGAAAAGCAGCAGAGCAAAGACAGCATGTAAACTTAATAACAATATATTTATTATACACTTTCATAAATTTTAATGGAAATAAAAAATATGGTGACTTACTAAATAGTGTCTGTAGTCTTGGAAATGTTTATCTGTCCAGGCCCCGGAGCTGCTGGTAACAGCACCTGTGCAACAGTCCATATAAATTAAACGTTATTCTGTCGTTCATTTGCTGACAATATATGTAAGTTTGGGGCCCCCATCCTCTGAAAAAAAGGTTGGTGGACCCGAGAATGTTTTTAACCACACTGATTTACAGATTACAAGATGGCAGAAGTTGTAACTTGCTTACTTACTTACTCACTCCTTTGAGATGGAAATGTTGTAGAACATTTATCAGATCACTTGTGGTTAGTAGGGCAAAACCCTTCACATTTTTATTAATAGCAATTCTTTGCTTTATGGTAGCCAGCAGGGTTTTGCAATTGTATGGTTGTTCAAGTACAGATATCAGAAGAATTCTTCCTGAAACCCCCCACTTGCACAACCAAACAGGTTTGATTTCAGGAAAGAGGTACAGGGCAAAGCAAATAACCAGCATTCTATTTTTCTAGATGTAAACCAACACTAATTGACCATGACAATACGAGAACCCTACATGCAAAAACAACAAAGTGGGAGCCATGGTGTAGGTCTTACACAAAAACAAAACCAAGTGAAGTATGTCAGGGACAGGGAGCCTCCTTGCAGCAGAACCCATGTAAGGAGCATAGGTTATTATTGTGCTTTGAATATACATATACATTTAATACAACATATGTAGATTCTACACTCAAGATATGGAAACCCCTTTTTTGGTGGATATGCACATTGTAAATCCACCTGACAAAGTGATTGGCATAAGTATACACTATAAGAGAGCGCACAGGTAATATAAAATATATAAGAACAATCAAATAAATAACAGCAGCCAGATACAATAGAACCTGCCCAAGTTCCTAAAATAACCAGTACAAAAATTTAAAAGTATCAGCGCTTAGCAAGTGTGTTAGTGATTGGCATGCTGAAAAACAGAGATTCATGTTTGCCATGTCTAAACAATAGTTTTCCTTATAATAAGTTGTTTTCCACTGTTTAGCATGCTTAACCCCACGATAAAGTTTAAATTTCCAAAGTGATCAAAAATTGGGAATGGCTAAAACAAAAGAAGTAGTAATGATTTAGTGTCGAATCCTTCACAGAGCTGTTTCTACAAATCCTATGAACTACATCAATAAATTCACTCAGGTCCCTGACAAGGTTCTCCAATTACTATCAACAGATCAAGATAGATTGGAGGCTTCTTATATGTATTTAAAAAATACAATCCTACCCTTACGGCTATCTCTAAAAGGCAATGCTGACAGGTATTTGTGTTGGCTAATTACTAAGTAGATGCTTCTCATTTTATTAACACGCACTAATATTAATTTGTAGTTTTGGCAAGTTCCTTGATATGGTATCTTAATTTAGAAGGTATTTATTTAGTCAGTGCATACTTCTTTAAATCTTAAAAAACTAAGCGAAGAAGGGAAATACTGTGATCTCGCTCCTGTATGGGGATTAACCCCTAGTGCAAAAAATGCACTAAAAACTGAACAACATAGAAGGGGAGTCAGGAGCAAAGTAGGATAAATAGGTAGAGTGTCCTAAGGAGTGGAGGACACTCTACCTTAGGGCACTCTACCTATTTATCCTACTTTGCTCCTGACTCCCCTTCTATGTTGTTATTCTTTAAATCTTATTTTTCATCAAACTCCGAAATAGACTGGGAAGAAAGGTACATCTTAACATTATTTTTCAAAGTGCGTTTTGTAGTAAGGAGAGAAAAAGTGGAGTCCTTATTTTCCTTCCAGAATTATATTTTATTTCACAGGACAGTGGCAAGCCAATTACAACAATATGGTTAGAAATAACTACTAGGAGAGCAATTTTTGTAGAAGAGACCCCCTGCAGTCTGGAACATATTTACATCACAATAAGATGGCTTTGGTTGTATATTGGTGTATATATATTTTTTGTTCTAAGAAAAGAAAAGAAAACCAAATAAATAATATGAATTGTGTCTTTCAGGACTAAAAAAAAAAAACAACAAATTAAGACAGAAAATGTAATTGTAATTGTAAATGTAATTTGATCTTGAGGTTTTTTTTTTATTAGTTGATATGTTTTTAACACAAAATAGTTTGTTTGTTTTTAAATTAAGTATAACACTAGAGGAACACTACTAACACCATAACTAATGTGATTTATTGTATTGCTTATGTGTCTAGGGAGCTTTCACAAACAATACAATTTAAATTCTATATTTGTCCAGGATTTTCATCAAAATCTCTGGTACCCAGGCTCCACCTCCCTTTTCACGCATGACAAATTAGGAAGCATCACTTACTTTTTAACCCCTTAACCCCTTAAGGACACATGACATGTTCGACATGTCATGATTCCCTTTTATTCCAGAAGTTTGGTCCTTAAGGGGTTAAGCTATTAATATACTTTTATGGAGTGCGTATACACAACTAGCTCGCAGTGATCGAGTTAGTCTCCTTCACATGCAGTACTCTGAGATAACAATGACAAATATAAAGTGTGCTGTGCCTTTAAGATTGTGCTCACAAAATCTCTTGTGTATTGCAATCAACCCCGGGAGATACAATATTTAAATGCAACAAAGTGCTTGTGCTCAAGATAAAAACTGTGATTTTTTTTTGTGCAATAAAATACAATATTTGTGCAATATTGTACAGTTACACTTCAAAGCATATGTGTAACCATTATTGCAACAATCCACACAAAAGGGCCTAAATGTCAAAGTTGCTTTATATATACTGTGTATATCAACATATTACTTAAAACCAATGTGGTAAAAACCAATGTGCTAATAGAGTTACATTCACAAACTTATTTCACAGAGAGTAGATTTTCCACATGTAAAAAAAATACATAAGAGGTAGATAGT
This sequence comes from Pelobates cultripes, assembly GCA_933207985.1. Lineage (NCBI taxonomy): Eukaryota > Metazoa > Chordata > Amphibia > Anura > Pelobatidae > Pelobates > Pelobates cultripes. The sequence goes on along the minus strand of OW240916.1, from coordinate 213,741,598 downwards.
GTAATATTGCAAACACAATTTTATATATATATATATATATATATATATATATATATATATGTATACGTATATATATATCTATATATATATATATATAAATACAGGGTGTATTATAGCACTCACAAACGTTGAGCAGGTAAAGAGACTGCTCAGACTATTTGAGCTTGTTCACTGTAACACAGTGTGCACAGGATCTTTTCCTTGACAAAATCGATGGGCAGTCAAGATTAAAGGTAACAACTTTATTCCACTCAATAAAAAACAGCAGGCAATTAAAAGTGGATCCTTTCCATCACTGTCTATATACTAGGCAGGATAAACATACGGTTTCCAGATACCGGTATTTCTGGCGTCCGTGGTCTTCTTGTTTGTTCCAGGAGGTGGAGTCCACAATGTCCTACGTCACTACTTGATGACGCGTTTCGCCACTATTGGCTTCATCAATATTGAAGATTGATTGCAATACCCAAGAGGTTTTGTGAGCACAATCTTAAAGGCACAGCACACTTTATATTTGTCTTTGTTTAATTAAGTGGTACAGTACATTAATAAGGTGCTGCTAATATAAACAGTCTTTTCAGTAAGTTGCAATAGTAATTGATTTAGTGCCATTTTATAGCTTGTTCTATTGTTTTTTAGTACTCTGAGATAGACAAGGAACTGAGCTACGTGCATAGATTCTCATATATACATTGTTGTTAAAGTGACAAAAAATAAATTGCTGCCTTTTACGTAATTATTTTTTTTTTTTCTATTTAGGAAGCTGTTGTCAGTACATGGGTACAGTTTAGTGATGGATTAGTAACACCACTTGACATCTATGATTCCAAGGATTTTTCCATCTCTGCTACTTCATTGGATGAAAAAATAGTGTCTACACACCAGAGCAGTTTGCTAAAATGGCCCATTGTGATAGCAGAAGGTGAAGGACAAGGACCCTTGATCAAAATTGATCTGATGATCTCTGAGGCTTGCCAAAAATCAAAGAGAAAAAGTGTTCTTGCAATCGGACATGGTTACATCAAAGTCAAATTTGGACAGAATGATGCCAATCCTCAAGTAAACAGTGATTACGATGCAGAGGAAATTGAAAATCACACAAGTGACCGAAGGCAAAAAGTGTCTGATCATGAACGCTATGGTACTGATGGAAGGTATGATGGATCTTTGGAACGTGATAAGAGTGCCATAAGAAAAGGAAGTACTACAGATAGATCAGTATTAAACAGTAGAGTCGATGGAGGTAGGCTTTCTGATGATAGTCCACTGCAGAACATTCCCATAGATTTTACCAATTTCCCCGCCCAAGTAGACTTACCAAAAAATAACGGGGAAATGGAAGATAATGACCTTGTTCATGCACCAAGAGGATTGAGTGATCTTGAGATTGGAATGTATGCTTTGCTTGGTGTATTCTGCCTTGCCATATTAGTTTTCCTAATTAACTGTGCAACATTTGCCCTTAAATATAGACACAAACAAATACCAATAGAAGGGCAAACTAACATGACACACTCCCATGACTGGGTTTGGCTTGGCAATGAGACAGAACTTCTAGAGAGTACACCAGAAGTATCTCCTCAACAAGATGAACATACTACTATTATAGACAGAGGAATAAATCTTGAAGAGAGTCATCACCTCATCAATGGTAAGAATGTGCAGAGCCAGATACATCGGTCAGCTGAGGACATGGAGAAAGCTTTGAAAGAGAAAAAAAATGAACCTTTACATTCACCAACATCAAAAAGGAAGAGAGTAAAATTCACAACCTTTACAACTATTCCAGCTGATGACAGTTGCCCAACTGTGAACTCATTATTGACAGCTAATGAGGATGACATTAAATGGGTGTGTCAGGATATGGACTTGGGAGAATCAAAGGAACTCAGAAACTATATGCAACAGTACAAAGAATAAACATAACTTATTTGGTTGTTGCAATAAGTTAACCTCAACTTTTGATGCCTTCAGTTTTTATTGGTCATGGCTAAATATATAAGAACCTCTGTGACACTCAACTTGAAACTATTGAGATTCTTCAATGTATATGTTTTAAGAAATGCACATATGCCATATTAAATGTAGGTTATGGTCCAGTAACAGTTTCCAGCTAAGAAAATTAGATGGATTTAAAAAAAAACTCAGATCGAGTCATCAGGCATATGTTTAGATTAATTAATAAGGCGTGTGGAATTTATGTAAAGGAGTTACCAAAAATATTTGTTAAAAAAAACCAATTAATAATTATAATAAAAAAGGAAAAAATAGAAAACTAGTTGAAAAATAAGATTTTATATTTCTAATAAAATGCAGTTAAAGGACTGGAAAAAAAATATTTTTCACAATTTCAAGATAATTCTATATATCATTCCCCTAGTGATGTGCCAAAGCCAGAGACAGAAGAAACACTAAAGTTGTGTTAAGTATTTTAAGGTATCATTAATGCTTATACCTTATAGTTCATGCATATACCATAGTACACATGTGTCTATCACAGTCTTCCCTATTAAAAATGCATGGAAAGAAAAGTAAGATAATAATTTGTAATTATTTTTGTATTATAAATTGAGTGCACAACTGTGTACTAAAGTAAGCTTACTTTTCCATCAAGGTGCCTATATTTAGAAAGCCCTCTACAGGAAAATTCTGGTATAGCAGGGGATGAGAAAATCCACTACAGACCACTGACTCCTGAGCAAGTATAATGCTCAACTCTATTGCAATTACAAGCCATGTATAAGGTGTTGCTAATCTGGCATTTTATTTAATATGTGCACATATTTATTTAATTAACAAAGGTCAACAAAAATTAATATTAATGAGAATAGGGTACTAATGATCTGGGAGCTATGACGCTGCATTGTTCTTGCAGGTAAAATGCTCTTAGATGTGGATTCCAATCAGTATGATTTTATAAAATCTACAGACTACAGTGTTTTTGTTGAAAGAGAGAAAGAAACACTAGCACAGAGCAAATTATCTAAATATATCATATGTGAATGTTTCACAGTATCTTTTTGATTTCATGTATCTTCCAGATTTACCGTTCTCCATTTCTCATCTATGCTGATTTATTAGTCAGGGTCGACAACCTCTACAGGGAAGGATAGGCTCTCTCTGTATCTGATGACTATTTGATTTCAGTTTGTTAAGCCTAATGCAGGAGCCTACAGAACTGGGCACGGTATCCATTGCGATGAAGAAAACATGTCTTATATGTACAGAACTCAATTTTTGATGGGACTTCATTGATTCATATGGTGGAATGTATGAACATAAAGGATGTAACTCGGCATGATTCTGAAAAGACTATCTTTAGACTCCCAGTGAAGTTTTTTTTTCACTCATCTCTGGTGGATTTAAAGAAGTACTTATATATTTTACTATATATGGATTACAGAGGGACTGAGATTTATGGAAAGTTTAGTCATAAATAAATTACAATATTTTTTAAAAAATTACACTACAACATATTCAGACTCTCCCCTAGTCTTCAATCCTTTAAGAAGTCTCTCTAAACTCGTCTTTTTAGGAATGTTTATGGCCTCCCAGAGTAACTTCTATCTCTTAATCATTCTTGTTCTCTGCTAAAGTGCCACACTCCACTCTCACCTCCAGTTCTGCTACTTTTCCACCATATCTATTTTCTGTCTCCCTCACTACCCTTCCTTTTGTGTTTTTATACCCCACCCCCTCTAGACTGTAAGCTCGTTTGAGCAGGGTCGTCAACTACTTATTGTTCCTGTTACACTTTGTTATTGTCTCATTTGGTAAATTCCCCTTTTATTGTAAAGCACTGCGGAATAAGCTGGCACTATATAAATACCAATAATAATAATTATAATAATATTCCACTTTATTGTTAAATTTACTGCCATATCGTAGTTTACATTTAACGTCTTTGACACAGATAATGGTTCTTTCAAGGTACAGTAAGTTAATGTCTGTCTGTATTCTTGTTGCAGCTCTCTCTAATGCAGGGAAAATGAATATCTTGAGAATATCTAAGTTAATGAAAACATGTTATTAATTATGTGGCAAATCATTGTTCTTTCCAATGTTATTTAGAAATCAGCACTCATAAGTCAGGCACCACAATAGTGTGGACATCTGTTCACACATCTACTAATTAAATGCCTCTTCCATTATGTTTAAATGCAGTAGAAGGAATAGCCTGTGGCCACTTAACTGGCTTTAGGTTCCTTAAACAAAGAGAGGAAAAAAAGAAAAAAAGAAAAAAAGAAAGAAAAAAAACACAAAAACATAAATGACAAAATACAAGTTTTGTTAAAATAAATTAAATATTGCAGTACAGTTGCAAGACATGATCTAAAACTCTACAATAGCGCAAAAACTGGTGAAAATCTGCATACATTATATGAATTTAACACATTTCCCATTATCGTCAACTCTTTCACAGGATTTACACACTAAACAAACTACAAAGCAGTATGAGAGTTTTTTTATTTTTTTTATTTCAATGTTTAGAAAATGAATTCTATTGGATTTTTTGTGGCAGCCCCAGTTTTACAATCTATTATTTCTTCCTCCAAAAGTGTGGGAGTCAGAGTCCGGTGACATTTCACATAAATGAGAATGATAACGTGTAATAAATAAAATGCATTGTAGACTGAAAGAATGTAATATTTATTTATATATCTATATTATACATATTGTGATTAAATGCTTCATGTCATCTATTGCTGTCTTGTTATGACCTCTATGCTTCATTAGTGTTTGTAACACTGAAATCTCTACAGTCACAAAAACGTAAGGTCTGCTTACAGGAAATCAATGGTAACGTTGAACAGAAAGATAAAGTGGTCTCAATGGCTAATATTGACTTGTACAGAGCATGTAGATACGATCTCACTTACATAAAATATTTGCATTTCATATTGGATTTTTGATGTCAAAATTATTATAATATGTTTTCATATCTGACAAAAGGTAAGGGGGTCAATCAGTGGTGTTTCCTGGTTTTGTGCTGCCCTAGGCATGACAAAACTCAGGCACCCCACACCCCACCTTCTAAATACACATACACACTTACTGACAGACACATATACACTAGCTAACAGACATACACACTCACTAACAGACATACACACTCACTAACAGACACATACAGTCACTAACAGACACGCATACACTCTCACTAACAGACATGCATACACACTCACTAACAGACACACATACTAACACACTCACTAACAGAGCCAGACACACATACACTCTCACTAGCAGACATGCATACACACTCTTTAACATACACTAACACACTCCCTAACAGACACACACAGAGACACACTCACTAACAGATACACACACACACACACTCACTAACAGACACACACGCTAACAGAATTTTTTGGCGCCCCCCCCAGAAAGTGCCGCACAAGGCAAATGCCTTGTTTGCCTCACGGTAAACACACTCCCGAGGTCAATACATTAAATTGACCTCTTCACCACTGTTTGTTTAGTAAAATAATATTTATTGGAATGTATAAAACGTAAGATTAAATTTCAGTTTCATATATTGATTGCTGTTTGGATATATACAAAATGTAAGATATGTATTAGCAAAGATCCATAAATAATCTACTTTTTAACCACTGCTGTATGGGAAAAGTAATATATTAGGAACTTCTTGACTTTCTTGGAAATTCAGATTTCTATAAAATTCTGACCGAGTATTAAAAAAGATGTATATGTTGCATTATGACAACATACAGTAAATACACACTAAGCATCTATACTAAAGAGGGCATTGCATGAGAAAGAGTATGCAAATAATTCCTCCAAACACTTGCTTCTATGCCTTCCTGGGCTGTTAGAATCTGATCATGAAGTTTAACCTACAAAAGTAACTATTGTAGAAGGATAGATGCACTGCCATTTACAGTCTATGTGCAGAGATGTAAAGAAGTTGCCTGAACCCTGAAAGAAAAATTTGCTTTTATAAAAATAATTTTTAAAACAAAACGTAAGTTTTGTACTTTCTAGGCTAAATTTGATTTTGCTTTTCTTTGCAGTACAAAATAATTGGGCTACACCTATACTAAGTGGAATCTTTTTTTTCAGTTACCAATGTTTTAATTTTCCCCAACAGCTCAGCTCCATGTAGACCGAGAACGTTTAAGATCCCCTAGGCAGGTTACCAGTTTTACACCCCTTGCGCCTTCATTCTTCACATAGGGATTGTGAATAGAGCCAAGCAAATTCATAGTTTCAAGGCCCCTAGGCACATTTGTCCTGGACACACATATACCCTATGTCAGGAGTCTTGTCGGGAACGAATGCTGACCAGTGCAGCGACCTCTATAGGGTGGAACCCAGAATGCAAAGAAACATACACACAAATCAAAACAACAAAATAAGTGTACTGATATTTACAAGAAAGACAGTAAAATCAAATACAAGCACAGGTAACTGAATGTAAGAAAATGGCCTCTGGCTACAGGGAAGCAGCCAGCTCAGGAACACAGGGAAGCAGCCAGCTAAAAAACCATGAGGAAGCAGCCAGCTAAGGAACATGGGGGAGCTGCCAGCTAAGGAACATGGGGAAGCTGCCAGCTCAGGAACTCGGAAAAGTAGGCAGCTAGCACAGGAACTCAGTAAAGGCAGCTAGCTCAGGAACTCAGTAAAGGCAGCTAGCTCAGGAACTCAGTAAAGGCAGCTAGCTCAGGAACTCAGTAAAGGCAGCTAGCTCAGGAACTCAGTAAAGGCAGCTAGCTCATCAGGAACAAAAGGCAGCTAGCTCAGGAACTCAAAGGCAGCTAGCACAGGAACTCAGTAAAGGCAGCTAGCTCAGGAACTCAGTAAAGGCAGCTAGCTCAGGAACTCAGAAAAGTAGGCAGCTAGCTCAGGAACTCAGTAAAGGCAGCTAGCTCAGGAACTCAGTAAAGGCAGCTAGCTCAGGAACTCAGTAAAGGCAGCTAGCTCAGGAACTCAGTAAAGGCAGCTAGCTCAGGAGCACAGAGAAGCAGCTAGCTCAGATATACAGGACAAAAGTACCAGACCAACAACATTATTAACATTAATGAAATAGCAAACAAGAAGGGGTGAGGCTACATTAAATAGGGAGTTACAAAGTAAGACCAGCTGGGAACAGAGAGAGATCTCAGTCTGGGTGCAGCAGCCTGCAATAGCACCAAAGATAGGTAGTGGCACTGTGAGGTACTGCTACAGATTGAGAGTAAACCAAGTCATGACACCTCAATCATATATGTATTGGTCCTTCACAGCTTTGCATTCACACACCACATTAGCACAGCACATACAACTGCATTAAGAAACACAATGCAACGCAATGCTGCGGACCAAAATGGAATGAAATAATGGTTGTTGCACACGCTTGTGGTGGCAAGTAAGTTTAAGGCCTTGTCAGGGCAAAACAAATTTTGAGCCCTGGCCTATTGTGCCTCTTTATTAATTATATCACATTTGTTAACAAAAAAAATTACTATTAGAATTTGATCATTTTTAGATTTTATCAATTCTTGACGTATGAGCTAGTGCTAAATGTTAGATAATTGATAACTGTTAGATAATTAACCATTGCCAGAGCTGTTTATCGTTAATGAGCGTGTAATTAATGGGTAGCATTACCTTACTGAAAGCATGTAAGGTACATGTTTGAGCTTTATAAATTAAAAAATACTACTTATATATTTCAAAATATTACAAAAGTTATAGTTTCTATCATAGTAGAGTTTGCCTGTGTCTATACAATAAAACTTCTTTGTCAGGAATACATCAAATATTTGTATTTTTGGTGATACTTTTTCTAACATGCATATTTACATGGCATACCCTATCTACCTCAACACAATATACTAAATATACAACAATAAACGAAGATGGCACATTGCAGTTACATAAAAATGAACAGGGACATGATAGGCATTCATTATGCCTCAATACATCTTATTTTCTCTGCTCACATTACTCACGGATTCACAATGCACTGACCTTGGCATGAAGCTGTGTGTTCTCTCTTCCCATTTTCTATTTACTGCTTCATACGAGATTCTGCATTCATGCAGGTAGACAATTACGGACAAATATAAGTTAGTAAGAAACAACTATCGTATTGAAATATGCATCTTGTGGGAAGAGGGGGTTGCAGGTGGCATGGTAAGATACATATTTTAGAGCAGAAAAGCTTTTTAGAAAAACATATTATTTGAACAAAATAGGTGACATTAAGAACGTGTCTTCAGAATCACAGAGCAGAACTGACAGTTGTTGACAGAAATGTTGGAAAATTATAGAGAGGAACCGTATTATATAGCTAAAGAAAGCCAATAGGCAGTATTTTATATTTTACTGTGAAAGGACAACATTTTAAATGAATATTACTATATACAAGTATAATACGGCAGGTCAACACATTTAATAAATATTAAATTAATATTGATGGTAATATTTCCTCTGTTTGGGTGCAGATTGCCTCCTGATTTTTAAGACCCTAAACTAGCATTTATGATTCTTTTTTTTTTTTAAAGTGCACCATCCATCCCATGAAGACATGATTCATAAAATCCATAGTGTTCGTGTAAAGTTAGAAAACTACAATAATGTCTATTAATGATTTTTCAGAAGACAAAAAAAAAAAAAAGAATAGATAGATAGATAGATAGATAGATAGAGAGATAGATAATTTAGATGATTTGGGGAATGCAAAGTCTGCACACACATCTTTGTATTTGCACATAATATAATTTTTAGATACTTTTCAGGAGCCCTCTAATGAATGGGGCAGATTTCTGCACAGTATATAAGTAAGAAATGGTTAGCTCCAGATAAGAAAAAGATTTTTTAGATGAGAAAGGACCTGTGTTGTAGTGCAGGTATAGATGGTAAGTATTGGTACATATTATGGTTCAAGTGGGCTTTTTCGTTTTGTATAGTCAGAGGAAAAGCTATAATCAAGAATTTTTGTGGGTAGATGTCCTGGCATCTGCCGGTCTGTGTCTGCAGATCTGCTTGGTAGATTATTGAGACTATTGGGTGTGAATTGTCAGTCAGTGCATTAGAATCTTCTTGCTTAGATAGATTTAACTGCTGACTTATAAGAAAACTTAGATAATTCCTCCCAACCCAAATAACAAAATTGATAACATCATAGGTGTTAGACATGGCATCGGCCAGAGCCTTTAATGAAATTCGTAACTTGCCAGTCAACAGCAATAACCTATACAAGCTACCAGCTGCCTGGTTAGCACCGACAAGCAGTTTTTAATCCTTACAATCCAAGAGGCTGCAGTAGTCTGCATTACGCCATCAGCCTACCTTCAGACTGTGACTCCCCAAGCTTATGTTAGGCATAGCTCCATCTTCTCTTTATTTATTTGAACTGACAAGGAGCCCTGCCATCACAATGATGGCAGCTGGTACATGTGGATACCATCGCACTCCCACCACTCCAACTCCCAAAGCCAGCTTAATTTGAACCCAAGTTGAAAATAGCCAAACCTCTCAAATTTAAATGAACATCATCTGCCCTTATCAACTCACAATTAACTAACTTCAACTTCTTGTACCAAGTAACAAGACTCCTAATCCTTTTAATGAGATAAGAGATGGCAAGATTGATTTTTAGCCTACTTGTTAAAAGATTGCTGCACATCTCAGGTCCGAAAGGACCTGGAAGAATGGATGGTACCACACCTTTCCTGGTTATGGGAAAGTTGGGGTCGTGAAAATGAACATCCTTCCGCGTATCCTCTACTTTTTCCAAATTTTGCCCATCCTCATACCAGAGGCATTTTTCACCTCTCTATGCTCTCTGGTCCTCCAATTTGTGTCCTCCAAGGTGCGCATATGACACGGCACCCTCAACCCGACAAAAAACAGTGGCGTACTAGCTGTAATGCATCCCCTATACTCCGACTGAGGTATATCTGCTGTAGTTCTCCAAAATCCCAAGTGAAGCAGCGAGTATAGCTCCCAATTATCCAAACATCAGCCTAGACTTGATGAGGGGCAAAAACTAATGTGTTTAATCATGGCCAAATCGACCACTTTTATACCAAACAAGGATGCAGTAAAACATGCCCAGAACACTTCCACAAATTATATATTGCTAAATAGCACTGATCTGAGAGCCCAAGTTCTCCAAATAGTGCTCAGATCCATGCAGTGTATGGGAAACGCCACCGTGTGGAAGTACTGACCGGCTAGACACATGGTCCAGGGCGTTTGGTGCTTTTGCCGGACAACTTTCGGGAGCTCCTGTGGCCGCAATACGGGGTGCTCTGGCTGCCTCCTAGGTAGCGTTTGTTCCCCTTAGTCTCAGACACCTTCCCTCTAAAAGCGCTCTCCTGGCGGATTTCAAAGTCGTTCAAAACCACTGACCAAGTTGTCCAGGAGCCGAGTGGCCACCTCATGCCGAAAACAGTTCCATAACATTTGCGGCTAGGTACCGCTGAGGACAATTTGTGGGTTTCTTAATGCGAACAGCCACCAGGGAAGCTAGTGTTCGGTTCCATTCAAATGAAGGGAAAGTGCCGAACCAGGGGCACCCAGGGAAAGCTGGTAATGGAGGCTGGGGAGATTTTAACTGGTCGAGAGACCTCACCAATTTCGAATAGATATGCCAGCTTCTTACGCTGAAACGATCACCCCTCCCGAGCTTCATGGGGAAATGAGAAACAGCGCTGAACCATACACTCACACCCAAACAGTGGACAAAGATCTGTACTCTGACCTTACACTGTGCCATTTCTAGTGGGATACAAAAGACAGCCCTCAAACTACTGACTTTTTGGTACAAGACACCCCAACTACTACACACATATGACCCTACCCTTGACGATATCTGTTGGAGATGTAAAAGGGAAACAGGCACCCTACTGCACATCTGGTGGGACTGCCCATTTATCAGACCTTACTGGGGGATGATACACACGATCATCCAAAGGTTCACAGAGGAGCCCCCCCTCTAACACCACTATCGCTCCTCCTTCACCACACAAAGCTGTGGTCCTTGGTTTACAAAAAATCCCTGACTATACAAATCCTCAACGTGGCTAAAAGCCTCATCCCCCTTCTTTGGAAGACAGAGACACCCCTCTATGAAGCTGTGGTTCCAACGCATGAGCTTACATGCGGAAGGTAGATCCCACACATAAACATTATAATGGACTCAGTGGATATTGTCCACTAGATTGACAGACTGTCAAGCCCTCCTTATGTATCCAAAGGCGCACACACAGCAGGAGACAGTGGATTCATTAAAGGCACATACCAACCGACACTTGACCTGCTGCAATACACCTTGACAACACGACACACTGGGCACACTGATAGGAGCCCACAGATTCCTGCACACACGCATGACTACCAGGAGTAGCACACCTCACAGCCACAGACAAACAGGTGCCAATCGGGTCTTAAATAACAGAAGGTGGTCAAACCCCCTCCACTCTATAACTCTAATTCACCCCTCCCTCCCCCTTTTTTCCCTCCCACTCTCTCTCTTCCCCTATCTCGCTCTCTCTTTTATACTTATTACATAGTCCTCTACCATTGACAACACCACAACACGGTAGGCTTGACACCGTCTCTTTTTTTTCTCTACTCACTAACGTTAGCTTCCCAAAGATCACATTTGCTCTTAACGACAAGTCCCTCCCTCCCACTACCTTGCTTTCTCCCTCCCTATCCATACTCCACCACCATGGATAAGTTCATTGACAAAACTCCATCCAAGAGACCGCAAGGAGAATCTCAAAGACCAACCAAAAAGATACATCTCTACTCCTTATCGCTCACCGACCGGTTTGGACGCGGACGAGACATAATCAGATGAGCCCCACTACTAACCAAATTTCACAACAAGTCTCAGAAATAGCCCAGGAGGTATCCAACCTCCTTAAACCAATATTTGAATCACAATTTAAGGACATTAAAGAATCAATAGATGGTGCAGTCCATCTTCTCCAAGCACACTCTTCTCAACTCGCCTTGCTCGAAACAAGACAGGGTGCCACGGAGGACAAGGTGCACCAGCTCCAAACAACGATTTGTCAACAGCATAATACTCTGACCTCTCTACAAGACAAGTTGGATGACCTAGAAAATCGCAGCGGATGGAACAATCTCCGTGAAGTCCGGAAATATCATTCCCACCCTCCAATCCTGGCTTTCGGACACCTTGCAACTTGCAAGCACTGCTGACGCTCTTCCCATCATTGAACGTGCTCACAGACTGGGCCCAGAAAACTTAGGCAATAGAGCACGACCAAGGCCTATCATAGCTAAATTCTGAAATTTCCATGATACGACACGGATTCTCACAGCTTACAAAAACCTAGATCCACCTACATATCAAGGAATACAGAATCCTGATTTTCAAAGATTATTCCGCACAGGTTACTCAACGACGCAAGGCATTCACGCCCATCTGCTCAGCCCTGCATAAGAAGGGCATACACTACCCTGCAACACTACGTCTCCAAGTGGGTGACAGAAAACTTAACAAAACATCAGTGACTGAAGCCTCAGAATTTCTATGAGATGCCCTGCCGGATTGGGACAGAGCCTCTCCAGAGCCTTCTGCCAGCTCTGCATCTGTCCGCGGACCACAGTGAGGGCATTGTTACCCACACTTGGATTCCCCTGTTGTACATAGTTTGGGCTAATAAGCCCTTGTCTGGCCGGTATTGCAGCACTCACCGCACACTCCCACCCTGGGACTTGTCTGTTCGCTCGGACTGGGACGAACAGAATCCAAACCCCAAGCATCTAGCTATGTTTTGCCGCTTCCCACAACGGGGTATTGGCTTAAATGTCGACCTCTTATGCTACCACAAACACTTCAGCCATTATCCTTAAGCTTCTCTCTTGGAATGTGAGGGGAGCGAATACGCCTATCAGGAGAAAAAAAATCTTAACATACCTTTCCAAACATCAGTCTCAAATTGTCCTACTAGAAACACACTGGTCCCGTGCTGACAACACTCAACTCAAGGCTCCGTGGATTCAGTCTTGCATAGCAGCCAAATACAACTCTAAGGCTGGAGGTGTGGCGATCCTCCTACACTCCAGCCTGCAACATGTGATCCACAGCTGTGATATTGATCCTGAGGGATGCTACATTATCTTATGTATTACCAATAACAACAAGTGTTATTGCATAGACAATGTTTATGCCCCAAACTCCTCTACCACTCCCTTTTTTACTAAGCTCCTCACGTTGCTCACTCAGATAAAGGTTGATCAGCTTATAATGGGGGGAGACTTTAATGCTGTCCTTGACCCATCCAGGGACAGGTCCTCAGCAGGACCTTTGCTTCCCATGGACGGCGATCGCAGACTCCTTCAGTTCACAACTTCCTTTAACTTGCATGACCCCTGGAGGATACTCCATGGTAGTGAGAGAGACTACACATTCCACTCTCCAGTCCACGACTCCTTCTCTCGAATTGATATGTTCCTGGTTACCCCATGTCAGCTGCTCCACTATAGAGACAATCAACATCTCTGATCACGCACCTGTCACACTACATCTCTCCACACAGCCCTCATACCACATCACCGCACATTGGTGCTTCCCAGCGTACCTTACTAAAAACCTATCTTTCCTGTGCCACCTACAGACTAGTTGGGCAAACTTTGTAGATGATAATCTGGAACATGTGGACGACCCTAAATTGCTGTGGGAGACGTCCAAGGCAGTGATGAGGGGACAGATACTGTCATACATGGCATCAGTTAAAAAACAATGGAGGAGGGACTTCACTTCACTCGACCAGGAGCTCAAATGAGCTTACAGCTACTACTTGGCCAACCCTTCTGATAAACACAAGCAGTCATACCAAGACGCCCAGCACACCCTCAACACCTTTATAGCAAACCACACACAATCAAAGATAGACTTCCAAACACAACACTTCTTTCGATGGGGTGGAAGGTCTGGGAGATTGTTGGCCCGAATGGTCAACCCTAAGTCCAAATTCAAGCTTATTATAGCAATCACCTCCCCAGACGGGACTAGGAGCACCTCCCATATGGCCATCAACAAGCGATTTTATGATTACTACAAAACAATAACTGGAGCACTGCCGGATGACCATAGACATAGCATGGTTTTCCTCAAGAGCCTTGACCTTCCCCAGCTAAGTGAGGAGTCCAGGAACTCCTCAGTAAAAATATCACAGAGAATGAAATTCACATAGCAATAAAGACCCTCAAGACAGGGAAGGCACCAGGCCCCGATGGCTTTACCTCAGAATACTATAAATCTCTGAAACAACAGCTTAGTCCCACTCTCAAAAACTTATTCAATAAAATATATTTAGAAGGCTTGCCCATAGATGACCTTAATCAAGCACAAATAATTCTGATACCCAAACCCGACAGGGATGCTGAGAATTTAGCTTCCTATCGCCCAATATCACTACTTAATCAAGACGTCAAACTCCTTACCAAAATCATTGCTCTGAGAATACAATTGTTTGCACCACTGACACTCAACTCTCACAAGCTGGGCTTTGTAAGGGGCAGGCAGAGAGTGACGGGGGACTGCAGAGGTCTTGCGGCCGTGGCTCATGCCACACGTGGGGAAATAGACTCATACTCCCCATCACTTATTAGCATATCCTGGCCACACCTGATCAGGGTGTTAAAGTTGAGATACTTCGGCCACACATTTGTCCATTTTATCCAAAATTTACACCATCACCCCACCACCTGTATTACCACAAATGGTGTGGACTCGCCATACTTTGCCCTGGGGAGTGGAGTGCACCAGGGCTGCTTGCTCTCGCCCCTGTTGTTTAATCTTGCCATCGACCCGTTACTGAGAGCTATTGAGAAGCTACAAGGATGTAGGGGCATACCGATGGGTGATGTTAGATTTAAAGTCACAGCATTTGCTGACGACCTGTTACTCTTTATCACTGACCCAAGGCGCTCCCTGTCGCCCCTTACTGACTTGCTGGAAACATTTCGCCACATGGCAGGCCTAAAGGTCAATTGGGCCAAATCATGTGGACACCCTCCGCCACCACTCCCTCGAGGACTCCCTCTGCGGTGGCAATCAAGGGCGCTTAAATATCTTGGCATTAAGGTCCCTAGAGATCTCTCCCTCGTATATAAATTAAATATTCCGCCAATCCTAACGGCCATCTTCGCAGAGTTTGAACACTGGCACACGTTGCCTTTATCTTACATCGGAAGAGCCAACCTATACAAACTGGTCAGTTTTCCTAAGCTGTTGTATCCCTCCAGATACTCCCAGTACTCCTCTCGAAAAGTGACGAGTGTTTGTTAAACAAACATCTTAGACAATATCTCTGGCAGGTCGCAAGGCGCGCCATAGCCTTACCAAATTAAACCAACACAGAGCTGATGGTGGTCTAAACCTGCCTAACGCCGGGGAATACAGTTTGGCAGCACAGCTTAGACACGCGCTAGACTGAATTCAATCTCATAACACATTTTCTAACTAGTGATGTCGTGAACATAAAATTTTCGGTTCGCGAATGCGAACTTCCGCAAATATTCGCGAAGGGGCGAACCGGGCGAAACGCCATAGATTTCAATAGGCAGTCAAATTTTAAAACCAACAGGGACTCTGTCTGGCCACAATAGTGATGGAAAAGTTGTTTCAAGGGGACTAACACCTGGACTGTGGCATGCCGGAGGGGGATCCATGGCAAAACTCCCATGGAAAATTACATAGTTGATGCAGAGTCTGTTTTTAATCCATAAAGGGCATAAATCACCTAACATTCCTAAATTGTTTGGAATAACATGCTTTAAAACATCAGGTATGATGTTGTATCGATCAGGTAGTGTAAGGGTTACGCCCGCTTCACAGTGACAGACCAAACTCCCCGCTTAACGTACCGCAAACAAAAGCAAACAGAGGCGGCTCTCTAATTAGGCGGTTTAGGTGGCCGCCTAAGGCCTCGCGCTGGCTGGGGCCTCGCGGCCGCCTAAACCGCCTTATGGCAGACTGTGTCAGGTCCTCGGTCAGTGACCGAGGACCTGACACCAGGAGGGGGCCCGGCGGCTTGCCCGTTATGCCGCCGGGTGCGAGGCCCCTCCTGGCTGCCCGGCCACCATCGCAGACACAGGTCTGCAGCTCCGCAGGGAGCAGAGCTACAGACCATGTGTCTCGCGAGAATTGGCCAATCAGAGTGTTGCCGCGGGTTACCACGGCAACGCTCTGATGGTCTTGCGGAGCTGCAGACCGGAAGAAGTGGCCACTGGACCACCAGGGAAGAGAAGGTAGGCTCCCTCACTACCCTCAGCTTCCCTGCACCAGCCTCCCCACCCCCCCACCAGCCTCACCACCCTCAGCCTCCCCCCCCCACAAGCCTCACCACCCTCAGCGAAAGTGGTATCGCGGAAGAACTGGCAATAACTGAACCTGCCAGACCCCCACATCCAAAGGTAACTGTCTGAGCTCAACCTCTTGCTAATTAACAATGACCTAGTTGGTTTGGTAACGCTTATTTGTTTTGTTTTGCTTGTTTTTTCTGTTTTGTTCATGTTAAGAAAACCACAAAATAGTGAATGTACCTTACCGAATAATAGCTTAAAAGCATAAATGATAATGTCACTCATGTTATATTTGTGTACCATGCATTCACAATAAAAATGGTTTTGGAAAAAAATAAATATTGCTGCACGTAAAGAACAATAGCTTCTTACCAAATGAGAGTGAGATCCTTAAGTAACCATCCAAATTATGCTTAATCGCATGAATGAGATCTATAATCAATCCATACTGGCTCAATGTAGTTACTGGCTGTACAAAACAGCAGAATAGGGGGATTAGTTATAAATCTGCTTGATATCATAGTCTTTGGATATATTGATCCTACCACAAATGCTTAAGACCCCTCTTATGTACCTAAGCTAAATCAAAATGAAGCCCAAGATTCTGCCAATACATTAGCTGCTCAGCCCAACAAGGAGCTCAATAAATAGAGGAATTCTCAAAAATCCAAAGATAGGTTGTGAAATATAGGAAAAATATAGCAGAAAAAACGGCATTAAATGAGGATGAAAACATAGGTGAAACCACCGAGAGTTACATCTACCGAGTTGCCATAACTCTAAAGAAAATCCCAGTCTATGAGCCTGATGTCAGACTGTCTCCAAAGTTAGGGTTAACTCTGCCTCATATCCATTACTGAGTGATATCATGATAATCTTTTGTTTTATTTTTTATTTTTTTCAGGTTCTTGTAGATTGCCTAGTTAAACTTTCCCCTTTAGTTTCAACATTTCCATACTATTGATTTTCTTTGGTCTTTTATATTACATATGAAAACCTTCCTTTGCAGCCTTGGTCTGTTTGCACAATGTTTCAGCCATTCTACATTGCTGTTATATTCATGGTTCAAGTTCCAGCACTCATCTGTCCTGCTCTTCTCTGTCTTCTTTACCTCTGAGTACTCATACTTTACCAAGCTTCAGTCAGGGCCGGCGCTTCCTATAAGGCGAACTAGGCAGCCGCCTAGGGCGCCATATAGGAGGGGGCGCCCTGCGCCCCCATCGCCGGCCCTTTAAATTCTGCAGCCGCCTGAGCGCTCTATAGAGAGAGCGCTCAGGCGGCTGCTGCACTGCCTCACCTCCCCGGCACTGTAGCGTGGCCGAGCTCCTTTCCGGTCCGCGACCCGGCGGGACTGACAGGAAGTGCACACTGAGTGCACTTCCTGTCAGTCCGCCGGGTCGCGGACCAGATAGGAGCTCGGCCACGCTAAGTGCAGGGGAGGTGAGGAGAAGCTGCTGGGAGGGGGGATGACACGTGAGGAGGGGGGGAGATGATGACGATGGGGGGGAGATGGAGGGGAGATGATGTGAGATGATGATGGGGAGATGGAGGGGAGATGATGATGGATGGGGGAGATGGGAGGGGGGAGATGATGAGTGGGGGAGATGATTGATTGGAGGAGGGGGGGAGATAATTGATGGGAGGGAGGGGGGAGATGATAATGGGGGGGGAGGATGGAGGGGGAGATGATGATGATGGGGAGGATGGGAGGGGGAGATGATGGGAGGGGGAGTTGATGGGGGGGAGATGATTGATTGGAGGGAGGGGAGATGATGATGATGAGGGGAGATGATGGGGGAGATGATTGATGGGAGGGGGGAGATGGATGATGATGGGGATGAGGATGATGGGGGAGATTTGATGGGAGTGGAGGGGGGGAGATGATGATGATGGGGAGATGGGAGGGGGGATGATGATGATGGGGGAGATGGGAGGGGGGAGATGATGGGGGAGATGGAGTGGGGAGATGATGGGGGTGATTGATTGAGGGAGGGGAGATGATGATGGAGGAGATGATCGATGGGGAGATGATGATGATGGGGAGATGGAGGGGGGAGGATGATGGGGGGGGAGATGATGATGATGGGGGGAGATGATTTGATGGGAGGGAGGGGGAGATGATTTGATGGGAGGGAGGGGGGGAAGATGGAGGGGAGATGATGGGGGAGATGATTTGATGGGAGGGGAGATGATTGATTGGGGGGAGATGATTGATGGAGGGGGGAGATGATTGATGGGAAGGGGAGAAGAAGAGAAGATTATAGGGGGAGAAGAAGAGAAGATTACGGGGGAGAAGAAGTGATTACAGGGGGGGGAGGGGAGAAGATTATGGGGGGAGGGGAGAAGAAGACAAAATTACAGGGGGGAGAAGAAGCGGAGAACACAGGGAGGGGGGGAATAAGAGGAAAACACGGGGGGAGAAGAAGAGGAGAACACGAGGGGTGGGAGATGAGAAAGTAGGGGAGGGAGAGACCACTAAAGGAGGGAGGGGGCAGTGGAGAGACCGCTAAGGGAGGGGGGTGGAGGATAGACCACTAGGGGAGGGTGGGGGGAGAGGAGAGACCACTAATGGAAAGTCGGGGAGAAAAGGAGACCACTAAGGGAGGTGGGGGGGAGAGGAGAGACCACTAAGGGGCAGGGGAGATCTCTAAGGAATGGAAGGGAGAGCTCTATAGGACAGGGGGACAGGGAGCTCTTTCACACCACGCGCGCACACACACACACACACAATGCATCCCTATACACACAGAAACACAACATGCTTCCCTTACACACAGAGAAACACACAATGCAACCCTTACACATAAAGACAATGCATCCTTTGCACATATACACAGAACACACACAATGCATCCCTTACACACACATGCAAACACACACTGTTTTCTTACACACACACACAGAAACACAATGCATCTCTTACACACACTCAACACACCCCTTACAGACACACACACTGCATCCCTTACATACACAGAAACACACTTTGCATCCCTTATGCATACAAACACAGATTCACACAATGCATCCCTAACACACAACAAGAAACACACAATACATCCCTTATACACAAACACTCACTGCTTTCTATCCCTTACACAAACAACACTGCATCACCTACACAAACTGGTATCCCTATACACTACATTCCGTAAGCACACACATTAGATCCTCTACAGTAACACATAACACATCCCCTACACACTCTACTCCCTGTGAGTTCATGGGTGGAACATGTAGGTGGCCTTATGGGTGGGCTTTATGGGCATACTCACCGTCAGGCCCTGGGGCCCAGACCTTGAGCTATGTAAGAGGCCCCCAAAAATGGAGCTGCTTCCCGTTCTCCCAGAACATTGAATTTTGTGACCACAGTTGCAAACAGCCTCCAGAGATCCTGTTCTACACCAGACCAGTGGAGCCAGACTGCAGAGCCCATCACCATCCTAATCTGATTGTAAGTAGGCAATCTAGTATATTATTAGTGACACTAATCTCTAATTTACCTCACATTAAATGGACACTATAGTCCCCTAGAACCACTGCAGCTTAATAAAGTTGTTCTGGTGTCTATAGTTTGTCCCTGCAGGCTTTTTAATGTAAACACACACTGTGTGCAGCACTGGCATTAGTTCATATGGGTGGGGCATTGCGAAGTTCCGGGGGGGGGGTGGAAAATCTTTCTTTTGCCTAGGGCGGCAAAAATCCTTGCACCGGCCCTGGCTTCAGTTCTGTTTCCCATCTGTAAAATACATTGTACACAGGTCTTACCATTACCAGATCTCCATTCTGGAGCTTCTTAACGTTGTTGTTCTGCCGCATGTGACTTCCTATTTCTCCTAAAGCTGGTATACACTATTATCCTGTGCTCAGTACAACTGAGCCATTTTTTGCTGAAAGTGTACCTGCTATTACCAACTTAGTTTGCAAGTTACTTTATATTGGAAGCAGTGATAATCCAATTGTTCATTTAACATTTATTTTGCAAACCTTAACAAAAGCATGGGATTATATTTATCTGTCTGTGCTAAATGTTACAAAGTAAAGTATTCTCATTTGCTATTTAAGTTTGTGTGTACTCCAATCACTGCAAATTATAACCCTAGCACAACCAGGAATCATGACACCAGAGTAGTTGTGCTAATACTGAAGGAGTAAGGAAAATAGCCATAGGAACATATCTAGACTGTAATCTTGTTTGAGCAGGGTCCCCATAAACCTATTGTTTCTGTAACATTTTGTAATTGTCTCATTTATAGTTAAATTTCCCCCTATTATAATATTGTAAAGCACTACGAAATATGTTGGTGCCTTTATAAATACTACTACTAATAATAATAATACCTAGACATACCAAAAAGGATATAAAGACTGTAGACATTGTAGGCAAAGTTAAATCTTGATATACCAGAAAGAAGGCAGAAGCATAGACCCTAAGATTAAAAAAACAACATTTGATCCAAGGCAATGGGACAAAACTCACCCCCAGTTGTACAGATTTGGTTATCCTCTTCCTTACCACACTGATCGAACCTCCTGATTACCAAGTCCAAATGTAGAGAACCTAAGAGAATGTCTGAAGTGGGAAAAAATAACTAAATTCAAGGCCAACTATCATAATGCTCTATCAAACAAATAAAAAATGCAACTTGAAACAACAATGCTCGATAGTGTAAGGAACATTCTGAAGTTCTGAGCTTAGTACCACCAAAAGACCTCTCAAAAGCTCTGCTGATATCAGTTTGTGTTTATTCGGAGAATAATATTTCTTCATCCTTTCACTATCTGCTCAATCAAAAAATCTTTTATATGATATAGCCAATCAATGACAAAACAAATAAAACACTTTCCATGGATGATACAAAAGCCCCCAATTGCCTCAACTCTGGAAGAAAGAGCCATAAAGATACAAGCCTACCCTGCTCAAAGGCTAAATGCATTGCCATACGATGGTATCTGAAACCACAGCTGAAATACATATACACTTTCCATCAGGGCCGGACTGGCCCACCGGGATACCGGGAAATTTCCTGGTGGGCCGCGGCACCTGGGGCTGGGCTGACAGCCCTAATTATTACTCAGGCTCCTGTGATCCCGGCTGGCTATGTGCGAGCTGCGTGGCCGCACAGAGCCCCATGGGAGCAGGGGGAGCCAGGCGGCCAGCACAGCTCACACATGGCCGGCCAGGATCATTAAAAAAAAAAAATTGCTGCGGGGCGGACCTAGCATCCGGCGGGGGCGGAGCCTAGTGTGCGGCGGGGTGGAGCTCAGCATGCGGCAGGGGCCCTGGTAACTGCAGCATGGGAAGCAGGAAGGAGTCCCTGCTTCCCCAACAACCAGCTTCCAGGGATGTGGAGGTAAGAAGCAGGTCAGTGTGTCTGTGTGTGACTGTCTGTGTGTAACTGCCTGTGAGTGTGTGTGAAACTGCCTGTGAGTGTGTGTGACTGCCTGTGTGTGACTGCCTGTGAGTTTGTGACTGCCTGTGTGTGTGTGACTGCCTGTGAGTGTGTGACTGTCTGTGAGTGAGTGTGTTTGTCTGTACTAAATTTGTGTGTGTGCCAGTAACCTTGTCTGTGCATGTAATTGAGATTGCCTGTCAATGAGCCTATTTGTGTGCATCAGTAAGATTATCTGTGTCTGTGTGTGAGTATGCTTTACTGTATAATTTAATTACCCTGAAAGAACTAATATTTTGAATTAGAAGAAGAAATGTATCAATAATATATGTTTTACCTTGCATTCAGGCTTATATGTATCAATAATATATGTTGTTCCTTGCACTCAGGCTTTAAAGTTGTGTGACCGGGTGCATCATCAGGGCTCCAGTATCCAGGCAATTGAAATAGTTGGCTGCACTCTCAGATTGCCTTAAAACTTAACTTTTTATTGAAATATTTAAGAGAAGATGAACGTTTCCCTCTTGTGGACTTGGATCAGGATCATGATTAAAGTCCACAAGAGGGACTGAAACGTTGATCTTCTCTTAAATATTTCAATAAAAGTTAAGTTTTAAGGAAATCTGAGAGTGCAGCCAACTATTTCAATTGCCTATATATATATATATATATATATATATATATTTAAATATATATATATATATACACCCTACATAGCACAATGACTGGTAATGACGGGCTGGCATAGATTTTTTTTCCAGGGCTGCTTCGTATCCCCAGTCCGGCCCTGCTTTCCATGAACACGGGGTTAGCAAAGCCTGAATGAGCTGTCTAAGTGTCATAAGTGCACTGTACAAAGAACTTTACTCCTGGATTCCTCAAAAAGGAACTCCAAACTTCATTATGTAAGGACCTGTTAATTCTGATGTAATAAAAAGTTATCTAAAGATCCACCGTTGATAAAGATAGGCAATGACAAATGGCTCTGCCCATAGTCGTCATCTGTTAAGCAAACATGAGATGACCAAAAGAGATTGGTGTTGATGAAATTCAGCCTTGCTGGTACACCAAACCTGATCCACCATCTTCACTAAAACAGTCAACAACTTTTGTCTCTTGAATATTTATTATATAAGATATCAGGTTTTGGGTTTATTATTATAAGCAGTTTTAAGCAGATAATTAGTATTAGTATGTATGTAATCAGCAGTTATGAGCAGAAAATAGTTAAATTATGAGATAGATGGAGCAAACTGGCAATATTTTGCTTTATATAGGATTCAGAATACATTGTGGACATGTTATTAAAAAAATCCATCTCTTCAAACCCATTCTTTATAAAGCGAGAACTGGTTCTTTAGACCATTTTCAATAATGAAAATGTTCATCTAAATGCAAGCTATGGTTGACTGCTCATTGCGAGCTGGTGTATTCAAACTATTAAACAAGAAACAGTGCTGTGAGTTCTCCTTTAACATGATAAATATAGAAGCAGATGGTTTTATGTTCTGGGTATCATGAGGCTCTGAATCCAAATAAAAAGACATAAAAT
Organism: Pelobates cultripes; assembly: GCA_933207985.1. Lineage (NCBI taxonomy): Eukaryota > Metazoa > Chordata > Amphibia > Anura > Pelobatidae > Pelobates > Pelobates cultripes. Next base: position 213,718,351 of record OW240916.1, on the reverse strand, counting down.
CCATTACAGAATATGCCAGCTAATATCTTTCATTTTGTTTACTATTCAAGAACAACTGCAGCATAAAAAGAGTAAGTAAATACAAATGAATGTTTTTTTCTTAAACGTATGCAATTAAATAATTTGAGAGACTCAAATCATTACAAAGAAATTAATGAATACTGTTTAAGATGCATGCTGCATAGACCTCTCTAAATCTGTGTGTGTGTTTTACACTATTTCATTAACATGTGGCATATATAAAAACCACATTTTCAACTACTTTTTCAGAGACAGTTGGTTAAAGAAATAATTTAAGGTTATGTCAAAATGACTGCTTCAGGTTGGCCTATTTTCACACTATTCATCAATAGCCATGTAAGGATAAACGTTTATAAAAGTAAAACAACTTGAATATGGATTGTTTATAGCACCTTGTATTTACCTGTGTAGACCTCTTGTTACTGATTTGCAATGTTCTTCCACAATGTCATTTCACAATGTTTAGTATAAACCAGAGAAAGTAATAAACAATCCACAATTTTACCTCTCTCTAAATGCATTGTGAAGTAAATTAGAAATAATAAACAAGCCGAAAGTTGTCATTCCACTTTTTCTTCCCTTTCTGCTGAACTTTTGGAATGGTGGATCCAGTGGCGGATCCAGAGCCTGATCTCGGGACGGGCACTTGTAGATTATTTAAAGAAATAATCCAGGCACAATAACCACTACAGCTCAGTGTAGTAGTTATGGTGCCAGTAATGCCAGGATCCCATCCCAGAGTAAGTAGTCAAATTGTTTAAGAACAGTTTGAAAACTTACCTGGGATCTGCTGGGATATAGGGCATAGGAGCAGTGGTATGTGTGAGGGGTGAAGTGTGTGTGTGTGTGTGTGAGTGCTTGAGGTGACAGTGTATGTCAGGGTTGCAGTGTGTGTGTTAGCGGGCAGTGTGTGTATGTGAGGGGGCAGTGTGTGTGAGAGTTGCAGTGTGTGTGTGTGGCTTGCAGTGTATGTGTGTTTAGGGCAGTGTGTATGGGGGGCACTGTATGTGTGTATGGGGGGCACTGTATGTGTGTATGGGGCAGTGTGTGTATGGGGCAGTGTGTGTATGGGGGGCACTGTATGTGTGTGTGTGGGGCAGTGTGTGTATGGAGGGGCAATGTGTGTTATGTGGGCAGTGTATGTGTGTATGGGGGGCAATGTGTGTATGTGTGGCAGTGTGTGTATGGGGGCAGTGTGTGTATGGGGAGCACTGTATATGTGTGTGGGGCCGTGTGTGTAAGGGGGGGTCATGTGTAGGCGGGGCAGCAGTGTCTGTGGGGCACTGTATGTGTCTGTGGGGCAATGTGTGTATGGGTGGCAGTGTTTGTGGGGCAGTGTGTGTGTGTGTGTGTGTGGGGCAGTGTGTGTATGGGGGCAATGTTTGTGGGGCAGTGTATGTATGAGGGGGAAGGCTTTTTAATAATGTTTTCTTTTTTTGTTAATGAAAATAAATATATTATTATGATTTCTTGATCCCTGGTGGTCCGTGGGGAATCCCTGGTGGTTCCAGTGTCCAGTGGTTAGACTGAACTCTAGCCCGTAGCTCCAGGGATAGAGATCACTCTCGAGAGATCCGGAGTGTTGCCGTGGTATCTTCAACATGTAGATGTATATAACTTACTCAGTAAATAGCATAGAATGTGAAGGCAGATAAGAATCATTCGGCCCATCTAGTCTGCCCAATTTTCTAAATACTTTTATTAGTCCCTGGTCTTATCTTGTAGTTAGGATAGCCGTATGCCTATCCCACGCATGCTTAAACTCCTGTATGTACTTGTCCATCTGGGAATTGTACGTACTTGTCTATCTGGGACAAATGACTTGGCTTGCAATGAGGTTTCAGAGGTAAATGAAGTGTTTTGTGTTTTTGCCAATGATATACGGCAGGCTGCTTCCACACTGTCATACTCTGAAGTTCTGCCTGTGCATAACAGTCAGAATGACAGGCGGATACGTATTAGGAACTTTAACTTGTGGCTTGGTGAATGGTGTCAGGAGCAAGGATTTGGCTATATTTTTCCTGGTAGGTCTGTTTGGAATGGAAATAAACTGTACAAAAAAGATGGTTTGCATCTTTCTTAAAAGGGAACAAATGTTCTCAGTGAGCAGTTCAGAGATTTTGCTAGGATGTATTTAAACTATAAGGGGGTGGGCAAAAGAGTGATAAAACACCAATCCAACTGCCCCCCAAAACAAGGACAGAAAGTGCCTGTAGTAATTGTGTTACAAAATTATAACCTTAGTCATGTCTAAAAATGCTCACAGTTTAGGGAATAAGATCCATGGAATTGTGGATAATGGCAACTGATAATATAGTTTTAGTTGCTGTTACGGAGACATGGTATAATGGAAAAATGACTGGGACATAGCAATACCAGGGTATTCATTATATAGAAAAGATAAGAAAGGCAAAAAAGGGAGAGGGGGGCCTGTATGTGAAGGATAGCATAAAATCTAGCCTAATAAAAGTTACTGAGGCGAACATAGAGTCAGTTTGGGTTACGTTAGAATTTGGTAATCACACAGTAACCCATGTAGGTGTGATTTATAGGCCCCCAGGACAAATTGAAGAATTATATAATCTACTAGTTGAGATAATAGCTAAAATGACAAGTAAGGGGGAAGTTATCATATTGGGTGACTTTAATCTTCCTGATGTGAACTGGAAAACCAAAACAGCTGCTTGTGCCAGGAGCATACATATTCTAAACTTCCAACTGGGATTGTCTCTAAAACAAGTCAACAACTCATAAGGAGGCCATACTAGACTTAGTGTTAACAAATGAAGATTTGGTATCAGATATTACTGTAGGTGAATGTTTAGGATCTAGTGATCAGTCAGTGTGGTTTAGTATAATAACAGTGACTGAGTCACACCACACAAAAACAAAAGTTTTAGTCTTAAGAAAAATAGACTTTTCTAAAATTAATCCATGAGAAATGGAATTATTTAAAAGTTGCACTACTGAAGGCAACAGAAAATTGCAGTAGGCTTGTCAGTAAAAGTAAAAAAAATAAGAAACCACTGTGGTACTCCACAGAAGTGGCCAAAATAGTAAAAAAAAAATCAAAAAGTTAGCATTTTGTAATTATGAAAAAAACAAGAGTGAGGAAGATAGACAGATCTAAATGATTAGGCATAATGAGGCTAAGCAAGTTATCAGACCTTCCAAATCACATACTGAAGAGAAAACAGCACAGTCAGTAAAAAAAGGGGACAAAACATTTTTTAGATACATTAATGAGAAAAGGAAAATAAAACAAAGATTAGTTTGATTAAAAACAAAAGAAGGAAGGTATGTAGAAGAGGGTAATGGTCTAGCTGACTTCCTCAATGAATATTTTTGTTCAGAATTTACAGATGAAAATTAAGGAAAGGGACCTCAGTTAGGAATAAGGATAAATTAGTCATTTGTTACATGTGAGTTTACAGAGGAAGAGGTTCTATTTCAATTGTCAAAAGTAAAGACAAATAGGTCAAAGGGGCCTGATGGAATACACCTAAAGCTATTAACAGAGCTTAGTGGTGTACTAGCAAAACCATTAACAGATTTATTTAACCAATCATTGTTAACAGGAGTAGTCCCAGAAGATTGGAAGTTAGCGAATGTTATGCCTATTCACAATAAAGCCATCGGGGAGGAGCTGCACAACTAGAGGCCAGTAAGCCTTACTTCAGTTGTGAGGAAAGTAATGGAAACCATGTTAACCCCTTAAGGACTGAGCCAAATGTACACGTTGTGAACGAAACAAAATGTAAACAAAACCTGGCATTTACGCTACATGTCTGTCCAACCGTAATTCCCCTCTTTCATATAAAATGCACCCACCCTTATTATATATCATTTTATTCAGGGGAAACAGGGCTTTCATTTAATATCAAATATTTAGCTATGAAACATAATTTAATATGAAATAAATTGGAGAAAATAAGATTTTTTTATTTTTTTAGTTCTACATGACATTTTAACTGTCAATGTCATAATACTGTTTGCTTTTACTGCAATAAAATACACATATTTGTATTCAACAAAGTCTCACGTGTAAAACAGTACCCCCTATGTACAGGTTTTATGGCATTTTGGGAAGTTACAGGGTCAAATATAGCACATTACATTTGAAATTGAAATTCACCAGATTGGTTACGTTGCCTTTGGGACTTTATAGTAGCCCAGGAATGAAATTTACACCCATAATGGCATACCATTTGCAATAGTAGACAACCCAAGGTATTGCAAATGGGGTATGTCCAGTCTTTTTTAGTAGCCATTTGGTCACAAATACTGGCCAAAGTTAGCGTTAGTATTTGTTTGTGTGTGAAAAATGCAAAAAAAGCCAATTTTGGCCAGTGTTTGTGACTAAGTGGCTACTAAAAAAGACTGGACATACCCCGTTTGCAATACCTTGGGTTGTCTACTATTGCAAATGGTATGCCATCATAGGGGTAATTTTCATTCTTGGGCTACCATAGGGTCTCAAAGGCACCGTAACCAATCTGGCGAATTTTAATGTGAAAAAAATGAAACGCAAGCCTTATATTTGACGCTGTAACTTTTGAAAACACCATAAAACCTGTACATGAGGGGTACTGTTGTACTCGGGAGACTTCGCTGAACACAAATATTTGTGTTTCAAAACAGCAAAAAGTATCACAGCAATAATATCGTCTGTGTAAGTGCTGTTTGTGCATGAAAAATGCAAAAAAATTCACTTTTACTGGCGATATCATCGTTGTAATACATTTTACTGTTTTGAAACACTAATATTTGTGTTCAGCAAAGTCTCCCGAGTAGAACAGTACCTCCCATGTACAGGTTTTATGGTGTCTTGGAAAGTTATAGGGTTAAATATAGTGCTAGCAAATTAAATTCCCTTTACTTTCGGCATGGGTTGTCAGGCAGGTCCCGCTAATTGTAATTAATTAAGATACCTAATTATATAAAAATATTATATATATGTAGAATTAATATATGTATATATGTATAAATATATATATATATACATATATATATATATATATGTGAATCTATATGTGTATATATATATCTTTTTTTTAAAATAATTTTATTTATCCATAGGTATATATATAGTGATATATACGTATATATTTATTTATGTAGATATATATATTATTTCGTTCTACATGTATTTTGATATAAATATATATATATATATTAATATCACAATACAGTTAGAACGAAATAACACACATCTATATAATTTTTAATTTTTTTTTTAATTATTTTTTTAATTTTATTTTTTTAACGTATTTATATATTTAATTTTTTTATTATATATAAATATATATATAACAATATATATAACAATAATTATATATATATTTAATCAGTATCAGTCTACGTGTAATTTGATATTAGTATATATATAATATATATAATGATATATATATATTAATAGTAAAATACACCTAGACAGTGTACATGTGTGTATGTATATGTGTATATATATATACTTAGATCATATATATATTGTATATATATATATATGATCTAAGTATAATTTTTTTTTTTTACACTTATAAATTTTATGCTGGCAATACAGAAGCCAGCTATACTGGCCATGTGATTGTGAGGTCCTCGCAAGGACCTCACTCTCATATGACCGGGGCCACTGGAGGAGGAGGATTTGCCGCAGGGGGCTCCCTGGGAGTCCCCCCCACTGCGATCGCCGGCGTGGGACCGCCGCCGACTGGGTAAGTAAACAAAAACCGGAGGGCGTACAATTACGCCCGGTGGCGTTTAGAGCCGCTTAAAATAGGACGTAATTGTACGCCCTCCGGTCTTAAGGGGTTAAAGGATAGGATTGTTAAACGATTTCAAGATCAGAGACAACATGGGTTTACTTCAGGGAGATCATGCCAAACTAATCTTATTGCTTTTTTGATTAGGTAACTAAAATAATAGATCAGGGTGGTGCAGTAGACATTGCTTACCTAGATTTCAGGAAGGCTTTTGACACTGTTGCACATAGAAGGCTGATCAATAAACTACGATCTTTAAGTCTGGATTCCAATATTGTTGAATGGGTAAGGCAGTGGCTGAGTGACAGGCAGCAGAGGGTTGTAGTCAATGAAGTATATTTGAAGCATGGTTTAGTTACCAGTGGGGTACCTCAAGGATCTGTACTTGGACCCATTCTCTTTAATATTTTTATTAGTGATATTGCAGAAGGACTTGATGGTAAGGTTTTTTGCTGATGTTACTAAGATATGTAACAGAGTTGATGTTCCAGGAGGGATAAGCCAAATGGCAAATGATTTAGGTAAACTAGAAAAATGGTCAGAGCTGTGTCAGCTGATATTTCATGTGGATAAGTGCAAAATAATGCATCTTGGACGTAAAAACCCAAGGGCAGAGTGTAGAATATTTGAGAGTCCTAGCCTCAACATCTGAGGAAAGGGATTTAGGGGTAATTATTTTAGATGACTTAAAGATAGGCAGACAATGTAATAGAGCAGCAGGAAATGCTAGCAGATAAGCTATAAAATAAGGCCAGGAACTAATTAAAGTATTTAGAAAATTGGGCAGATTAGATGGGCCAAACGGTTCTTATCTGCCGTCTTATTCTATGTTTCCATGTTTAATAATGCTGTGGTCTTTTTTCACCAAGTAAATCAGTGGTTTGTTTATTTTGGTTAAATAAGAGGGAGTGGGGATTAGCGGAAGGGTTTCTAGTTATGGTCCATACACAATACCCTCTACCTACGCACATGTAACTCAACCCACAATTTGCACTTAATTTCCCTGTCTCTTTTAGAACACAATATTTCCTAGTTTGTACCGGATTAATTAAAAGGGCTACTCGTTGCATACATTTTTAAAGCTATGTGATTTGTTTTACAATTGGTGCATAAATCTGAAAATAGGAAATTAAGGATCGAATATGTGCATTTGTAAGGCTTCTGCATAACTACCTCTGTGGCAGGTTGAAATATGTTATATAACACACGGAATATTTTTATTATTATTTCATATTATTTTAATGTAAACATTGTACCAATGAAAATATAGCACCTATCTATGATATAGTAATATAGTAAATATGGATGATTCTGACATAAAGACAGGTTTATTTACATTCATATTCAGAATCCAAAAATGTCTTGAGCTGAAACTATTTACATTATGGCTGTTAACATGTAAAATGTGTGATTTATTAATTGATATTTGTACGGTCTCTATTGTGAAAACTATTTGACAGTCAGTAACTGTCTTCTAAACAAACTGTGAAAAAGTGAATTGTCAAAGAGCATTGAACCATGACTACCCAACTCCTTCAGGGATATGAAGAGATAGAGGTTATAATTGAACCCGTCATGGCTATAGCTAAGATCAATGTAGTGATCCTACTGTTTTCTGGTATAGTATTCATCCAAGAAGTTTGTGTTTCAGATTTAGACATAACAATATTATGCATCAATATACCTTTAATAGTATATCATTAATGTGTGGTTGTATTATATTATCAATAGAATTGTAATGGGGAGTAGCATGGTTTCACTCTGATTATTTTGAGTCAGCTATTTTAGTCTAAATTTTGCAAATTTCTTTTCAATTCTGTACAGTTCACTGTGGAAATACCATAGGAGCAAATACACACAGGTCTTCTTTCAACAGTAATAAACAAAGAAAAAAGTTACTCACATACTATACCAAATTCCTTTGCATAATTAAATAACTGGAGGTTCTGTGAGTGTAACTTCAATGGCCGTTCAAGTGTAAGCTCACATGCCATGTTAAGGCAAAATCTCTTAGTTGAGTCTTATACTAACAATTCATCTTGTGTCTTCAGCCAAAAGGTAAAATCTCTAATGAGATAGAGAGGATTATTTTTCTTAACCCCTACAACCCCTACATACTTATTAACCCTTATTGGTGTGTGTAAAAATCTCAACAGTGGCCTTTCTTTTTTAATGAAGACCATATACTGGTCAGGGTCAGATCCAGATCTCAAATGCAGAAGGGGCACTGTTGGATTTTGTGATAAATTTCTAAACAATGGACACATACATCCACACATATACTGACGTACAAATTTATGAATATGTATGCAATGACACATGCATAGACACATTTAGGCATGCAGCTTCTGCATGAGTGTAATGTCTTGATTCCTGCCTGAAAACCAATTAAATACATAATTCCCAATGTATGTGTAGCAGGATTAACTATTTAGACGCAGGCTTTTAGGGTCAGAGTTGGGGGCGACCCCTCAGCTGCCAGTTAGGCATAAATTATTTTTGCTTCTCAGAGGGAGCATTCGCTCTGGTGCCTCCCCTCGCCCCCATCTGCCAGATTAGCGCATTCCAGTCTGTATTTACCTATGTTTATATTTTTTAGTATAGGAATATCATAGCCAAGAAGTCTATCATGCGTTAAAAAAAATTATTTCAATTAATATTTCATATTTATTAGTAGAAACATACAGTTGTGCTCAAAATTTTGCATACCCTGGCAAAAGTTGTGAAATGTTGGCACTGATTTTGAAAATGTGACTGATCACACAAAAAAAATATTTTATTAAAGGTCATATGATCATATGAAGCCATTTATTATCACATAGTTGTTTGGCCTGTTCACAAATTAATGGATTATTATTCTTAAAGTTAATCTATTACCACATTTAAAAAAATAACAAAAAACTTATTTCCATTGATATTTCAAATTTAATAGTAGAAAGCTATGCTTTAACCTCATATTACCGTACTCTCTGAAAAACAAGGTAAGAGGAAAAATGCAGAGAAAAAATTATCCTGTTCACAAATGAATGGATTATTGTTGTTAAGGGTAATCTGTTACTAAAGACATTGTTACATTAATCAATGTGGCTGAAATGAAAGCCTGTATAATGTGGAATCATTTTGTAAACTGTTTAGCATAATATATTTAAAATAAAATAGGTTTTATCTGAATAATTAGAAAGCTAATTATGAAAAGCCATTAGAAGAATACACACAATTTATGCACCTGTTAGAAAAGCAAGTACAAATAAAAAAGATTTAAAAGGTGCTATGTGTTCTATCACTAAAATTCACTTTCACAGTCAGCTAGATGGGGAAATATAGCTAACTTCATATTACAAGTGTTCACAGAGCTATAACCTATAACTGAGCCCGTTTGATAGTTTACGTTAGGGAATACGGATAGATTGTCCTGAACAACCATATCGTGTAATACCTACTGAAAGCATTGATCCAGCAGTGAGAATGCATTTAAAATAAGAAAATAAGAAAAACAAGTAAACTGTAAAAGATGACTAGATATCCCAAGGTTGCCCGATAAACCAGGAGGCATCCAAGTATTAATGGGAAATGAATGGAACTATATTATTGACTGGAAAAATCAAGACATTGATTGATTCAACAATGACTCTAGGGAATACCAGCTCATCACCACTAAAGTTGCCATCTTGTTTGCTAGTTTCATAGATATCAGTCTGTAGAGATCTCTTTTTCTTTCTTTCAATTTTTTTTTTTTTATGCTATAAAGGAGCACTATAGCATTAGCAATATATATGTGTATTCCTGGTATTCCATAGTACCCTGATGGCACTTTAGGTGACCGGCTCCCACCTGAAGAGAGCAAAAATGTACTTTTACTCACCTTTTCTCCACTGCGGCTTTGTCTCTGTGGCTGAGATCACCAATAGTAAAGCATCGGGAGGCTAATGTGCATGTGTTGAAATGCACATGTGCTGTGTTGCATGCACAAACGCTGTGTTGCACCAAACAGATGGCAGCAAGAGAAGTGTAGGTTTTGCTCTGCTATTTTGCAGGAAGTGACTCTAATAGTTGCCTGAGTGAAGACAAAAGGGTAAATTAAAAGGATATGCATTACTTTCAGACAACTGTCTCATTTGAAAGCTTTGGCTTTGATTGAGACACTTGCCTCACTCTGCAGGCTGAAAAAAGCAGGTAAATGTGATGTTTTTTTGCCACATTTACCTGCTTCTTCTTTTTTATGCTTTCCACACCGACTCTAGAATATGATGGCAGGTCAGAACAATTCGGCCCATCTAATCTGCCCAATTTAAATATTAAAACAATGAGAAAGATTGTATTTAGACTTCAAGGATTCAAATGGGATAAGATGATCCTCCTGTATAAATGGTGAACACTTTGAAATTATGTTCTAACTAAGGCTGAATGAAACCTGTGGATCTACAAGTTTTAAGGATTAGAAATGAACTAGGCGTGTAAAAACCATACATACATAAAAAAAATATTATTAAGAATCTTGAATATATAACCTGTGCGGTGACTATATGTATTCCTTTGACCAGTGAATAGTATATGTGCAATAAAAAGTTTTATGTACACAATTCCTAATAATGATTTTTTATGTATGTATGTAGTTTTCTTCCCTTAGATTTTGATTCATTCAGTTAGGTTCTTGTATCTATACCTATGTGTACTTAAGGGCTTCCTTACAATTAACAAAATTGATTATTTTCTTGTCATGGACTGTGATGTCACAACGCCTCCCCAGAAAGCAGAAATAGGTGCACCGGAAGTGACGTGCCAGCCAATGTTGTATTTTGGATTTGTGCTGCCCTAGGCAGGACGGTGCTCGGGCACCCGCACTAATTTAAATGTTCCCCACCCCTTCCTGTCAAGTCCGCACTTTGACTGACAGATGCTCACTCACTGACAGACGCACACACTCACTGACAGACACACGCACTCACTGACAGACACACACTCTCATATGCACTGACAAACAATGAAATACACAAACTCATTGATTTAAAACACTGATAGACAGACACACACTATTACTTGGACACACACTGACAGACTCACACTTACTGACAGATGCACGCTCTGACAAATGCACTCACTGACAGACACACTCACTGACAGATGCACGCACTCACTGACCGACACATACACACACATTCACTCACAGACACACACATTCACTTAGACACACACACTTACAGACACATATTCACTTAGACACACACACATACACACACTTACAGACACAAACATTCACTTAGACACACACACACTTACAGACACACACACACACACACAAATTCACTCACAGACACATATTTCCCCCAACACTCACAAATTATTGTTTTCAAAAGTGGAAGCCTAGTAAATTCCTTGTAGCATTTTCTTCCTTGTAGGTATATTTTTCTTGGAATTAAAAGGCACATTTACTAAAAAAAATTTTTTAAGATAGTCAAACTGTAAAAATTCTCAAACATGGCTGTTTTTCTAATTCAGAATTTCCTTTGCAATTCTATTTTGACTTATTTACAATTCCTGTTTTATTCAATGAACTCCAATGTATACAACATCTTTTCATTTAAATCTTCATAAAAGAAAGATGACAATATGTCCTTAAATTCTGGAGAGATATAGTTAAACATTTAAGTTTTCTTTATTTAAATCTTTTCTAAATTATTTTTAAATTTTGTTTGTATTGCTGCATATGCTGGCATTAATAGTATTGTAGTTGGTTTTCTTATCTTTCGTTCAATTTTCACATCTTGCACAAAAAAACACGAGAGTGTGTATGGCCAAAAGTTAGTACAGAGGCACGACAAAGAAATAATTCTCAGTAAATGAAAATCATGTTCTGATGACAAAAGAGAAGATTGAAATTCTTCAGCTAAAACAAGAAAATCACAAAGCTATAAGCCCAATTTTATTATTAAACTAACAATGTCCTCACTGCTTTGTGATTTTCATATCTCTCTGAAATGGCATTTTGCTAAACAGCATCTAAAGCCAAGCTTAAAATTGAATTTATTAATAGCAGAAGTGTTAAAGACTGTTTAGGGGGTTTGTTAAATAAGGGAGTTCTATAAAACTGTTCTAAAAACTGAGAAATCATCTTTAAACCAATGGGATGTTCTTACTGATCACTGAACTCTAGAACTTTGCCCCATAATTGCGATTTCTATGTAAACCTTAATGGAGTACAATATTAATACATTTGTGAATTATTCCTTTATATTTCTTTACCTATTTTATCTTTTGCAGTTATTATTCAATAGAGCAGAAGCAGCACTACTATTTGAAAATATAAAATATAACAATTTTGTCAATGATTGTTAAATAGTGATGTCCCGAACGGTTCGCCGAACGGTTCGCGAATGGTTCGCCACGAACGGTTCGCCACGGACTTATCATTGAGTAAACTTTGACCCTGTACCTCACAGACAGCAGACACATTCCAGCCAATCAGCAGCAGACCTTCCCTCCCAGACCCTCCCACCTCCTGGACAGCATCCATTTTGAAGCTGCATTCTTAGTGAGCTGTCCAGGAGGTGGGAGGGTCTGGGAGGGAGGGTCTGCTGCTGATTGGCTGGAATGTGTCTGCCGACTGTGAGGTACAGGGTCAAAGTTTACTCAATGATGAGTCCATGGCGAACGTTCGGGACATCACTATTGTTAAACAGATATGTATGACAGATCTTAAAAAAATAAATAATAATAATATTAACCCCTTAAGGACACACGACATGTGTGACATGTCATGATTCCCTTTTATTCCAAAAGTTTGGTCCTTAAGGGGTTAATAACGGTTTGGACAAATAGGTTTTTAAAATGAAGTTTGTAGGGAAATGATCTCAAATGTGATGAAATCAACTTTATAGAAATCCCCGCCCCCCCCCAAACTATTTCCCATATTAGGACTATTGAATAGATACCAATTTTTCCCTAAATTTGGAAAAATGCTGATTCTAAACAGGGAAATAAAAGTAGTAAAGTAAGGTTGAAAAATACAAGTAAGAAAGAATTAATAAAAGTTAATAAGATCCCGTTTTAACTGTAAATGTACGACTTGTATTTTCAAGGCACCATCACAGAGTAGCGGGCCTGCTTTCGGCAAAGAGTGAAAGAGAGAAATTGTGCATTATATTGGTGTTTGTATTAGATGTATTATTACTATTATTATCACTTTTATTAGAATTATTATTTTAAAGTCACAACATATTGCATGAAGATGTACATTAAGAAATCAAATTAATTAAAGGACCACTATAGTGCCAGGAAAACATACTTGTTTGCCTTGACATGGCAGGTGAGCTTACATTTGAATGGCCATTGGAGTGATACTAAAAAAAACTCTAGTTATTTAAATATGCGTGAGGATTTAGGATAGTGCACAAGTACCTGATGTGTACTGTGGTCATTGCTGCTGCCCAGGATTAATTTAAGAGAAGGGCTTCATTTTGTATGTTTGTATTTACTGTTGTATTACACAGCCATGTTACAGTGCAGCCTACTTCATGTGCTCCCTATTAAGGGTTAATAAATATGTAGGCATTTGCAGCAAGTAAGGAGCGTGCCTGCAAGGGGAAGCTTGATCTTCCCTACTTTTCTTCCATGCAAGCCCTTCCTGTCTCTGCATTTACAGTTATTATTAATTTTTATCTCTGGCTCAGAGCACTCACGTGAACTCTGAGCTAGTGAAACTGTAAAAACAGTAAAAATTAGTGGAACAGTAAAACCAGATGGTTCTCTATGAGAAGCATTTGATGGACCACTCAAGGGAGGCAGCAATGTCAAATGAGGTGTGTCAGTGCTGGATTCCAGATAAATTCATTGTTTATTTTTAACTTTATGAAGGAGAGGAACCCAATAAGCAATACCCAAATGGGCATTTTAAATTAAAAGAATTGTTGAAGTAATCCTTAAATGTCAATGTGATATTTCAGAGTATTTTATGTTTAGAATATTGTAAAAAATCTTTTTTTTTTTTTTTTTTTTTTTTTTAGCATTGTCATTATGGGGTATTAAGAGTAGAGATGTCGCGAACCGTTCGCGAACTTGCCGCGAACGGTTCGCCGCGGTTCGCCACGAACCGTTTGCGGTGAACTCCGGTCAGCTGACACATCCCTGCCAATCTCCGGCAGACCCTCCCTCCCAGACCCTCCTACTTCCTGGACAGCATCCATGTTGAAGGCAGTTCAACGGATCGTGACATCACTAATTAAGTGTATATTGGAAACATAATAATTTAAACAAGGCTGTAAAATAAAAATAATTGGGGGGAAAAATTAAGGGCCTGAATACTTTCAGAGTGCACTGCATAGGAAGTTAAACTAGCCATCTGCCACTGCCACTCAAGATCAATTGGGTCTACCTATAGACTAAACAAGTTATTTAGTGAAAAACAAAAAATGCATTATATAAAATATCTACAGCTGATGAAGCTCTAACTGTGTCCAAGCAATAATATTCTGTATTTAAAACGTTTGCTTTTACTTGGAAACCCAAGACACACCTTATATAATCAATGCTACTTCCTTGATTCTTTTGCAGGAGACAAAAGCACTGCTGCAACTCCTCTGAGTATACAAGCCATGTTGCCTCTACTGCTCTCTGTCTTTTCGAAGGCTGACACTTATGAATTTGTAATATCACTAAGCATACATTGGAGTGGCGTTTGTAATTCTTCTATAACACCTGACGCAGGGCCGGTGCAAGGAATTCTGACGCCCAAGGCAAAGATCCATTTTGCCGCCCCCTCATAAGATCGTTCTATTGTGTCATAAATGTATGCACTAAAATCCAAAAGGAAACATTCCAGCATTCCACTGATTTCCTTTAACAATTTAGTAGATTTACCCCCAAAGAAAATGTGGGTTTTTTTCTGCAAGCCCTCCAATCAGAGGCTTCTCATTCCCACACCCCCCCCACCCCACACACACACACACTTCTTTATAGACATATACAGGTGTATGGATTTTGATTTTAAATCTACTTGTCCAAGGGCTAAAGTGGACCCATATACAAAAATAATGACTCATACATTAAGACATTGACCCATACAGAAGCACACTGCACACTGCCACTCACTAACACTGGCCCATACACACACTGCACATTAACACTGACCCAAACTCAAACACACTGCACACTGACCCATACACAAACACACTGCACACTGGCACACACTGACCCATACACACACAAACTACAACTTCTCTGACACCCACCTAGAGTACAGATTACCTGCAGCAGCCTGTCCCATGTTTACTCTGCCCTTTATAGTGTGTTGGCTGCCGGGTGTGGCGTCACACCAAATCTTGGTGGCCATGAGTTTGAGCATTGTGAGGAGTGGTTGGATGCTGCCGCTCTTCACACCTCCCTGTGGGCTGCAGCAAGGCCCAGTTACAGCATCCTGGTATGTCTGTCAGAGATAGACTCCCTGCTTGGCACCAACTTTCCTGATGCAGCCCTAAAAGAAGAATAAAAAAAATATTTCTATTTGACACCCGGAACTGCATGTCTCAAGCATTGGGCGATATCAATTCCACATCCCTGATATAAACTGCGTGCTTAATGCATAATTGCAATATATTATGATTAAATGCACTGCTTAATACATACACAAACTGTCCAGGAGAGACACACACTGCCTAATACATAGACACACAGACACTGCCTAATACATACACACAAACACAGTCTAACAGACACTGCCTAGTACACACAAACACACACACACACACACACAGTATAAAAGACACACAAGCACTGCCTAATACACACTCACACAGACACTGCATAATACATACACACAGAGTCTAATAGACACACAGACACTGCCTAATACATACACAAAAACACAGCCTAACACACACAGTCTAATAGACACACAAGCACTGCCTAATACACACACACATACACACGCACACAGTCACTGCCTAATACATACACACAAACAAACTGACTGGTACATACACACACACTGCCTAATACACACACACACAGACACTGCCTATTACATACACACACATACTCGGGGCACTGGAAACAGCCCAGTCAGTGACTGTGTTACCTCCTCTGTTGTCATGCTTCCAGTCTTCTCATGGTAACTCTCCTCCAAACAGGACATGGGGAGCAGCATATTGAAGCTTCACCCTCCCATTGCCCTCATCTTCAAACCACCAGGTTTCTAGAGACACAGACTTGGGAGGAGAGGGAAGAAGCAGACCGGAGGCGGAGTTAGAATGATTGGGGCAGGGAAAGGCATGGTTAGTTGTAAAAGGGGTGGGATTGTGTTGTTGTGAGTGGGGTTACATTCGTAACTCCTGTAATCTGCTGAAAGAATTTTAACAACCCGACATCCGAGGAGGAGGGCTAAAGCAGTGAGGGGAGGGCACAGTCTATCACATGCGGAGGCGGTGTTTCTATGGTCTCCGTGAATAAATACTGACAGCTTCATCTCATGGGGATTCAGACTGTATAACAGCCCCTCCGGACTACCCCTCTCA
Organism: Pelobates cultripes; assembly: GCA_933207985.1. NCBI lineage: Eukaryota > Metazoa > Chordata > Amphibia > Anura > Pelobatidae > Pelobates > Pelobates cultripes. The sequence goes on along the minus strand of OW240916.1, from coordinate 213,702,063 downwards.
CACAGCGCCCTAGGCCACCGCCTAGTCTGCCTATAGGAAGGGCCATTCTGACCTGATGTATGACAGGGTTTAGTAACCATATTTCAGGCTTAAACTGAAATATGGAAGTATGTCAATATAAATATTTTATATTTACTTAATAAGAATATCCTATCTTATTCTTTCCATTTAAATATACCACAGGCGTGTTTCCTAGGGGACATTTCCCTGACTATTCCAAGAATAAATATACCATTATTGAGTTATGTGCAAAAATTCATTACATCTTAAATCTCAAGATGACATCACAGTTTCCACAGTTTGTAATCCATATCTTAGAAACATGACATAATGTACTGGAAACATTGCAAAACAATTCAAACCTAATTTGGAACAAAAAAAAATAGTAAAAATAAAAAACAATTGCATTGACAAGTTTTTGCATGGGATACTATATGGGTCCTGGTGTAAGTGCAGGGGATACTATCTGGGTCATGGGGTAAGTGCAGGGGATACCAGGCCTCTGGGTACAGAGCATGTGCTGGGGATACCACCTGGGTGCAGCGAAAGTGCGGGAGATGCAATCAGGGTGCCTGAGTAAATTGCTGGGGATGCACTCAGGGTGCCTGAGCATGTTGCTGGGGGCACAGAGATGGCACAGTGATGGCCTGAGCATGTTGCTGTGGGCAGAGAGATGACACAGAGCTGCTGGGGGGGGGAGTAGATGGCACAGAGAGACCTGGGGCAGAAAGATGGCACAGAGAGGCTGGTGGTATGGTGGTACATATGGCTCATTGGCATGCTATACAAATTTTTATTCATTTACTGCTTTTTGGCATGATATACTGGGTTTATGCATTTACTTCTCATTGGCATGATATACCAAATGTATGCATCTATCTATCTATCTATATCTATATCTATCAACTTTATTCTTTGTGAAACTTGTCTTTTAAAATGTATTTTACAAAGCCGCTCATAATTTTCTGCTATAAATGCTGGGGTCATTTTAATGGAGACCACTTTCTTCCCGCAATGTTACATGTTGTAATGGACCTAAATAGTCTAAATAAAAAAGGCAATACACACAGTTCTAATCATCAGAGGTTTTCTTTGTCCGTTAGACCATTATAAGAAAAATATGCTGCTCACATTTGAATGGAATGTAATTTATATCCCGCTGATCGGGACTGTCGTTGAGAACCTTTTATATCAGATGAAGTCTAAATGGTTATCTCTGTGGGAAAAGTACCAGGCTGCACAATATTCCTAAGTTATTCATATCAGGTCATGTGTCAGGATTTGCATTTTTAGTTTGTCTTCATTTGTGATTAAAGCAACGGGGTGATAATCTTTAACAACTATTTTGAATTCATCCTGCCAGAGAACTGTACCAAATTAGATGTTTCTAAAAGAAGGGTGAAAGAAAATGAATTAGAACATCATCATGTCAGTTATTCTCTCCAAGCCTCCAGCCTACACCACCACCTGGGCAGCACATATAAAGTGAACTGGAATGACAGCTGGATAAAAATTATACTGTGTAACACTAGTGACTCTCTACAATTTTAAATATAAAATATATCTGAAAAAATATATCAGGCCTCTGTTAAAAAATTATTTATGTTATGAATCTTTCTGATAAGGCAGTTTTTTTTATGTACAGTATATGTTTAAATCGATCGGTACTCTAAAGTCCATTTTGACACAGTCTTGGATTCTTCTTGGCAAATAAGGAATTCATTCAAGAATTTGTCAAACACACTCTTGTTCCCATAACATCTATTTCTAAAGCAATAGTTTAGATTACCACCCCCACCAGCCGTAAACTTTAAAAAAGATCTTACGGCTGGGGGGTTTTAAAAAAAAGAGATTTATTGATCTTTTCTTCCTTAACACACTGCTTTCCACACTGCCACTTCACCTCACTGGCTGAGATCATCAAGACAAGGCAATGGATTCAAGTCTTTAAGGTTACTCCAAATCATTCGTGAATGGTTTAACCCCTAGACGTAAGCCGGTACCACGGACATCCAGCACCATATGACTTTACTACAATTAAGCGGTTATAGAGCCCAATGTGTTTCCTTTAATTTAGCTTTCAGTGTGCAGAAATCTTTTGTTAGGTTTCCCAGTTATATCTTCATTTATATACCATGGGTTGTAAACAATAAACACCAGGTTATAGTGAATAAAAAACTAAAAACTCAGTAAAAAATTGCCAAACTGTAATTGAAGCTCTAAAATCAGAGTCGCCATGAGGGCGTGACAACCAGGACTGTTGTCATAGGCCCAGCGGTACTGTGGGGGCCAGTCTTCCTCTGATCTTGTAATCCATCGCCATATACTGTATATATGTTCCACTGCAGGATTCCAGGCCACTGTCTGCACGTAAAGTGAAGAAGAGGCCCAGCACACGTGATCTTCAGCTTCCGGCAGCTCCTCACCCTAGTGAGCTTCCAGCAGTCAGAGCGTTACTTTGGCTTACCACGGCAATGCTATGGGCGGCACGCAGGCCTGGCTTACAAGAGTTGGAGAGAGAAGCTGCCAGAAGCTAAAGATGGCATTTGCTTCTCTTCACTATACAGACGTCTGCAAGCCTGCACAATGCCACCTGATCACCAGGGAGTGTAATGTCCTTTCTCCCAGGCTACATTCACTATACACACTCCATTCACTACACAAATATGCACTCTGCATCCACTATAAACACACTGCATCCACTACACACACACACTGCATTTACTGCACACACACACTACATCCACTACATAAGCACACACTGCATCCATTATACCCATTACACACACACATTGCATCCACTATACACACCCACATTCTGCATCTAATATAAACACACTGCATCCACTGCACACACACACTGCATTTACTGCACACACACACTACATCCACTACACACACACACTCTGCATCCACTACACACATTACATCCAATGCACACACACTGCATCCACTTTACACACACACCGCATTACAAAAATATACACACTGCATCCACTACACCCATACACACTCTGCATTCGCTTTACATACTGCATCCATTACACAAACATCCACTCTGCATCCACTACATAAACTCACACACATTGCATCCAATACACACACTGCATCCACTACATAAACACACACACATTGCATCCACTAAGCAAACAGTGCATCAATACACACAGACTGCAAATATACACACACTGCATCCACTATACACACACACCTTGCATCCACTATAAACCCACTGTATCCACACACACTACATACACAAGTGAACACACTACATACACTACACACGCTCTCTGCATCCCATATACACACTACATCCACCACACACACAAACTGCATCCATTACACACATAATGTATCCATTATACATACACACTATACCCACTGCGCACACACTGCATTACTACACACACACTGCATTCATTACACATTATATCCACTACACACACACACACACACACACTGCACCCACTACACATACTGCATCTTTGTGGGTGGACTCAGGGTGGCCATGTGGGCAGACTTAGACCTTAAACTGTCTAAGGGACTCGGAAATGTATGATGGCAGCCTAGTCTCTAATTAATAGATTTTTAGGTCAAATCATCCACAAAATAAAAAAGAATTCAGATACCAGTAAAACATTAGAGTCATTAGAGTTCCGTACAGTACAGTGTTTGCATTAGTAAATGCTTTTTTGTGTTAAGTTTGAGCTGTTTTCTAAACTCTCATCCTTATTTTAGATTGGAACATTAGTTTTATGTTATAGCTGAGTAAGAATCGTCTCCATACAGGCAACTGTCAGCATTAGTTTGATAAATGGTGGACAAAGAATATTACTTATCTGCTTCACAACATTGACACAGAATATTGTAATTTCTCCAGATGATAACTTTCTTCCTCCACATAAGTTTTGTATTTCCATTTGCTGCTCTGCTGGCAGCATGGCTAAAATACAGAAAGATATATGAAAAGTGTTAGAGTAATATTTTGTACAGCTGACATGGAAACAGCAGGTAAGAAGGAAAAAACACAGAAATGACCCTGTGTAATCAATAGTCAATCCTGCATGTATAATAAATATAATGGGCATCAAGTCTACTCATGGCATGTGCAGCAAGAATCCCTGCACAATGTGGTGTAGTATATTTTCCATTTTAGAAAATGCAAAAACAGGAACTATAGGAAATTTCCATATTTTATTATTATATTATTATACATATTTTCACTAATGATCAGTGGCAGAACTTCCCCAGATGCAGGCAGGGCCTGCTCATCCATAGGCCCCGGTGGGGCAATGGCTCCAAGTGGCACTTTGAAAAGGATGGCAAAATGCTTGCGTCTGTGCTGGTTATCTATAATAACACTCCCCCCCATGGGTGCCACAAGAAGGTTGCGGGATAGGGATGCTCCCTGAATTATTCCCTACCTCTCCTCCCCATGTGTTCCCCTGCTCAATTACCCAATTTGTAATTTGCCCATGGCTTGTGCTTCTCTTAGATTGAGGGGGGTCTCTCAGCTGCGTTACAAGCTGTCTGGAGTGCCCCCACATGAACAAATGCCAGTGGGGATGCATTAAGTGGTGCACTGTCGGCATCCAGGCAGGATGTGGACAGCCGGCACGACAGCTGAAAAACAGGGTACTGCAAGGGTGCAGCTTTCATAAACTGTCACCCCTGCCCTACACTTAGAAAAGGTACTGATTCTAATGAAGTGCTTTGCCTGCACCATTCATGCTAATCCTAAGTTTCTGTATATACTTGTTTTTGGCATTGTATATAGTTTGATATTTTTGTCCTTTAGTTTTCGTAATAATATATACCTATTATTTACTCATTCATTGATTCTCTGCAAATTGGGATCCCACAATAGGGCAGCACCCCTTCCTGCCCTGACAGTGTTGGTCTGTGTATTGGGCAGGGTGTTTGTGCATATTAGGCAGAGTGTGTCTGTGCTAGCCAGGGTGTATGTCTGTGAATGAGAAAGTATGTATGCATTAGGCAGTGTGTGTGTGTGTGTGTGTGTGCGTGTATATATATAGCAGTCTGTGTTGCATGTATTAGGCAGTGTGTCTATGAATAAGAAAGTAGAGTGGTAGGCAGGTGGAGAGTGCACAGTCCTGCGTCTCCTGACAGTTACTTCATGTAGATCGGCCAAGCATACCACGACGCAGTAGAGAATCTCTATCCTTTACCCGGTCTGACCGGAAGCACTCAGTGAGAGAACTGAACAGCTTCCTGTCAGTCTAGGTAGAGGAAACAGAAGCTCATCTACCATGGTCCGCTCGCCCACTGTACATAAGGGGACGATGACACACACAGAGGGGATTGGGACAATAATACACAGGGTGTGGCAAAACTAGCCAATGTTTCATCTAAAAGACTGGGGTCATTTGTATAACTTTTACCGCAAAGTCTATAGACTTTCGTATGCCAGTTTCACAAACAAGATTGAGACACATTGTTCGTGAAATGAATAAACTGCCGAATGGGAGACCACACAAGGAAGTCGTGTGTCTCCAATTAACCACTGGCAACATTGTACAGACCGCAAAACTCTATTACTGTAATGGGTGGTTGCCGTTCGTATAACAGAACACGTGGCGGTGGTCATCTTTGCTCGTGAACGCCCAGTGGTGTTTGGTCATCGAGTGCATGGAACCAAAATCGGCTACTCAACCTTGCGAACACCACTGGACTTCCATGCCGTTCATATGCACAGATCCTTTTGAAAAAAGAGAGCGGCATTCGGTAAAATCAACCCCACAAACTAATTATAGTACACTAGCCAGTAAATTCATGTATTAGTTTGTTTGTTCATTCACAGGAACTCCCGAAAGGAGACTGGTAAGGGTATCAAAATACCTGGAAATATTTTGAGGCTTGTGGCTGACCGGTCCATAACTTAATTCGAATGGCTTTTCTATTCTAAAGAACAGATCTGAGCGGTATTTCGCCAGATTGTGCGCTCAGATCCCAACCATTCGAGAAGTTCAGATGTACATTTCGTGAGTTATGTATTTTTATGTTATATTGCATACTTTTCTGTACGGAGAGATAATGTAATTAAAGGTGTACTCGTATGCAATTATCTCTCCAGTACAGAAAAGCATGATAGGAGATATTATTGCTATGTTAAGTTTTCCACAGAGTCCACCAGGGGAAAACCCCTGGAATGCTGTTAAGGAAACCCCTTGCATGGGGACTTGTGTATATACAACGGTTGTGGTGCACTAAAAGCTCAGTTGACTCCCAAACTGTGTGTCATCCAGTCATTGGGGAAAAAGGGATTATATTTACGCTACCTGTATGCTGATTAAGACTATCTGCGGAGATATCGTGGATTGTACTACTACTCCACTATATGGTTAGGGAACGGGACAATGGCACAGAGGGGGACTGAGGAAGGGGACAATGACACACACAGAGGAGCTGGGGAAGTGGACACTGACTCACAAAAGGGGCTGGGGAGATAGAGACACATAAAGTGCTGGGGAAATAGGGGACTGGAGGAAAACAAGAGACACAAAGTAAGCGCCAAGACCCAAAGTGGAAAAATAGGGAATTAGATACACTAAAGGGGATGAAAGACACAAGGGGGATAAGGTACACAAAAAGGGTCAGACATTCAAATGATGGGATTAGAAAGACAAAACGGTTAGGAAAATAAAAGGTAAGTTAAGAGACACACAGATGAAGATGCAGGTTTTTTTTGTTTTTTTTTGTGGGGGGAAGTAGAGCGTCAAACTGCATATTTGCCTGAGTTGTCAAATATACTCGCACTGGCCCTTCATCTACTACTACTCTGCACACACTATATATACTCACATACTCTGCATACACTATACACACACAATGCATGCACACACTGCATACAGTATACAAACACAGACTCTTAATAACTATGCACAAACAATGCATCCACTGCACTCACTACACAAATGCATATTCTGCTCAGGGCAGAAGGAGACAAATGGAGAGGTTGGGGGTGGAATGGGACAAATGATGGGGCTCGGGAGGGCAGGAGAACACAGGGAAGTGCTCTGGGGCATAATACACATGGAGGTATTGGGGGGGGTGGGAGGGAAAGAGACACACGGAGGATCTGGGTAAGAATGAGACACATGCAGGGTCTCCGATGATGATATGCAATTTTTACACCAGGGCCTCGTGATTTCTACTTTCACTTCTGATAATGATGACACTTGAAAGGACGGTTAAGAAAAATAAAAGGTAAATTAGAAGACACACAGGTAAGATGCCTATATGCATTTTTTTTTCAAATCTGCATTAAATATCCATCACAAATATTACACACAGTCAATACATACATATATCACACATAGTCAATACAACCCAAAATATATCACACAGGGCTACAGGTACAGACTAGATTCCCAGCACACTGGACCACCAGAGATTAGCATGCCCTCTCACTGCAAGGTAACAACAGGGAAGGAGAATTAATATTTGTTTTTCTGTTTTCTTTTTGTTTGTTTTTTAAAATTAATAATTTAATTGCGTTGTTATGCAAACACTAAATCCCTATATACACACTAAACATGGATGTGTGGGTGGGACCAGGGAGGGGTGCTGTGGACATGAATTGCACAGGGAGCTGAAAAGGCTTAAAGGGACACTGCAGTCATCAGAATAAAAGTCTAATTAAGCTGTTTTTGTGCATAGGGCATGCCTCTGAAGTTTCACTGCTCAGTTATCTGCTTTTTAGGAGCTAAATCACTTTTGTTTATGTTTATGCAGCGATAGCCATGCCTCCATTGGCTGTTACTTACGCATCCTGCATGAAAAATAATGGTTTTATTTCATCTCCTGCTCTGTAAATAGAAATTTAATCACACACAGTGGGCTCCTGCAGAGTCTAGCAAGCTATTAACAGAGCAGAAGATCGGGAATTCAAATTTAAACAGAATTTGCAATAAGGGAAGTATAAACATTAGATGACTCTTAACAGGCATTGTTTAGGAAGATTGCACAAGTCACTTGCAAAGAGGTGTGACTAATTCTGCATAAACAAAATGATTTAACTTCTAAATGGCAGAGAATTGAGCAGTGAGACTGCAGGGGCATAATATATGCACCAAAATTGCTTCATTAAGCTAAAGTTGTTTTGGTGACTATAGTGTGCCTTTAAGGCCAACCTTGTTCATGGGATAATTCACTGAAATTATAATTGTTGGGAATGGGAATTTAAAATGAATTCTAAGTAAATTTAAAATTTTAGGTTCTCAAAGATAGTTTTATTTTAAATACAGCTATTTTTGCCTAAAATTTCAAATTTGCTTTTAATTATTGACAATTCACACTTTAGTGAATAACCCTGGCACTGTATGTTAAAATCCATCATCCATGGGGGGGTGTCTGACTGGCAGAGAGATAAGTCGCATGGAGTGAGAGCTCCATTCTCCACCAGGCCCATAGCGTCAAATAAGCAGAGCAAAACAGATCAATTGGCATATAAATACTAATCTACCTGATTAGAAAAGAATAATGGCACCGCCTAAACAACTGAAATTGATGGATCTGATACGGTCAAGCAAAAAGGACCGTGTGAAACATATCTAAGATAGTGACGACCCCGTGGCATACTCACCAGCTTCGGACGTTCCCTCAGAGCCTGAAACTGCTCCACTAACGCCAAATGAAACACCGGTAATGGATAGAAGCCTGCAGACCATGCTGCATGAGTCACAATCCACACTACAAGTGGATTTTAAGCAACTGGCTACATACCTATGGAAACAAAAGGCCGAACCAGTCACTTAGAAAACAAAATGGAGGAGCTTTTCACTGCAAATAAAGAGATGGTGGATAATCTGCCGAGGCTTGAGGAGAAACATGAATCTTTCAAGCACAAATTATCTGACTTTGAGGATCGATCACGGTGCAATAATATACGGTTTCTAGGTATAGCCGACACTGTAACTAGCGAAGCAATACTCAATACCTAACATCCCTCTGCAAAGCCCTTGTGCTTTATTTGGATGAGTCCGCTTGGACATTTGATCGGGTGCATTGCTTGCCCAGATCTCTCCCTTTCACAGCAGACACACCACGGGATACAATAGCCAGGTTTCATTATTTCAAGTCCAAGGATCTCCTACTAAACACTGCGCACAAACTCGCTACGCTCCCAGATCCATACCAAGGAATCAACATCTATCCGGATCTCTCAGCATTCACGATGGCACAGAAACATGAATTCATATCTGTCACCAAAACTCTACGCAACCACAAGGTGCCTTAGCGGTGGGGACATCCCACAAAGCTACTGGTGTGGTATAAAGAAAAATTGGTGGTGAACCTGGAGCCAGAAGTTGGCATCTCCAAGCAGAGCTCCCCATCGGGCTCGAAGACGCGTATGGAGATCCATAAATTACTGTACAGCAACAACACTCTCCAAATATCACTTGAGTATAATGCAAACTAATGTTATTATTGCATAATATTCTTTATTCCTTAAGGTTAATTAGTTTACACCAGCTCTTGTTCATAATACAGGCTGTTGAAGGTCACATTTTTTATTTTTTACAGACCAACTTAAAAGATAGACACAGAAGTTGTTATTGTGCCGAATATGCGGCAGTATTATACCCCTGTGACGAACTGAACCGCATCACGGGTTCTTGGAGGGGCCTGCTGGCCATCCTCTTGCCTCAGGACTATGGGCCCTGCAATATATCTTTCCCAATGCACTTGAAAAGGCTCTGTTCGTGTGAGTTATGTACTTTTGTACTCCAGACAGAGAGACCGACCGTTAGCCCTCATTCCCTGAAACTGTTTTGCGCATAGGACCATGTGCATGGTCGGTCAAAAGTAAGACTTCCAGGAAATTCCTGAACCCCAGGAAATCTTCATGAATTTGGATATGTTGGTCACCCAGATCAGGGCTATCAAGAGATGTAACTTTGTGGGGATTTTGTGGTTTTTAAGGTATTTTGGGGGGTTTGTAAAAATTTATGTTTTTTCTGTGCTTGGAAATATTTGGATAGGATTGGTACAGTTCCTGATCCAATTATCTCCCAGGCACAGAGGAGGGATTATCTGATTTTGTATGGGAGTGTCCTGGACCTGAGAGCCAATGTGATTGTGCAGTCCGTCACAACCTCCTCAACTGTTTTTTAAATTAACCCACTAATCTCACACTTCCATATAGCACGTGGACATGGTGGAGGTAGAGGCATTGTAACCTATAGCATCCTATGCCATAGAGTCCTCCATCCGTGTCCTTGTGCACAACATATCAGTGTACAACTTGCGTTGCAAAGGAGCTTCCACTTATTGGTAACCCTGAAGCGCCTACTTAGCCTAGGCGACATGACATATTGAAACTGCCTCTTTACCCTGTGTGACGCAGGCATGATGGGGGCGCTGCCCAGTATATACTAATACATTGTATAATCCAGACTCCTGTGGATTGGTTCTGTCTTATAGACCTCTGACTCCTATGTTAATGTTCTTGAGAGTGTAAAACAAGTTATATCACAAAAATATATTAGGGGAGGAGGCCTGAGAGAGCCCTCTAGAACTATATGGTGTGGAAAACATTCTACCCCCACCTCCCAAACCGAATCTATGGGGAACGCCATCTTCTGTTTCCCACTCTGTCATCTAGTTTGCATACTATGCATTGTTAACAGTATATAATTTATTTTTCTTGTTTCTATATTTTGGACCCCCTGTTACCGCCCCCCTCCCCCACCAGGTGCATGAGACCTATAAGCCTCTAACATGGTGTTAATCAAATATGTGGCATATAATCTCCATGATACACAACCTTCCACCCTTGGCGACTAACTTAACTACTACACAGGCCAAGATACCATACATACGCCAAAGTCGCCGAGGACACACATGGCCCTCCTAAAGGGAAAATGTGAGAAACAGTCCTATAACAGACGTGACTAGGTCAGATTTCACTTTTAAAATTTTCTCTCTAAACGTCCACGACCTTAATAGCCCACACAAACGTAGTCTTGCCATACAAGAAATGCATAAGTCCCAAGCGGCAGTGATTTGTCTCCAGGAGACCCACTTTTGTGTCCAGAAACCACCCTCATACAAATGAAACGCATCTCACAAACTTATCATGCCTACTCTCCACACAAATCGAAGGGTGTATCCATTCTATTTCACTCAGATTGGGTGTTTCAACCGAGCACACAATATACTGACAAAATGGGCCACTTGTTGATTCTGGTGGGTACGTTAAATGGATTTATGGTCACTTTGGTTTCCCTCTATGCCCCCAATGATTTCAATACCCTTTTTAACGTAAAGCTTTCAAAAAAATTGCCTCCCTGAAACAAGGCCATGTAATCATATGCGTTGACTTTAATTGCACCTTAGACCCAGACCTAGCTATTAAACATGAGAATGGAAGACGTCCTACTCCGAACGCTTTTATGATCAGCTAATCTCTAGCAAACTTAGTGTTCACACATGACCTATAAGACACTTGGCGGAAGAGTAAATAGCCCTCTGAGAAGGAGTTTACATTTTTTTTCACGGGTACACCTAACATACTCCCACATTGACCTTTGATAGACAACCTGGTGGAGGTGGTCACAGGGCTTAGATCCTGGTCGTACCACGCACTGTTGCTTATCACTTTTCGCTCCCTATTTCCCACTAGAGGAAAGTGGAGACTGAATGAGGCACTCCTAGAGTATACACCCGCTATGTCACTCATCTCGCAGGCCATATCTAACTATTTTACAGAAAGTACTCCAGGAGGATCATCCCCAATTAATTGCTGGCTAGCTCATAAAGCTGTCACAAGGGGGGGTGTTCGTTCCAGTTGGGATCCCATAAAAAAAGATCTCAGAAAGATGCAACATTACATCTCACTAAGGAACAGGGGCGGACTGACCACTCGGGCATATCGGTCATGGACCGAGGGCCCGAGGCAGTCAGGGGCCCGGCCGCACAGCCTTGCTCCAGCTGGAGAGATCAGAGATCTCTCCAACTGGAACGGCAAAATTAAAAAAAAAAAATCTATTTCATTTATAGGTTGTGGGGCCCCTGATGCAGCACGGGGCCCCACAACCTACCGCCCTGTAAATCACCCCCTATGAGACCTGGCAGCTTCAGCAGCTCTCTGCCAGGTCTCCTTCTCCCAGTCCCGCGGTGCTCTGTGTGATGGGAGAGGGACAGGAAGTGACATCACTTCCTGTTTACTCCTCTCACACAGAGCCCAGCGAGGGGAAGGAGCAGCAGCCAGGGAGAGCAGAGGAAGCACAGGTAGGCTCTAATCACCCCCCTGTCACTAGTCACCCCCCCACTGTTACTAGTCACCCCTTCCCTCACTCTGTCACTAGTCACCCCCTCACTCAAATGACAGAGTGAGGGAGGGTGTGACTAGTGACAGAGAGAGGGAGGGTGTGACTAGTGACAGAGAGAGGGAAGGAAGGGGTGACTAGTGACAGAGTGAGGGAGGGTGTGACTAGTGACAGAGAGAGGGAGGGTGTGACTAGTGACAGTCACCCCCTCCCTCACTCTGTCACTAGTCACCCCCTCCCTCACTCTGTCACTAGTCACCCCTTCCTTCCCTCACTCTGCCACTAGTCACCCCTTCCCTCACTCTGCCACTAGTCACCCCATCACTCTAGTGACAGAGTGAGTGAGGGTGTGACTAGTGACAGTTAGGCAGGGAAGGGGTGACTAGTGACAGAGGGAGGGGTGACTAGGGACAGAGTGAGGGAGGTGGTGACTAGTGACAGTCACCACCTCCCTCACTCTGTCACTAGTCACCACCTCCCTCCGTCACTGGGTCACCCCCTCCCTCACTCTGTCACCAGTCATCCCCTTACTCTGTCACTAGTCACCCCTCCCTCACTCTGCCACTAGTCACCCCTTCCCTCACTCTGCCACTAGTCACCCCTTCCCTCACTCTAGTGACAGAGTGAGGGAGGGGGATACTAGTGACAGAGGGAGGGGTGACTAGGGACAGAGTGAGGGAGGTGGTGACTAGTGACAGTCACCACCTCCCTCACTCTGTCACTAGTCACCACCTCCCTCACTCTGTCACCAGTCATCCCCTCACTCTGTCACTAGTCACGCCTTCCTTCCCTCACTCTGCCACTAGTCACCCCATCACTCTAGTGACAGAGTGAGTGAGGGTGTGACTAGTGACAGTTAGGCAGGGAAGGGGTGACTAGTGACAGAGGGAGGGGTGACTAGGGACAGAGTGAGGGAGGTGGTGACTAGTGACAGTCACCACCTCCCTCACTCTGTCACTAGTCACCACCTCCCTCCGTCACTGTGTCACCCCCTCCCTCACTCTGTCACCAGTCATCCCCTTACTCTGTCACTAGTCACCCCTCCCTCACTCTGCCACTAGTCACCCCTTCCCTCACTCTATCACCTGTCACCCCCTCACTCTGTCACTAGTCACCCCTCACTCTAGTGACAGAGAGAGGGAGGGTGTGACTAGTGACAGTGAGTAAGGGTGTGACTAGTGACAGTAAGGGTGTGACTAGTGACAGAGAGAGGGAGGGTGTGACTAGTGACAGAGTGAGGGAGGGAAGGGTGACTAGTGAGAGTGAGGGAGGTGGTGATTAGTGACAGAGGGAGGAATGGGGTGACTATCACTGTGTCACCCCCTTCCTCACTCTGTCACTAGTCACCCACTCCCTCCCTCACTCGGTCACTAGTCACCCCTCTCTCACTCTGTCACCAGTCATTCCCTCACTCTGTCACCAGTCATCCCTTCCTTCCCTCACTCTGCCACTAGTCATCCCTTCCCTCACTCTGTCACCAGTCATCCCCTCACTCTATCACCAGTCACCCCTTCCTTCCTTCACAGTGACAGAGTTAGGGAGGGAGTGACTAGTGACAGTGAGAGGGATGGGGTGACTAGTGACAGAGTGTGGAAGAGGGTGACTAGGGACAGAGGGGGTGAGTAATGACAGAGTGAGGGAGGGGGTGACTAGTGACAGTGAGGGAGCGGGTGACAGTGACCGAGTTAGGGAGGGAGTGACTAGTGACAGTCACTCCCTCCCTCTGTCACTAGTCACTCCCTCCCTCTGTCACTAGTCACTCCCTCCCTCTGTCACCAGTCATCCCCTCACTCTGTCACCAGTCACCCCTTCCCTCCCTCACTCTGCCACTAGTCACCCATTCCCTAACTCTGTCACTAGTCACCCCCTCTCCCTCCCTATGTCACTAGTCACCCCCACTCACTGTGTCTCCCCCTCACTCTGCCACCCCTCAACCCCTCCCTCCCTCACTCTGCCACCAGGTACCCCCTCACTCTGCCACCTGTCACAACCTCCCACACTCTTCCACCTGTCACCTTCTCCCTCACACACTGTCACCTGTCACATATGCATTCACACAGACACTATATACAAAAAAGCACATGTAGTCATCCCGACATGCACAAGTGCATTCACACAGACTCAAATACAAACATGCATTGATACACAGGTCTTCACAATATACACATCCAAAGGAATGCTGTATTATGAGTTATATTTAACATTTATTTAATGCACATATATTTGGCCTTCAAAGGGCCTGGGATCTAATTTTGCCCGGGGGCCCCAAAGGCTCTCAGTCCGCCCCTGCTAAGGAACTGAATAAGTTGGAGGCTCAAAATAAACAAATCCCCTCTAAGCGGCTAACCATATGCATTGAAAAGATCCAAAATGAATTACACGCCCTAGAGTTAGTGAACAGAGACTGAGATCTTTTAACTTAAAATTTTACACGGAAATTATTGGCGGCTAAACTCAAATCCAAGTACGTGCAGTCCAAAATTCCTTGCATCACTTCTGCCTCTCAAACTAAACTCTTTGATACCAATGACCTAGTCAACAAGCTGGCATGGTATTACACCACACTATATAACTTAAAGACAGATCCATCAGTACGCCAACCTACCTCCGATTCTATTCACACATTTTTTAGATTCAGTGGACCTACCTCAATTAACTAGATGGCAAAATGAATCACTAGACAGTCCCTTTACAGAAGAGGAGGTTCACAAAGCTATTCTCTCTTTACCAAAACACAAGGTCCCTGATGGACTTTCCAATTACTATTATACCCGCCTGGAACTGCATCTAACGCCCCAAGTCAATTATATCAAATCCATAGGTTCAGTACCTCAAGAAATGCTGGAGGCCCATATTGTCACCTTGCCCAAGCTTGGCAAACCTCTAACTGAATGCGCAAACCTAAGACCGATATCACTGTTGAATGCAGACATTAAACTTTATGCCAAACTGCTAGCAACTCGTTTAAAACCCCTGCAGGACTTGGTTTCCACATAGCAAGCGGGGGAAGACAAGTAGGGGATAACACCAGACATGTCACTAACTTAATAAAATGGGCGAACTCCCAGGGCCAACAGGGGGTAGTAGAAGCCCTCGACGCGGAAAAGGCATTTGATCATCTTAGTTGGGACTACAGGCAAGCCACACTGCTAAAAATGGGTCTCCCTCCTGCCTTCCTCAGGAGTATTCTAGTGTTATACCTTAACCCAACAACTAAAGTTTTCAGCTCTGGCTTCTTATCCGACTCATTTACAATATCAAATGGCACCCACAAGGGATGCCCCCTCTGTCCATTCATTTTCATTCTATGCTTAGAATCACTGGTTCACAGTATTAAATGCCACCCTGAAATCTCGGGACTCCCTACACCCACAGGGGAACAAAAGTTGGCACAATACGTTGAAGATATCTTCAACCGCTCCATCACAACACTAATGGATCTTCTCCAGCTATATGGCCACATATCGTACTATAAAAATAACTGCCTATTGGTCTCCCCAAGAGCACAATCCAAACCCTGAAAGATACATTCTCCTTTGACTGGCAGAAAACATCCCTAAAATACTTACGCGTTAATTTAACAAAATCCTGTGCCCACCTTATTAGACAAAACCATTCGGCACTCATACACAAACTTAAAACACAAGCTAGCAAGTGGTGCAGATTAGAAATCTCCTGGCTTGGGTGCATTCCATGCTAGTAAAATTATGCTACTTCCGCATCTATTGTACTTTTTCCGTATATTACCAATAGCAAAATCCAATAAATTAGTGTCACAATTTCAAGTTGTCGTCAATTCATACATTTGAAAGAAAAAAAAAAAAACAGGATAGCGAGCCGTTTGACGTGGCTTACCTCACATAAGGGTGGACTAAGTATATCAAATATTAAAATGTACTATAATGCATCAACACTAGCACAAGACATACATGTCCTGTCCCGCTCCAGACCACTGCTATGGTTATCTCTGGAAAATGCCTGCATCCAGCCCTATAAAATTGACCACCTACTATGGCTGTCCATAGTACCAGACCAAGCTAAGCCAGGTATGCTCCACAGCACATCTCTTTTAATTACCACCTGGAGGCACTGGGTGAAGGACTTGGCTGGTTTAGTTTGCATCCCATTCAAGCATGCAACGCAACATCTGACAACATCTCCCTCGACCCTCAAGCGGGAAGGGGATAACCTCTATAAGCTCCCTATACACTTCAGATGGTCTGAAAACATTCCCTGACCTGCAAAGGGAATTTGCACTACCCACCAAAGACCTATTTACATATCTCAGACTAAAACACATCTTGCATACATTGAATATTTAACCTAGCGACCTGTCCCAGCTCACACTCTTTGGGAGCCGCTGTGTAAAGAAATGTACTGCTACAAAATCTCTTTCATTGTGTTACAATGCCCTAAGTAACATAGATACCATACAATGGGAAAACGATCTCCAATCAACCATCCCCCCACATTATGGTTACAACTCACCAAACACTCTTCTAGTTGCCTGTCACAGTGGGAATTCTATTGCAAGATACTGATGAGGTGATACTTTAACCCCTTAAGGACACATGACATGTGTGACATGTCACGATTCCCTTTTATTCCAGAAGTTTGGTCCTTAAGGGGTTAAACTGCAATAACACCTATTGTATGGGGACCAGTCGTAACCCATGTATCCTTCACTCTGAGAGATATTACCTTTAACCCTTTCAGACGTCCCTGATTTCAGGGCAAGTGCCAGTGAGTTCTCACAAGCAAGATAAAAAAAATTATTTAAAAAAATAATATGAGGCTAGGCAACAGATTAGTGGGTGCTATGAGGGTTGGCCACACGGAGGGTACGGGTGTCCCCTAAACATCTCACACACCATCCCGAGGACTAATTAAAGCCACAATTCTAGTCCCACTTACACTTACATATTATTATGTCAATAACATGCTATGCAATGGCTGTTCTTGATACGGGATGCATGCTAACTATGATATGTCTTATATTTTGCCTTCTGTAAATGATGTATACTTCTTGACAATTCTCCTTCGCACTAATGTTAATTTTTGGTTAGAAATTCCCCCCACCCCCTCTTTTTTTTTTCTGTATCCCCATTTGACGTTCTTCATTTGTATGTGAAAATCTCATTAAAAATAAGATATTGAAAAAAAAAATCATCATCCATAGCCTTCTGTTTTGGCTCCAGTTGAGCCATTTTTGGAAACATCTAGTGGTGATTTGCTGAGTTTGTACTCTTTTTCTTATGATTCTATTCTCCATAGCAACTGTTACCTCCGAACCTTGCAGAAACCATTTTAATCCATATTCTGTTGTAACTGAAGCTGTCTTCATGTGTATTTGTTCCTAGGTAGCATTGTCTGTAAGTATTCCTTAACCTGGCCTGCAAGTTTACATTCTTAGCAATACTATTTTATTATTTTTCTGTCTGCAATATAGCTAGTTTAGCATTTCATTACTAGTTCTATATTACCTTTACCCAATTACTATAGCTTCCATTTTGTGTTGTATCAATCAGACTACATTTCTTCTTTATGTTACCAGAATGTGGTAATTAACAATTGTAGATTATGTCAATCATAAACTTTAACCAATCAAAAACAAGTAGCATGTTCCACATAAAGCCCTGACAGGCATAGCTCCTCTTCTTTCTTTGGTGCGAATAACAGTCTAACATAACATCAGGAAACATAACGAACATATTGAAGAAATTGGCAGCCGTAGGTAGAGCTAAAGAGTAAATTACAAAACCAGATAGTGGAATATTATTTGAGTGGAAAGAACCAACCACATCAAACAAAAACCAGTGGAGCGCTTAAATGTATACACTTACCCTAAGATAAGGGAATACAATACAACAGAATTTCTGAGGGAAAGAAATAAACAAAATATGGTGCAGTATGTCTAAAACAAATAGAGTGGTATATTATCCATATAAAGCACACTCACATGGTGCAGAGCCTTAGGGGGGACAGGCTCAAATATCATGCGCAGAGGTATTTGTAGATAGAACCATAGAAACATAGAATGTGACGGCAGATAGGAACCATTCGGCCCATCTAGTCTGCCCAATTTTCTAAATACTTTCATTAGTCCCTAGCCTTATCTTATCGTTAAGATAGCCTTATGCCTATCCCACGCATGCTTAAACTCCTTTACTGTGTTAACCTCTACCACTTCAGCTGGAAGGCTATTCCATGCATCCACTACCCTCTCAGTAAAGTAATACTTCCTGATATTATTTTTAAACCTTTGTCCCTCTAATTTAAGACTATGTCCTCTTGTTGTGGTAGTTTTTCTTCTTTTAAATATAGTCTCCTCCTTTACTGTGTTGATTCCCTTTATGTATTTAAATGTTTCTATCATATCCCCCCTGTCTCGTCTTTCCTCCAAGCTATACATGTTAAGATCCTTTAACCTTTCCTGGTAAGTTTTATCCCGCAATCCATGAACCAGTTTAGTAGCCCTTTTCTGAACCCTCTCTAAGGTATCAATATCCTTCTGAAGATACGGTCTCCAGTACTGTGTACAATACTCCAAGTGAGGTCTCACCAGTGTTCTGTACAATGGCATGAGCACTTCCCTCTTTCTACTGCTAATACCTCTCCCTATACAACCAAGCATTCTGCTAGCATTTCCTGCTGCTCTATTTTACATTGTCTGCCTACCTTTAATACCAAAACTTCTTCAGTGGAGAGTTGTGGAATACTCAGCAATAAAGAGAAAGATAAAACATATATAGTGTGTTATCTTCACTAAAACTATGAATAAAATATAGCAGTCACTGCTCACCTTGTTGAGAGCCAAAATGCTGGGCTCTCAGGATAATGCGCACTGTGCCTTTAAGAGGGCACAACTCTTCTTTACAGCAGAGGATAATGGCAAGATATGGGACTTAGATGTATATTTAAAAAAGTATTATTTATTATGCCAAAATGTTAAGTATATAAAAACAACAAATAAAAATACCACATATATGAAGTCCCAAAGGTGAATGTTGCCATCCAAAAAGCAGTCCGCAGACGCGTTTCGACTGAATCAGCAGGCTTTCTCAATCGGTATCCTCCTCTGTGCGCGTTGTGCAGATTTTATATTTGGCGGTTCGTCTCTGATTGGTCCCCCTGAATGTCTTTAATCCAATCGTTTGTCAGTCCATGGAGTTGTCGGCCAGAGCAGCTGCTTACAATTAGTTTTGTATAACCGGAAGTGACGTATCGGAAAATATATTGGTCCAGTGATTCAAAAGATAGATGAAGACCTATTTGACCGACTGCAAGCATGGCTTGGGAGTGGTAAGCCAACTATCTCCAGCATACAGAAAATATCTCCATTTACAACAACAGCAAAAACACACAAAAATACATAATTCCTGTCATACTGAACAGAACCCCCACATTCAACCTATCCCCAGATAGCTTGGATCTGAGCGCTCACTATATCCGAACAGCGCTCAAATCCCACAAACACAGTCAAATCGCAATGGGATTAAATTTTAGCAACAAGTTCCAACTGGTCTGGCAGTGTCCCTGGGACAACGCCCTGCTGGAGAACAATAGGCAGGAAACGGGGGAGGGGCACAACTTCTCATGTATTCAAAGGGACAGAAAAAGTGTTTCAAACTCCAATAAGCCCAAATAATGCTTACACAGGGCAAAGTCTCCCAGCGGCCATAGTCAGAAGGCAGGAGGCAGGCAAACAGGCTTCTCCAATGCCCAGTGGCGAGGTTGGTACCGCCACAGCTCGTATTAGCTTTAAATTTATTTTGATGTCTCATATAAAGTTACAAATGTTACAAAAAGGACAATTTCAATGATACATAAATGTTACGTGGTATCTAACAAGTATATGCAACAGCTGAAAGATTCTGTAAAAACATGAAACTTAGAATAATAGCACACAATCTATACATGCATTATCAAGGAACAATATAGTTAGACAGGAGTAGAACTCATTTGTGACACTTGTAATGATACATAAAGGGCAAATATATATATGCAAAACAACAGTAAATATATATATATATGGCAATGTAGCCCAGAGTGTGTGAATCACGATCTGAGTTAAGATGGCCACCAAGAATCTTGCGGGTCTTGCGAGATTCAACATGGTCGCCGTTGGTGCTCAAATCCGTCATCACGTCCCAAAATTTAAGCCCCCCGCTGTCAGAATACAGGTACCCCACACTCCCCCACTCACAGAACCTCCCAAGCAATCCCCAAAAAGCCAGAACAATTATAGTAAAACCTGCGCACTCGCGGCAATGGCCATGATTACGCATGTGATAGATGGATAGATCCTTAGGTCAGAGAGCCAGGGGCTCAGACAAGGAGGGAAAGGCTCTGGGGATGCAAAAAAACTTTTACTAAAGGCAATGTAAGAGGGGAGGTAAAGCCAGGGTAGTGAGTAGAAAGGAGAATAGAGTGTATAAGTAAAGGAATAAATCCAATAGTAGTGAAAATAAGTCAAATAATAAGAAAATGTCACAGAACAAAGTACTCTGGCCTGTGCCTGGCTGGAGCAGCAACAAAAGAGGAGGAGCTATGCCTGTCAGGGCTTTATGTGGAACATGTTACTTGATTTTGATTGGTTAAAGTTTATCATTGACTTGTGCTGCTGGAAGCATAAGTAAAGAAAGTTATGCAAAACAGGAAGCCTCCTGTCATGTAGTAAAATTCAGTATGCAACTTGTTATCATATTGCCTGATTGATTTGCATGTCATTTGTTCCATTGCTTTAGTAACTTTACTCATTTTCTATTTGTGTGTTTCACTATCTGATGTATTGCACTGGGTTGGTAAAGTGCAAATCAACCTTTGATCGACATCATCCTTCTCATCTGTGTGGTCTGTGAAAAGAGTTTAGCTCTGTCAAGCTCTGTAGGGGAACACTGAGTAAGGACATAACACTTTCTTTCATTTGTGAACACACATAACAAATGCTTCTTTTAAAATATATCATCCATGAATTAACTATATACTGGATAAATGACTGCACAATATTTTTTATGCCCCTAAGAAAAGGGTTAACAAAGAAACCTGGTCGCTAACATCATGACATCATATTTTTGATGATTAAGTGTGTGTTCTCTAAAGCGTCAATATGCATGGAAATCCTCTGGGAGCTGGAATTAGTAGGATTACTGAATTCAATGACATTAAATGAACCCAAACAAAAGTATGGATTTTCTCAAGAACCAGCAGGCTAACACCAGGGTATTCATCACAGGCCGATATAATGCTTTGCTGTAAGGCAAATACGCTTTTAATCATTTGTTATGATCTATTCCCTTAAAAGACACCTAATAAATTTTGGTTATTGAGACACTCTAAACCAGAATGTAGAATATTTCTGTCATATTTTGTAATGCCATACAATGTTGGAAGATGCCTGTATTTCAGCTATGCTTATATTTAATAGTGGTGTCTATATCCCAAAAAGCAATATATTGCTGTCTTGTTATATAAGTTGTCTTGAGCTGAAATAAGCGCCATTATCACTTGGAATTTTTGGTATTTGAGCTGAAATCTTGCTGGACATCCGTAAAATTTACAAACTTACAGATAACCCAACCCAACACAGCAGGTGAACCAACCATGTATGCTTTGCAAGGACATGTAGTGTGCTAGCCAAAGCGTTTCAAAGTCTTGTGTGCACTGTGAGACACACAACATACTTATCCACATCTTTACCTTGCATATATGTACTTTATAAATCTGTATGAAAACTCTGCTTACCATGAAGTGGGTGCTCATTGGTCAAAGGGAAAGGATGGTTACTTGGTTCATTTATGGAAGGTTATGTCCACAAGAGTAAAGTTTTAACTTTATGCTTGCCAAAAATGACTATTTTTGCACAGAAGCACACCAGCACAGCACTACTGTATGGATGCCACTCTATAGTTCCACCAGCATTATGTGACATTGTTGCCGCATCACGCCAAGCTATGTCTGTTCTGCACCTTTAAATGTATTCTTTTGTGCAGAAATCCTGCTTCCCTGGTTTTGTTAGACACCCATTAAAAATATATAGTAGCCATTGTTTTGGTTATCCAATCTATTGTAACTATTTCCAGTTGTTCAATATTTACAAATAGATACATATCAGCTGTTGACATTTTTCTTTTTACCAAACTGTGTTTTTTACAATAATTAGATTTTATGACACACGCCTATTGATAAACAATGTTATCAGAAACCACTTACTTTTATTTAGTTACATTGTTTTATTTCTGACCTACAGATTTAATTAATAAATGATACCTTTAGTCTTTTCTTAAAAAACAAAGATGGCTGCTTCCAGATTAAATATTAATGTGAGACATATATGAGTGTGTGGATGTGTTTTTCAGCAAAATTGTCAGTCTACTCGTCTTATCATTTATCAAGCAGATTTAGGGCTCTTTACAATATTAACAGTAAATAGTAGTCAGAAAAACAACCAGTATCTAGCAGCAGCTACAAATTACCACTATGTTTACAATCATTTGGCTAAATCTTTCTAGCCCATAACTAATAACAACTGCCACTACAGATACCAAACATTTGTCGTCAGAAGCGACAGGCAAGTAGTGGATGGCCAGTAAAAAATGAGTAAAGAAGACTTTTTGTTTCAACAGGATTTAGAGATTTTACTGTTGTAAAATTTAGGCCAGTGGATGATTTTTTTTTTTTTTGGGGGGGGGGGGGGGGGATTGTGGTACACAGTAATGAGTAGAACCAGAGTTGTAATCAGTCAGAGTGAAGTAGAGTTTAGTTTCTCCCATACAAATTAAAGGGATCCATTAGTCGCTACATAGTGACTGATTTTTAGTAGTGGCAGCCCTTAACTTTACTGCTTGTGAATTTTTCAGACGGTAAAGTGCCAAGTATTGACATTTAAAGGGACACTATAGACACCAATAGAAATTTAGCTTAATGAAGCAGTTTTGGTATATCGATATATCTGTGCAGTCTCACTGCTAAGCTCTTTTGTATATGTTTATGCAGGCCTAACAATACCTCTACTGGCTGTGACTGAGACAGCCTGCTTTAAAAAACAAATTACTTATTTTCAAGCAGGTGTTAACTTGCTTTAGAAGTTTTAATCTCCTGTTCTGTAAAATTTAACATTATCATCCTGCAGAGTCTAGAAATCCATTAACAGAGCAGGAGATGAGAAATTCTAAATTAAATAGACTGTGCATTAAAGGAGGTTTAAACATTAGCTGTCTGTTTTCAGGAAGTGTTCAGAAAGGCTGTGCAAGTTACATGCATGGAGGTGTGACTATGGCTATATAAACAAAGTAATTTAACTCAAAAATAGCCGAGAATTGCGCACAAGACTGCAAGGGCATGATCTATACACCAAAACTACTTCATTAAGCTAAAGTTGTTTTGGGGCCTATACTGTGCCTTTAATTCTATGTAAGGGACCTTTCACAAGACAACTAAACATTCTAAATAATTTCATCATAAAGGGAAAGTGGTTATTAAGATACCCAGGAGAAGAGACCAGGAAATATGAAAAGATAGAGTGTATACAAAGATAGATGATCACAGATAATCAAGAAAATGTATTACCACAACAGGTAATAAAAGTTGATTTTAACAATACATGTACAGTTAGATTTGGAACTATTCGGATACAGACACGTTTTGTTATTTCAGTTGTTTACCACAATACATTCAAGTTACAGTTAAATTATGAATATGGGCTCATACTTTGAGTGCATTTACATCCAGATTGGAGAAGAGGTTTAGGAATTACAGCTATTTAATATGTAGCCCCTGCTTTTTCAAGGCACCAAAAGTAATTGGACAATTGACTAAAAAAGATGTCTTATGGACACGTGTGGGCTATTCCTTTGTTATTTCTTCATCAATTAAGCAGGTAAAAGTTCTGGAGGTGATTCCAGGTGGGGGATTCATGTTTGGAAAGGTTGCTGTGAACCCACAACATGTAGTCCAAAGAGCTCTCAATGCAAGTGAAACAGCCCATCCTTCAGCTTCAAAAAACCTGAGAGACAGCAGGAACATTAAGTGTGGCCAAATCAACAATTTGGTACATTCTGAGAAAAATACGCTGGTAAGCTCTGCAACACAAAAAGGTCTGGATGTCTATGGTAAACAACAGTGCAGGATTCTTTCCATAGTAAAGAAAATCCTCTTCACAACATCCAGCCAAGTGAATAACTCTCCAGGACGTTGACATAGCAACATCTACCTGTCACATCCTGTTCCTAACTGCAGATCATTCTGGCAATGGCTTCTGGTATCCAGTACTCTTTTTACAATTCTTGTTTAGTTTTTCTTGTTTTTTCTGGTTTTCTATTCCATGTCTGGTTTTCTTTATGCTGGGTTTCTGGGTTCATTCTTATATTCTGTCCCTGGATTTCCCAGTCTCTTGGATTCATTTAAATGTTTGTTTTTTGTTGCCACACCCATTTGTTTTCAATTTTCCATTTGTTTCAAGTCTCTGCCCTTTCTTGCAGGCAAGTGCTATTGTTTAGTATGGTTCTTTTAGCGAACATTAGGCAGTGTAGGACCTGCCAGATATGGGGTACATTGGCGTTGTTGGCAGGCTTATGCAATGTATGATCATATAATGTAACTAAATCCCCATACTTTTCATATATAGTGCTTAGTTATGTCTCCTCTTGTTTTGCCTTGTATCGCTTGTCTTGTTTTATTTTGTCTTGTATTCCTAGTTCATGTACAGTCCTGTCCTGCCCTGTTCTTGTTTTCCTCATGTCTTGTGTACATGTTCTGGGTTCTGCTTTCGGTCCTGCTCCGGTTTCTATTAGTTTTGTTTTGTTTTCTTGTTTGGTGCCTTTCCTAGTCTTGCCTTGTTTCTGTTCTGGATACATTCTTGCTGCAGAGCCTCCCTATTCAGCTCCTGGGAGGTCTGCTTAATTCCTGCTCCTAGTTCCTGGGATCCCCAGAAGCTGCATCAGGGTTCTGGTATGTGGCTGCACAAACATCAGGGGGCGTGCGGTTACCCTGCACCAGACCCTGACCTATCCACTCTCACACTGAAGACTCCCACTTATCATCAGGCATACTGGGTCCCGGTCCTCGCACCGCCGCCCGGACAGTATGGCCATAGGCCCTTGGAGTTCGTGGAGTGGACTTTGCAGCTTTCCTGTTCTGTCTGTGTCGTGTTATGCCTGGTTCTTCTGCATGCAAGAGATCCTGTATCTGGACCAGTGTGCTGGAGATTGCTTCCTTATTTTTGTCGTGGAGGAGGTTGATCTTCTAAGCTGTATGGTGGTCGCTTCAGGTGTTCTCTTGTGATGCTTGTTTCCGGTTTTGTGGCAGTGCTCCTGTTCTGGCGGTGATCTTCATTCGTTGCTGGTGGTTCCTATGAAGGAGGCCTTCCCGGTGGGTGATCCTTGCCTCCGTGGAAGTCAAGAGGACTTTGTTGCAGGATCCGCTCGCCATTCCTGGTCTCTGCCTGGGAGCTGTTGGGAGCGTCCGGAGGTCGCTCCTTAGGAGGGGAGTTATGTCACATCCTGTTCCTAGCTGTGGATCATTCTGGCAATGGCTTCTGGTATCCAGTACTCTTTTTACAATTCTTGTTTAGTTTTTCTTGTTTTTTTGGTTTTCTATTCTATGTCTGGTTTTCTTTATGCTGGGTTTCTGGGTTCATTCTTTTATTCCGTCCCTGGATTTCCCAGTCTCTTGGATTAATTTAAATGTTTGTTTTATGTTGCCACACTCGTTTGTTTTCCATCATTCCTTTTTGTTTCAGTGTTCCTGCAGGCAGCTGCTCAAGGCTTCTGCCCTTTCTTGCAGGTAAGTGCTAAATATGTAGTCTCAGGGCTCTTTTGATCACTGAAAAACAATCTCGGACACCTGTGAAAATTAGATTGCCAGGTGAGCCCAATTTAAGGAAAAACTACTAAAGGAGGGTGTTCCACATTATTAAGCAGAGCACCATTTTCATGCAATATGGGGAAGAAAAAGGATCTCTCTGCTGCCGAAAAGAGTGAAATAGTTCAATGGCCTGGACAAGGTATGAAAACATTATATATTTCACGAAAACATAAGCGTGATCATCGCACTATGAAGAGATTTGTGGCTGATTCAGAGCACAGAGGGGTTCGTGCAGATAAAGGCACATTAAGGAAGATTTCTGCCAGATCCATTACATAGCAGCAAACAGATATTTGAAGATGCTGGTGCCTTTGGAGTCCCACGGACATCAAGGTGTAGAGTCCTCCAGAGTCTTGCAACTGTGCCTAAACCTTTTATTCGGCCACCACTAACCAATGCTCACAAGCAGAAACGGCTGCATTGGGCAGAAAAATACATGAACACTAATTTTCAAACAGCCCTGTTCACTGATGAGTGCCGTGCAACCCTGGATGGTCCAGATGGATGGAGTAGTGGATGGTTGGTGGACGGCTACCCCGTTCCAACAGGGCTGCGACATCAGCAAGGCGGTGGTGGAGTCATATTTTGGGCCGGAATCATGGTCGGCCCCTTTAGGGTCCCTAAAGGTGTAAAGATGACCTCTGCAAAGTATGTGGAGTTTCTGACTGACCACTTTCTTCCCTGGTACAGAAGGAAGAACTATGCTTTCTGTAATAAAATCATCTTCATGCATGACAATGCACCATCTCATGCTGCAAAGAATACCTCTGCATCAATGGCTGCTATGGGGATAAAAGGAAAGAAAGTCATGGTGTGGCCTCCATCCTCCCCTGACCTCAATCCTATTGAGAACCTTTGGAGCTTCCTCAAGCAAAATATCTAGGAGGGTGGGAGGTAGTTTACATCCAAACAGCAGCTCTGGCAGGCTATTCTGACATCTTGCAAACAAATTCAAGCAGAAACTGTCCAAAAACACACAAGTTCAATGGATGCAAGACTTGTGAAGCTACTATTAAATAAGGGGTCCTATGTTTTGAAACTTACTGTGTGTAATAATTTGGAACAGCGCATTGTAAGTTTTTTATGTTTAAAAAAAAATACTGTTATCATTAGGAGGTTTGTTCAATAAAATGTGAATTGTACTCTTAATAGTTGATAACATGAGAATTATGCTGACTGTTATTTACATCAATTATTTAGGTAAATGAGAAAAATATCATTTGCATAATAATTTGGAACAGGGTGTAATGCCTTTATTTATACATGACAAAACCTTACTTGCCTTAGCAACTGTAGATTGACATTGCATATTGTTGTCTATAACAATTCCCAAATCCTTCTCTTGTATGGTTACCCCTAATTCACTATCATTTAGGGTGTAAATTGCTTGTGCATTCTTGACTCTGAAGTGCATAACTTTGCATTTCTCTACATTAAATTTCATCTGCCATTTTAGTATCCATCTCTCCCAATCTATCCAAATCCCTCTTCAGCAAAGCAATATCCTGCTCACATTTTATTACTTTACAAAGTTTTGTGTCATCTGCAAACTCTGAAACATGGCTTTCAATGCCTATTTTATTTCATTATTTTTTATTATTTTTCGAAAATGTATCACAATAGACCATAAAAGACTTACATTTTAAAAATATAAACAAAAGACAATACAACAATAAATACATTCCGACAGTTCTAGCACTCTAAGATACCAAATTTTTAATTTATTACCCTTAATTATCACCTTATTTATAAATTAGACGACATACCAAATTTAGTATCTTCACTTCGACTTGAGAGGACCTTAAATAGTTATTCACTGTCTATGACAAACCATGTAAACATAAAAACATACAAACATAAAGTCATACTGTGCCGAGATCTATAAATCCTGACAGATAGTGCCTTACTATAGGGCTTGATATTTCCCCCCTTTTTTTTTCCTTTTCTCTTACTTTCTCTCTTTTATTCTCCCTTTTTTTAATATAAAATATATGCTATAAATAGCCAAAAGACGGCTTTATATAGAGAAGCAAAATATAGAAACAACCTTATGAAAATATAGAAACAACCTTATGAACATATCAACAGTGTTAGCTCTCTAAGATATAAAGTTATTAAAAAAAATTTCTAATCTGTCTCTATATTCATTAGTTATTTGTCATACTAAGTTTATCATCTTTGATTCTTCTCAAAAAAAGTTAAGATATTATTCACTACTTGTATTTAACAGTAATGTCCAATATACATACTGTGCCAAGATCAAATAATAGATACTGTTATTTTCCTTATGTAGGGCTTAATTTTTTTACCCATTTCTCCCATTGTTCTATTCTAGAGTTAGTATAATTATCTTGTCTCAGGATTCCAATCTCCATTTTGCAATGGTTCAGGACCTGATATTTTATCATATCCCAAGAGGGGGAATCAGATAATTTCCAATATCTCGCTAATGTTGCTTTAGTCTCCGTTAAGATGTGAATCACTATATATTGTTTGCTTATTGAAATTCTAGGCCAACACAGATGTAGTACAAAAGACCTACAAGTGAATTCAAGATCTACTTTTATCACCTCTTGACAAAATTTTGCTACTTTATTCCATAGTTGACTTAGGTTTGGGAAAGACCACCAGATATGGACATAGTCCAACACTTATATTGAGAGGATGGGTACATGTTTGCCAATTTAGTAGGGACATAGTGCCATCTATTAATGATCTTATAATGACTTTCAGTTGAATTTAAACAATGAGTAGCCTTAGTAACGGCATTATTTGCATTTATCCACTCATTTCTTGTGATAGTAATCTGTAGGTCTTTTTCCCATGAAGCCTGGAATATTATATATATAATTTATATAATTTAGCACAATGTGATACTAAATTTGTATTACTTTTTTTTTTTATATATAAAATATATGCTATAAATAGCCAAAAGACGGCTTTATATGGAGAATTAATTAGATTCATGAATAGATGTAATCCTTAGTTGAATAGATGAATAGATGTAATCCTTCAAATGATTCTATGACCCTATGTTAGTGTAAAAAGTGCTTTATCCTTAAATATGTAAAATTATATCTATAGGGAAGAGAAAATAGCTGTCTAATGTCCTCAAAAGACACAATTTGATTCTGTTGCATTGTTTGATCTATATTATTAATACCATTGGACATCCAGGTTTTTATGTTTAAATCTTCTATATTGGCTGTCAAAATGTTGAAAGGTATATCCGTAATAATTTTATCCAGTATCTTAAGTCTCTTTTTCCAATTTTTCCACTGCAATAATAAATTATCCATAATTGGGCCTATGTTTATGTTATTTCTCTTTTGTAGTCTCCAAAATATAGCTAATAAGTCTGGAGATTCCGGTCTTTTAGCTTCTATTTTTGCCCAGGCTTCCTCTGCAGAGCTCTCCTTTAACGATATAATTAAATGAGTCAGTGCACGTGTCTCATATGTCTCTAGAATGTCTGGGACACCCAACCCACCCTTTTTTGAATTCATATTTAATATTTTTTTATTCACCCTCGTTTTTTTTTTTCAAGCCATATAAACTTCTCAAAAGCTGTCTGTATCATTATAAGTCATGGTTTTGGAATTTTAAGAGGTATCGTGCGGAATATATAGCTCCATTTGGGTATTAAATATGATTTTACAACATTTATTCTCCCAATCCATGATATCTCTGCAGTTCTTAAGTCTTTAAGTTGTTTATTTATTTGTTTCATCATAGGGAGAATATTGTTTTCTATGATTTTATTTGGGTTACTTGTTATTTTAATACCTAGATATTGCAAATATTTCTTAGCCCAAGCGAAGTCATATTTATTCACAATCTTCCCTCTATCTTCCTTACTTAGATTTTTTGCTAATATAGTTGTTTTATCTACATTCAACTTGAGATTGGAGTAATTTCCAAATTCGGTTATAACTTTCATCAATTCATCCAATGATGGTACGGGATCTATAATGGAGATTAGGACATCGTCCGCATATAGTAATAATTTGTAGTCTTCTTGACCTATTCTGACTCCTTTAATCTTTAGGTTTTCCCTAATTTCACAGGCTAGAGGTTCGATATATAACAAATAAAGCAGCGACGAGAGAGGGCATCCCTGTCTCGTCCCGTTGCTTATTTTAAACCAGTCCGATACTATACATCTCCCTGTAGTTCTAGCCCTTGGCAAACACTGAAACATGGCTTTCAATGCCTATTTCAAGATCATTTATACATATGTTAAATAGAAGCGGTCTCAAAACAGAACCCTGGGGGACACCACTTACCACTTTTGTCCAGCCTGAAAATTTACCATTAATGACAGCTCGTTGTACTCTATCCTTAAGAAAATGTTCTACCCAAGAACAAGAATATTCATCTAGACCAATTTCTTTCAGTTTTATGACTAACCTATTGTGAGGAACCATATCCCAGCCCCTCCAAAATAATCCCTCCACTATGTCGGCAACATGCCAAACCCGAGCACCTCGGAGACAAACTGTCCGGTTGAGATGATCAAAGTGGCAGATTACGCTATCTACTTTCTTAATAATAGAGTCCCCTACCACCACAACCTGTCTAGCCTTCCTTACCCTCTCAACCTCACCCATACTAGAGGGGCTGTTCCCACAGCTGTTAGAAGGAACAGCTTCCTGAAGTACATCTACTCCAGTAACAGTAAAATTAAGGATAGGGATCAGGATGGTAGCCAGATGTCAAGTGGCCACAGCACTGCCATTACTTACAGTGCTGACCTCTAAGAATGACCTCTTGGCTGGCACCAGGCTGCACTGGATCCCGATCCCATTAGGTAGCGCGTGGGCACTCCTGTGTGTGTGCCCTGTGCGTGGGGACGTGGGAGGGATTAAGGAAGGAAGTGGGGCAGAGTGGCAGAAAGTCCACTTCTCACTGAGTGATGGGATGCCAGGCAGCCAGTCACTGTCAAGCTCCCAGAAATACATGAAGAGTCAACTGAAATAGGAAATGGAAGGAAAGTGTGTTTCAGATAATGTGTGGGTGTGTGTGTGTGGCTGCAAGGATCTCTGTGTGTGTGTGTGTGTGTGTGTGTGTGGCTGCGAGGATCAGTGTGTGTGGGTGGCTGCAATTATCAGTGTGTGTGTGTGTGTGGATGCATTGATCAGTGTGTGTGTATGTGGCTGCAAGGATCAGTGTGTGTGTGTGTGTGTGTGTGACTACATAGATCAATGTGTGTGTATGTATGGATCAGTGTGTGTGACTGCATAGATCAGTGTGTGACTGCATAGATCAGTGTGTGTCTGCATGGATCAGTGTGTGTGTGTGTGACTGCATTGATCAGTGTGTGTGTGTGTGTGTGGCTGCATGGATCAGTGTGTGTGTCTTTACCAGGATCAGTGTGTGTCTGCAAGGATCAGTGTGTGTCTGCAAGGATCAGTGTGTGTCTGCAAGGATTGGTCTGTGAGTGTCTGCATGGATCTGTGTGGGTGTCAGTTTGCATGGATCAATGAATTTGTGTGTGCATGGGTCACCAATTGTGAGTCTGTATGTAAGTATGTATGTGAGATTGTATTTTAATTAAAAAAAATCAATACTTTTAAAGGAACACTATAGTGTTTGGAATATAAACCTGTATTCTGAACACTATAGTATTTCTGTCCCTACAGGGATTTAATGTTTAAAAAGATAAATAAATTGTTTTTAAAAAGTGAATGGGGTGGCAAAATCTTTTTTGCCTAGGGCGGCAAAAATCGTTGCACTGGCCTTGGGTTCACCACAAGGTGCAAATCATTCATAAGCCTCGAGTATAAAGGCCAGATTTGACATTGCCAAAAAAAAACATCTAAAAGAGTTAGACCACTTCTGTAACAGCACTGTTTGTATAGATGAAACTAAAACCAACCTGTATCAGAATAATGGGGGGAAAAGTATGGAGAAGGCTTGGAACAGCTCATGATCCAAAGCGTACCACATCATCTGTAAAACACAGTGGAGGCTGTGTGATGGGCATGCATGGCTGCCATTGGCACTCGGTCATTAGTATTTATTGATGATGTGACAGAAGCAGTTGGATAAATGTTAAATTGCACAGTGATATATTTTGTCTGTTCAAATTCATCCAAATTCAGCAAAGTTGATAGGACAGCGCTTTGCTTTACATATGGACAATGACCCAAACTATACTGCTAAAGCAACCCAGGGTTTTTTTAAGGCAAAGAAATAGAACATTCTGCGATGGCCGAGTCAATCACCTGATCCCAACCCAATCTAGCATGCATTGCCCTTACTAAAGACAAAACATAAGGCAGAAAGACCCACGAACAAATAACTGAAGACAGCTGCAGTATAGGCATGGGAAAGCATCACAAAGGAGAAAACCCAGTGTTTGGTGGTGTCCATGCATTCCAGACTTCAAGCAGTCATTGTCTACATAGGATTCTTGAGAAAGTATTAAAACATTTATTTTATTTATGAATGTGTTAATCTGTCCAATTACATTTGAGTTTCTGAAATAAGGGGGAATGTGTATGAAAATGGATTCCAGTCCTCAACGTTTCATATATTATTGTTCAATCGAATTAAAGCTGAAAGTCTGCACTTCAATTGTATCTTGGTTGTTTCATTTCAAATCCATTGGGATGGTATACAGAGCCAAAATTATGAAAATTGTGTCAGTGTCCAAATATTTCCAGACCTAACTGTAGTATAAGTTTCTAATTATAATTATATTCATGATAATTAATAATCATAATGATAATCATGTGTTTAGGTGGCATTGTCCCTGTTTAGATATGCATTATTGACTGCAATGCAGTAATAAAGAAATTAAATAGAAGGCATGCTTTGTCACCCCTTACGACATATAGTTGAGCATGTGCTTAGTAAAATCCTTCTACTGGCAACAATGGTAGAATGGTAGAACCAGGATCAACAAGTGCTCTGCCACTTCCTGTATAACATTCTGGGTCTTGGAAGAGGATCAAAGACCAGGGATTTCCTGCAGATGTACTATTTTCATGCATCTCTACAATTTCATTAGTATGACTCGTAAAGCATTTTTACTGTCTTTTACAACACTTTACTTTCCCTTTCACAATTATTTAATGGGTTAAAAATAATTCATCATCATGTTCTAAAAATATAAAATGTCTGTCTAACTAAAA
Organism: Pelobates cultripes; assembly: GCA_933207985.1. Lineage (NCBI taxonomy): Eukaryota > Metazoa > Chordata > Amphibia > Anura > Pelobatidae > Pelobates > Pelobates cultripes. Next base: position 213,668,768 of record OW240916.1, on the reverse strand, counting down.
GAGCACATACAAAAGTAATTACACACAAAATATTCTTTTGGCTATGCTAATATTTATTCTTTTTTTTTTTTCCAAATACATTTTCAAACTCACTGAGCCCTAGTGAATTACAATTTGGTTTTTACTTAGGGAAATGTGTTAACCTTTTCCCGAATGTTGTGCAATAGCTATATATTTCCACTGTTATAGAGAGCCGTAATATTAATATTTCCAATAACTCAAGAGTTTTCCATATATCCTTTTATATCTGCAAATCTCTTTTATATGAAAGAATAATAAATAAAGATAGATAGTGATAGGCACAACAATAAGCTCATGTGTAATGTGGATATGTTTTCCTTATCATAAGCTATCAAATTAATTCCTGTTTACATCTCTTCTTGTCAGCATGTATTAGATTTGAATATCACCTCCATTTATTTTGTTTATTTTTTTAACACATTTTACTTTATAAAATCAAGGACCTCAGTTTTTATATGCAACCAAATGACAATGCTAGCATTAAAATTACATATACTGTATGTATGTATGTATGGAGAGAGAGAGAGAGAGAGAGAGAGAGCGCACACACACGAACGCCACGGGTCTTAATTCACACAGAATACTGCTTTATTCTACATTTTACTCCCCAACTGGAACTTTTATCAAGATGAATATACAGTGCATCAAAGTGTTTTAAATAAGATGTCAAAGACACAATAAGATTAAAATAGAGGAAAAATGAAAATGAGGATGAATGGGAGTGAGAGATATGTGTTTCTCAGCTTAATGTAGTGGTTCTGGTGTCTATCCCATGTCCATGAGCGTTTTAATGCAAACCATGCCTTTTAATAGAAAAAAAACAGTGTTTACATTGCTGTTTAGCTAAACCTCTAGTGGTAGTCACTCAAGAGGTGCTTCATTTGTTAGTGCTGCACAATGTGATTCAGTGTATCTCTATGAAGTAAGAATGTGCTGGGCAGAGAAGGAAGATACATTGTTAACCCCTTAAGGACTGCAGACATATGAGGTACATCCAACAAAAAACGGTCCTTAAGGACTGCAGACGTACCTCAAACGTCCGCGGTAAATTTGAGCGCTGGAAGCAATCGTGATCGTTTCCACCCGCTCAAAGGGTATTACACGATGCCTCAATATCGAGTCATCGTGGAATAGCCCCCCTCGCTGCCGGGCACCTGATTGATCGCTCCCTCTGGAGCGATCACTTCTGGGTTGCTCCATGTGGCGCCCGGCAGTGTAGGCAAGAGCATCGGAAGCCTTCAAGCAGGCTTCTGATGCTCTGCCTGTTCTGAGTGTCTCGAGGGGTCAAGGCACTCAGTTAAAATAACTGTCTTCTTCAGCCCAGACAGTCCCCCCTCTGCAATTTAGGACTCCCAGGGGCCATCACAGTGCTGCCAACAGGGGGCCTGTCTGAATTGACATACAGTCCCCCTGCTGGTAAAAAAGTTTTAAAAAATTAAAATAAAGTTAATAAATTAACTATATATATATATTTTACATCATACTAAGTGTATTTTTTATTAATATAATCATATATTAATATAAAAATACACAGAGTAAAATTACACACGTGTATATATAATAACTATAGATATATTATAAAAAATAAACAATTAATTAAAACTAAACTGTAAAAAATATATATTAATTCTATATATATATATATATATATATATATGTAATTTTATTCTAACTGTATTTTGTTATTAATATATATATATATTTATATCAAAACACACTTAGAATGAAATTATATATATGTATATCCACTGGACGTACTAGGTACGTCCGAAAAAAAAACGATCGTTAAAGGACCACTATAGGCACCCAGACCACTTCAGCTTAATGAAGTGGTCTGGGTGCCAGGTCCAGCTAGGGTTAACCCATTCTTTTATAAACATAGCAGTTTCAAAGAAACTGCTATGTTTATGAATGGGTTAAGCCTTCCCCCAAAGCCTCTAGCGGCTGTCTCATTGACTGAAAATCACAGTGAGAGCACACAAGCGTCCATAGGAAAGCATTGATAATGCTTTCCTATGCGACCTGCTGAATGCGCGGGGAGGAACGGAGGAGGATCGGAGGAGGAGAGCTCCCCGCCCGGCGCTGGAAAAAAGGTTTACCCCTTTCCTCTCCCCAGAGCCGGGCGGGAGGGGGACACTGAGGGTGGGGGCACCCTCAGGGCACTATAGTGCCAGGAAAACAAGTATGTTTTCCTGGCACTATAGTGGTCCTTTAAGGACCGTGGACTTACCTAGTACGTCCACGGCAAATAGGAGCCCTGGATTTACTTGGACCAGTAATCCACGGCTATCACAGTCAGGGGGGACTGCCGAAGACCCCAGCAGTCCCCCTGCAGCAGTTCCGGCCACCCAGGCCCTCCAGGACCATGTAATCACCATGATCTCATCGCCGCAATAGGACTCTAGGAGCTACCGGCAGGGGGACTGTCTGAGCTGTCAGGCAGTCCCCCAGGCTGCTAAAAAGTAAACAAAAACAAAAAACATATATATATATATATATATATATATATAGGCAAATAGAATGGCTGCACTCTCGGATTTCCATAAAAAATAACTTTTATTCTGTTTCCATAAAATCGACGTTTCAGTCCATCTTGTGGACTTTCATCAAGATCCTGATGAAAGTCCACAAGATGGACTGAAACGTCGATTTTATGGAAACAGAATAAAAGTTATTTTTTATGGAAATCCGAGAGTGCAGCCATTCTATTTGCCTATATTGATTGTGAAGCCCAGGCTATGCACCCGGTCTTGGAAGTTCCAGAAGCCAGTGTGCAAGGTACAGTTCCAATATTTTATATACCGTGTTTCCCCGAAAATAAACCCTACCCCGAAAATAAGCCCTAGTCGGATTTTCGGGGTGGGCTGCAATATAAGCCCTACCCCGAAAATAAGACCTAGGCATTGTACCTTTGCGGCGAGACTTCCTTCTTCTGCTGTAGGAGGAGCCTCGCGCAACGTGATGACGACATTTTGCAGCGCCGTCAGTCTGCCTTCACGGATCTTCAGCGGAAGGATCCATTTCCGGGCGGTGAGGCTCCCAGTGGTCGGACTCGGCAAGGAATCTTTGAAATGTGAGTACCGCTAGATATTTTATGTCTGGGATTAATTGAATTAATTAAAGGGGGTGAGAGGGTGAATTAATTAAAGGGGGGGTGAATTAATTAAAGGGTGGGCTGGATTAATTAGAGGGGGTGAATTAATTAAAGGGTGGGCTGGATTAATTAGAGGGGGTGAATTACTTAAAGGGGGTGAATTAATTAAAGGGTGGGCTGGTTAATTAGAGGGGGTGAATTAATTAAAGGGTGGGCTGGATTAATTAAAGGGGGGTGAATTAATTAAAGGGTGGGCTGGATTAATTAGAGGGGGTGAATTAAAGGGGTGGTGAATTAATTAAAGGGTGGACTGGTTTAATTAGAGGGGGTGAATTAATTAAAGGGGTGGTGAATTAATTAAAGGGTGGGCTGGATTAATTAGAGGGGGGTGAATTAATTAAAGGGGGGTGAATTAATTAAAGGGTGGACTGGATTAATTAGAGGGGGTGAATTAATTAAAGGGTGGGCTGGATTAATTAGAGGGGGTGGATTAATTAGAGGGGGGTGGATTTATTAAAGGGGGGGGTGGATTAATTAAAGGGGGGGTTCAATGTACATACCGGTACCGTAATTAAATAAGCCCTACCCCGAAAATAAGCCCTAGTGTGTTTTTTGTGACTAAAATTAATATAAGACCCGGTCTTATTTTCGGAGAAACACGGTATATATATATATGTGGTCCTAATTTAGTGACCTACCTGTTTTACGACGGCTCGCACTTACAACCAGTGGCCAAAATTGGCGTTCAAATTAGTTTTTTGCATTTTTTACACACAAACAAATATTAACGCTAACTTTGGCCAGTACCTTGGGTTGTCTACTGTTGCAAATAGTATGGCATCATGGGGGTAATTCTTATTCCTGGGTTAACATCCGGTCTTGAAGTCAACGTAGCCAATCTGGCGAATTTCAATGTGAAAAAACTGAAAAATGTATCATGCTATATTTGACCCTGTAACTTCCCAAAACACCATAAAACTTGTACATAGGGGGTACTGTTTTAAATGTGAGACATCGCTGAATACAAATATGTGTATTTTATTGCAGTAAAAGCAAACAGTATTATGACATTCACAGTTAAAATGTCATAGTTAAGATCAATACGTGTACATTTGGCTCAGTCCTTAAGGGGTTAAAGACAATTCTATGTTATCTCATAATGTTTGGTTACAGCTTTGATTAATCCTTAAAACAGGTCTTATAAACATGATCCCAATTTAAAACTGCACAAAGTGTGAACAATGATACAAAATAGCTCAACTGAGTCAGTCTACAATTTTTAGATCTATACATTAAATGTCCATCATATTTCTTTGGAGGGAAACAAGTGTTGAATGTAATGTAATTTCACTGCATGAGTTAACGATAAGGCAGGACAAATAGTTCCAAATTTTAAATTACATTACCTGGAAACACTCAATTGTCAGATCAGCATGGCTGCAAATTTCCACAAATAAAAAAAGAGAGCTAGGAGAGTTTAAAAAATAAACTACTAAAAAATCATATCACCACTCTGCAGCCATGCTAACAGACCCCCCAGGTGTTTTCAAATTTCCCCATGTTGATTAAAGCAGTATTTAAAAATATGGCTTTAAGTCAATCAAACCTGCCAAAATCAGTCTAGTAATATACAAATCTGGCACAGTCCTGCCCTAAAGGATCTCTTTAACCTTGATTTTGCAAAACAATGATCTAATGTGAGTTCATAAACCCTGGCAGCAACTTATACAGGGAAGGCACATTTTATTTATATGAGACTGATGAATTTACATGCAATGCATAAAATATATGCACGTTGATTATTGTGTGCATGTTTACTTTTATTGCTTGTCAGAATGTTCATGGTAACATGCTAAGGACATGTAAAACAATCTACTATAAAATTTAAAAAAATTTCACAGTTAAAAAATATCTCCCATTTGTCCCTATTAATGAGGGGCAGTCCCTATTTTGGACATAAATTCCCCTATCCCTCTTTTCTGTCCTAATGTCGCTCTTTTGAAGGAGCGACATTAGGACAGAATGTCTGAATTTATACCAGAGCTCCACAGCAATAATACTCACAGTAACATGTAATTAAAATACAATGAATATTTTTAGAAGTACATAAGTTTAGATAAGATTTATTGTTCTGGAGCGCATGGATGGCAGTAGATTTTACGGTGTTTAGGTGTACGGTGTACAACTTTCTTTACTAACTTGAACCAGTAATTTAGCTAGGGTGCCTAATGAAGACTAGGTCCAACAGCATTTTTAGCCTAATGTATCAGTTAGGTATTGTAATAGCTGTCGGGTTTGTTAGAAAAGATCTTCCTAGATACAAATAGAATTTATATCTAGTGGTATATGAGATAGTGTAACATTCCATGAGTCTTGGCTCCACTGGAGCATTGTATTAGTCACCTGTTAACTGAATGGAACTCCTTTAGGTTCAGAATATATATATATTCAAAAACAAATAAATAAAATATATATGTTTTAATTCCATCATGCTGGTTTAAATAATTATTTTACTACTTACTAAGAAATTAGCATAAGGTCCGAATTGCAATTTGAAATAAAACCATCAATTCAAGACCTGACAGTTTTATACGGCCTACAGCTGGTTTGATGCCGCATTATAATTTGTTATTCCTTATTTAATGTGTTTCATTTTATAATATACAGCCCTCTTTACTAATTTGACATGGGTATTTAGTCAGAGTGCCTAGTGCGAACTGAGTCTTACACCATTTCTAGCTATATGTGTCAACTATCTCTTTTAATAACTGCCGGTCTGTTAGGACTCGCTAGATCAGAATAGAATTTTTATCTACTGCTATACTAGATGCTGTAGCTTAGCCAACAATGACAACGTGTCTATAGATGTATGTCTGGTAGTTAGACAGTGTACCATAGAGAGTTGTTGCAGTCTGTTATTATATTTGATGTATAAGTAATGATGTGTTATCTCCATAGGTCTTGGCTCCACCAAAACATTGCACTGGACACATGTTAACCGGAGTTACACCTAACTCCTTTCAGTTCAGAATATACAAAATAAAAGCCTTTTATTTTCATTTCATCTTCCTAGTAAAAATAAATAATTGCTGCGTACTAGGAGGAATTAGCATAAGGCCTGAAACACAACTTGTACTCTCATTTAATTGACTTACCAGGTCTAATGTTTTGCATATGTTGTGCATGTACTTCAGGCAATCTTCTTCCAGTAAAAAATTAGATTTGAGCTGGAAGGAGCCCTTACGAGTCCCTATAACATACATACTAGGATGGTATTCCAGACACCTTTAACTACTTGTATTCATGAAGCATACACGCTCCCATAGGATACCATGCAATTTGCACATGCATCCCCATTCAGCAGGAATACTTACTGCCATCTTGATTTTCTCTTTTTTAGTTATCGTTTTTTCCTCTTTTCTTATATTGTATTACAAATTATATTGTGTGCACTCTCCCTCTCCTCACTCTGCAGAAAACAGATGTATTTTAAACACATTTAGAAACGTGCATCCATTATCTTACATTAGGTGATATGTCTCCCCATTCTGCCATCACCTGGATGCAGTATGTGAGCGATGGGATGACCAAGAAATATGCTAAACTCATCACTAGTAAGAAATGTGTCTGTAGGGTTACACAGAATTGGAACGGCCTCCTTTGTAGCATATATTGAGTAGAAAAAAAAAACCTATTTTTGGTTGTATGGAAATCTACGGCCATAATGTACAGGGGTTAAATAACCCTTTTAAGAGATGCTCTATTCCACGATGCCCGCAAGCTGACTCCAATGTGTTGTGCATTCAGGAAACACATTTCAAAACCCCTCGTTATGTAAAAATCAATGATTACCCTTTCCAATTTCACACCAGATCTAACTCCAAAACTAAGGGTGTTTCTATTGTCATAAGCAATAAGGTATCTGTTTTGGCCCATGATACATGTATAGACTTGAAGAGCAGATATATTATATGATTATACATCAATACAATCTATATACTATTGTTAACCTTTATGCACTAAACACGATTCCAAGGGATTTCTTGCCTTGCCTCTAGAGTTTTTCTAAAGCTATCACCAGTCCAGAGGAGAATACTGCTTATTTGTGGATATTTTAACCAAGTCCTAGACCCTGTAATGGACTCCACTGTGAAACAGAATACTTTGAGGTTTAACCACTTGCACAAAGGTTGCAAGTCACATGTAACTTTATTGGTGAACATCAACTGTACAATGTTTGGAGGTCTTAAACCATGGAGAAAAAGATTTTACTCATCACTCCCAACTCTACAACTATCACTCATGCTTTGATACTATATGAAGGGAACACAACATGACCACATTTTAAATTGCTTCATAGGTGTTTTCTCTTGGTCGGAC